>QRDG01000118.1:644397-1015176 GCA_012064385.1 Puccinellia tenuiflora
CATTGTTGCTAATGCTATGGAAAATTGCAAGCTTAGGGATGCCGGTTTGATGAATATGATCTTTTAGTCCCCCAAGCTTTGAGGAGAAAATTTGCTTTGATGATACTTTGCCTCCAATATATGATGATTATAATGATGAATGTGATTTTTTCAGTCCACATACTATTGAGGAAAAAGTTTATTATGATTATGATATGCTTCCTATTTATGATGATTACAATGATGGCTATGATAGTTTTACTCCCACTATTATTAATGAGAAGAATTTTGCTTATGTGGAGAGTAATAATACTTTTATGCATGTGAATCATGAGAAAAATGCTTTATGTGATGGTTATGTTATTGAGTTTTCTTATGATTCTACTTAAAGTTATTATGAGAGAGGGAAGTGTGGTTATATAAATTTTCATCTTATGAAGTTTCCCCTCTTTATGTTGAAGGTTTTAATGTTGCACTCGCTTTACCTTCTTATGCTTAATGCTTTATGCTCCAATGATTTATTTTCTTACAAGATGCCTATGCATAGGAAGAGAGTTAGACTTAAATGGCTTGATATTTGCTTCTTGATGCTCTCTTTTGCGTTCCAACTCTTATTCTTATGAGAGCATCATTAAAATTATCATGCCTAGCTAAAAGGCTTAAAAGAAAACGCTTGTTGGGAAACAACCCATCTTTTTATTTCAGTTTTTTTAATTTTTCTTGAGTCATGAAGTTGTTGCCTCTGTAGCAACTTCATTGTATCTTTTTATTTTGGTTTTTTGTGCCAAGTTTAGCCTCTAATGCATTGAAAGTGCGAGGTATTGTTTTGCTGTCCAAAAACAGATTCTGTGCGCCTGTTGCACGAAATTCCTAAAATCGCCAGAATCTTATCTTTTTCTGATAATTGTTTACAGCAAGCCTGATGCTTTTATCTATCTTTCGTTAGTTTTAAGTTTTTTTATTTGAGCTGCAGAAGTGCCTCGAAAAATTCGATCTTTACAGACTGTTCAGATTTTTGACAGATTCTGCTTTCATTTTGCATTTGTCTCTTTTCCATCGTCATATGTGATACTCTAGGGGTAGAGTGCCACATTGAGGCTTATTAAACAGTAGCTAATGTTTAATGAAGTTGTTTTGCAATTTTTCATGATTTGAACACATGAGCATTTTAATTTATGAGCACTAACCCTCTAATCAAATTATGAGAAGTTTTGTGTGAAGGGAGTTTTTAAGTTCCAAAGGAGAGGAATATGAAGAAATCGAGGATGGATCAGAGCTCAAGCTTGGGTATGCCCCCATGGCACCCCCTATGAATATCAAGAACTATCAAGAGTCAAAGCTTGGGTATGCCCAAGGCATCCCCTCATCTTCATCGACTATCATAAGGTCGTCTTCGTTGAACTTCATTTTTATCACTTTACATATTATGTGCTATGCTTGGAGCGTCTTGTTACTTTCAGTTTGTTTGTTTGTTTGTTTGCTGGTCATATCTTTGTTGGATCCTAGCTTTATTTGTGTGGGAGAGAGACACGCTCCGCTTTTCGTTAGAATACTCCTTTGCTTCACTTATATCTTTTTGAGTATTCTTAGCTACTATTTGTTTGCTAGTAAGCTCTCACTTTTAGCTTCTATCTTGTTTAGAGCTGCTAGTTGTCGATGTTAAACTCTCTTGTTTCTCACTTATATTTGTTAGAGAGTTGCTATGGTTGCTTGGTTAATTTGTTAGAACAGTAAAATGCTATGCATGTGGTAGTGGTATGAAATAGAAAAAACCTGCATAGTCTTGTAGATCACTATGTGGATAATTTGATACTCTTCAATTGTTTTGAGGCATTAAAATAACTAATGGTTAAAATTTGTTGGTTAATGGTATTAGAAATGATTAGTGGAGATGTGTTAGTAAAGCGTGGAGCCGTACTTCTCTGAACTAAAAAACCTAAGTTAACAGTGCTAACGTGTCATGAATTCTGGTAAGTTGAAAATAAGTTCCTAGTGGGTAGTTACTGCAATGGTTGGGGAAGCCAATCGGGCACTTGTGTCGCCGCCACGATCCCTCTCGGGGTGTCTCTAACCATTTGTGGAACATTGAAACTGCTAGTTGTTTGCAATATACAAAATGCATTGTGAGTTTTGGTTTTTGGCACTTCCACTTCCATATTTTGCTAGCCTCTTCGATGTTGCGCAATGCCCTCTCTCACATTGAGATTGGTGCATACGCCGCGAGTACATCCAACTCCGTGGGAAAACTTCATCATGTTCTCCTACACGTATGCCAACTATCTCCCTCAAAACAGCCACCATACCTACCTATCACGGCATTTCCATAGCCGTTCCGAGATACATTGCCATGCAACATCCATCATTACATTACATGACTTGATGTCGTTCTTCATTACCATATAGTTTGCTTGATCATTGAGTTAGTGTGCTGCGTGGCCTGCCACATGTTCTACTTTTTTCCACACTACGCTCAATCATGCATACTTTCTTTTATACATCATGTATTAGTCTTATGAGTTATGAGTACCAAAAGTGTGATGATCATCTTGTAAAAATAGAGTGTTGCCCCTACCTGTGAGCATATTGAAAAGAGTCCAAAGTGGCCACATAAAAGAGTCCAAAAGAGACCAATGAGAGAAAATTTAAAAGAGCCACGGAGGCCACAATTGTAAAAAAAAGAGAAATATAAAAGAGAGAGGGGGCAGCACTACTATCCTTTATTCCACACTTGTGCTAGTTAGCACCTACACTTCATTATAGAGAGTTTTCATGTTTCGTTTGTATAACTATGTGGGGAATTAACGTTATAGAACTTGGCTTGTATATTCCAAGGATGAGCCTCCTCAAGTGAGCTCTAGGTCTTCATGAGCAAGCAAGTTGGATGCACCCCCACTAGTTCCATTGGAAAGCTTTCATACACTTATAGCTCTATGTGCATTTGTTGCATGACAATCACTACTCCTCGTACAGTGTCAACTACGGGACTTCCTTCTGTCTTGTGGTTACCCTCTCCACTGTTTGAGCCTTTATTTTTGGCCTTCCAAACCTCCATTATTGTTCTCTTTGCCATAACATCATGGTGCCAAAGCCACTTCTTACTTGCACTAGTTGAGTAAACTTCGAACCTGTTGATTTGTGAAGTAGATGGATTAGGACACTTGACTTGAGCTTGGCTATTGCATGAATAACTAATTAGATGCTTTGAAGAATGATTGATACTTTATATTGGAGACATAATTTGCAATTCTTCTTTCTAAACCTTATGTATGGTTCCATGTCTCCAACGCACTTATTCATGAAAAGTTTCTACCATTTGTTAGCTAGCATTTGTTAATCATTGTTTGCTTAATATCAACTATAGACAATTGTTTTGGATCACCTCATTCACATCATGTGCTTTGCATTACTATCTTGATCATGTTTGTGTTGGTTGCATGTCTCATACAAAAATATTTTGTTATCAGTTACCTACTCGAGGACGAGTAGGAGTTAAGCTTGGGGATGCTGATACGTCTCAAACGTATCTATAATTTTTGAGTGATCCATGCTAGTTTTGCGATATTGTCACATGTTTTTACTATCAATTATATCATTTTTATGCATTTTGCCGGACTAACCTATTGACAAGATGCCAAGTGCCAGTTCCCTGTTTTTGCTGTCTTTTTGTTTCAGAAATTTACTTCTGGAAATATTCTCAGAATTGCACCAAAATTTACGGAGATTTTTATGCGACGGAAGACACCTGTGGACCAAA
Source organism: Puccinellia tenuiflora (assembly GCA_012064385.1). NCBI lineage: Eukaryota > Viridiplantae > Streptophyta > Magnoliopsida > Poales > Poaceae > Puccinellia > Puccinellia tenuiflora. Next base: position 648,131 of record QRDG01000118.1, read on the forward strand.
GGGCAGCCTGGGAGGCCACCCACAGGGCAGGGGCGGCCTGCTGCCTCGGCCCCACCTGGACCCGCAGGTGGGACCCGCCCCTGCTCCTGGGGCGTCCCCTCGGCCCCCTCCGACGCCTATAAAATCCCTTTTAACCTAAAAACGTTGAGGCGGCCATTATTTTCCAGAAACTCGACCCCGACGCGCCATCACTGAAAACCCTAGTTTGCGGGTCAGATTGATCCTGTTCCGGCACCCTGCCGGAGCCATCTCCATCGACACCGCTGCTTCCCAGGATGAGGAGGGAGTAGTCCCTCACCGGGGCTGAGGCTTATACAAGTAGCTATGTGGTTATCTCTCTCTCCCATGATGTGATCTTTGTTGTGATCATGAGCTTTGTTAGTGTAGTTGAATACATGATGTTTCCCTATGTGTAATGGATATGATGTTGCTCAAGTGGTGTTATTTAGTACAATTTTCGGAGCCACCGTTTTGATCATGGTACCTCGGTACAGTGTGGGTGCCGTGTGTGACTCTATGGATAATAGATTGGAAGGATCTTCATCATGAGTTTGTTCTTTATTATTGTTGGATTGAATAGATCATGAGGTTTCTTGATGCTTGTGTTATTGAATAAAGAGACTATTCAAGAAATATGTTGTGGTATTTGTTAGTACTATCTTTGGATGCGGATAGTGACAGCATGAAGTGTCCATAGATGTGGAATACGAACATTAAGGTGTGCTTTTCGTAGCCCTATGCAATTCTCATCCTATTTGATCCACGAAAGAATGATCTCCGAGTAACGTCTACCATGTATGTGTTTTTGTGGAACTATTATGTGTGTAATTATGTTAATGATGTTGAGAGTAGTCAATAGTGAAAGTATGAAGCCTAGGTCTTGTTTCCAAGCATTGATACACCGTTTTTAGTCACTTTTGTCACTTGTTTGCTTGCTGCCATTTTTATTACAGAATTACAAAATCACATTTTACCATCCATATCACTTGCATTTTACCATTTCTTCGCCGAACTAGTGCACCTATACAACTGACAATTGTATTAGGTGTGTTGGGGACACAAGAGACTTCTTGTATCTTAATTGCAGGGTTGCTTGAGAGGGATATCTTTGACCTCTACCTCCCGTGGATTCGATAAACCTTGGGTTACTCACTTAAGGGAAATTTGCCGCTGTCCTACAAACCTCTGCGCTTGGAGGCCCAACAAGTCTACAAGAATAGAAGCGTGTAGCAGACATCATAGATCGACGGACGAGGTGACCTGCCGGAGGAGCTCAACCGGGGATGATGAACTCGAACGAGGACGGCGAGGAGCTCGGGTGACTGGGCGGCGGTGAGGACTGCGGTCGGGGATTGGGAGAGGACGGTAGGGAGGCGGTCGGGGACGGGGTGGAGGAGGTCAGACGGCGGGGAGGAGGGCAGGCAGGAGGAGGGCAGGCGGCGGGGAGGAGGTCAGGCGGCGGGAGGAGGAACCCTAGCTCGGGCTTGGGCTCGATGGAGTCTGGGGAAAATGCGAAGGGATTTTTGGGAAAAACATTTCAGGAAAGGAAATAGGTCTACCTCACGGTGGCATTCTGCTTGTAAATTTCTCAAACAACATGTCCAAACATAAAAACGGTTTGCTCCCTTTTGCGGGAAGCCGCGGAAGCACCTCCGGAGGTGCTTCCTCCTATATGCCTATTTCCTGCGTTGGCTTCAGCGAAGCCCACAGCCAAAGCAGCCCGTTTGGTTTGTTTCCTCTGCTTTTTCCACTGGAAAGCCAGGTAAAGCCCAAACAAACACCCCCTAAATAGGTCCCCACCAAATCCAACCGTTAGGGGTAGTTTTTGTTGCGCGGGCCGGAAGTTCCGGTACTTAACCCGGAACTTCCAGACCTCCCGGAGCGACCCGGACGCCCCAAAAAAGTGGTACTGGACTTGGGCCGGATATTTGGCCGGATCTTTGCCCGGAAATATCCGGGGGCCGAAATTTCCGGCGTAAGTGAAAGAACAAATGATGTCGCCTAGAGGGGGGGGTGAATAGGCGATTAAAACTTTTCCGGTTTAAGGCTTGATAATTGCGGAATAAAACTAGGTGTTTAAATTAACAAGCCAACAACCTAATACACTAGGTTCATCTATGTGCACCAACAACTTATGCTAAGCAATTTAACAACAAGGTGATAGCAATATATATGACATCAAGCACAAAGGCTATCACAATGTAAATTGCATAAGTAAAGAGCTCGGGTATAGAGATAACCGAGGCACGCGGAGACGAGGATGTATTCCCGAGTTCCTCCTTGTTAAGGGAGTACGTCTCGTTGGAGGGGTGTGAGCTCGCCACAAGAGGCCTACTCAAGATGCCACAAAGGCCTCACCCTATTCTCCGATGAACCGCACCCAAGGGTTTGGTTCACCTTCCACTATCGGAGTCCTTCAAGGCGGAATCCGGAGCCTTTACAACGTTCCTGGGGAACACACCCACAACTCAATTGGGGGCTCCCAAATCTTGCCCGAAGCTTCACAACTCGAAGTCTTCACGACACCACCAACCGTCTAGGGTACACAATGCACCCAAGAGGCACAAGCTCTTGGGAACACAATGCACCCAAGAGAAATAAGCTTCTCAACCTTCAACTTTCACGAATCCTCGTGGAGAACACAAACCGATGCAACGAATGCAAATGGCAAGAACACACTAAGTGGTCAAATCCTTCACTCCCAAATCCAACCAAAGCAACTAATGCTAGGGAGGGATTTGAGAGGAAGAACAAAGAGGAGTTCCACAAAAGAACTCCAAGAACTAGATCCACTAGGTTCCCCTCACTTAGAGGAGAAATTGATTGGTGGAAACGTAGATCTAGATCTCCTCTCTTGAAACCCTAAAGATGGGCAAGAATCATTGGAGGGATTGGGAGAGGGCAAGGTTTTCCAAGGTCAACAATGGTGGGAGAGAGAGTGAAAAACGTGCTGCAGAAAACCGTAAGTGATTTGGGGGAAGAAGGGGGCCTTTTATAGGTCCCCACAAAAACTAGCTGTTGGAGGCAGCTTAGACCGGAGACTCCGGCCTCCTTCCGGACAGGGATCCAGTGGCGCACCACACATGGGTCATCGGGGCAGACCGGAGACTCCGGTCCAGAGGGGCCAGAGACTCCGGCCAGGCCGGAGACTCCGGACACTTCCGGTGTCCCTCCGGACCCCTATCCAGTACCGCACCACAACAAAGCAAAGGGCCGAGAAACACATGACCGGAGTGTCCAGGTCCTTTCGGCCGGAGACTCCGGTGGGACCGGAGACTCCGGACCATCTCCGGGCCAGATCCAAACAGTAAAACCAGAACACCCATAACTTTTGCAAACGAAGTCCGAATCGAGTGAATCCAATTTTGTTGGAAAGAGGACGAGAAGAGCTACCCAACAAGAAGCACAAATACTGAAACCAAGAAATGGAGATTTTGCTAAAGAAATGGAAGAGTGAAACCTTCCACACCGATGGACCGGCAAAAACTCCAATACCGAAAACGCAATAGAAGACGCATATGAAAACCGTTTTCGGTGAACTTGGCCTTGTCATGACAAGCACGACAAGCACCAAGACCACACCACGATAAGAGCCAAATAAGAACCAATAAAGATGATAGCAAGAATGCAAGGATGCAAAGGTTTGAGCTCTCCACGAACGATACGATCAAGATACTCGGTCGAGAGCCCCTCTTGATAGTACGGTTAACTATCCTATAACCCGGTCTCTCAACTAACATCATGAGACCGGTAAAATAGAAACCCTATCAAGATCATACCTTTGCCTTGCGCATTAATCCACTTGAGGTCGATGAAGACGATCTTCATCTCCTCAAGACGCACCACCTTTCTTGATTGCGCTTCGCTTGGTGAAGATTCACAAGTTGCTCCCCCATACACCAAGATGGAAGAAGCACTCTTCGGCATATCTTCACTTGGACTTGAGTGTTGATCAACACGCACTTAGCCTTGATCAACACATATAATCTTCTTCCCTTAGCCTTGACTCCAACATATGGAGATCAAGCAATGCTTATGGACACACCTACAAGTATAGCTCAATACAAGTATTAGTCCATAGAGATTGTCAAGCAATGCTTATGGACACACCTACAAGTATAGCTCAATGCAAATATTAGTCCATAGAGATTGTCAAGCAATTCTTATGGACACACCTACAAGTATAGCTTAATACAAATATTAGTCCATAGAGATTGTCATTAATTACCAAAACCACACATGGGGGCAACCATGCACTTTCAGTAAGGTCCGGAACTTCCGCCCCTCTGAAAACTGCAGAAACAGCAAAATGAAAACGGGCATGTCTCTCGCATCCGGACTCCCTTTTCGATGATCTTGGGCTTGTTTTGAAGCTAACAACAAGCTCTAGTTCTTCATACAGAGAAACACCAAAAACCAACAAAGGATGTGAAAACCAAATAGGAAAAGGTTAGACCTCTCTATAAAAGAATAATCGGCAATCTTGAACCACTGTATCTTTTGCAAATGAAATCCGAACGAGGTGAAACCAATTTTGTTGGAAAGAGAAGGACAAGAGCTATCCAATAAAAAGTGGAAATATTAAGGACTAGCAAAGGAGAGGATATAAAACATTGAAAGGTGTGACACCTTCCACAAGGAAGAACCGGTAAACTTTCCAACATCGAAAACGCAATAAAGAAGGCATTCAATCTCGTTTTCGAAGGACTTGAGCTTGTCATGAATATCACCACAAGCACCAAGACCTCACCATGATAAGATCCAAATAAGAACCAATAAAGATGATGCCAATGATGCAAAGGTTTGATCTCTCAACGATGCGAGGATTATGCTTCACCAACCTGCTAGTGCTTATTATCGGGCAAGGACACCTGAATTTTTACTAGAAGTAGAAGAGTTACACAAAGATCACGAAATGATAACAAGAGTTTATGCACTAAGAACAGGCAAACCTTTTTGGGTTGTATCCGAAGACATGGAAAGGGATGTTTTTATGTCAGCAGACGAAGCCAAAGCTTATGGGCTTGTCGATATTGTAGGGGATGAAATGATTGACGACCACTGCAATACTGATCCAGTGTGGTTTCCAGAAATGTTACCACTTAATCTTAATTTATTGTATCTTCCTGGAGTTCCTTCTCCGGGAATTCGGTTTTTATTATTACAGTATATTACTTTAATTTATCCCTTTAATTGATGATCTTTTTTTTTTGAATTTTAAATACTGCAGGGGAAACCCCCACAGCCTTTTATTGCCCCCAAAGAAAATATTTACAAACAGTTACGAGAAAAAATACAAAAGAAAAAGAACTATTTACAAAGTCTCAAGGTAAGTTGTCAAGCCATGATGACAAACTATTAACAAGAACCTTCTTCACCCTGAACTAAAGCAGGGCGACCTCATGAAAGAAAACAGCTTTCCAGCCTCTGAAAGTAGGCCTCTTGTTTTTGAATATCCTATCATTTCGCTGTTTCCAAATTCCCCAGCAAGCCAAGATCACAATCTCAGCAAAGCAAGGTCCAGCAAAATCATTTTTGGCAGCACTCAAAGCATCAGCATGAGAAGCCGGCCCCCATGTAATCTGTAGATAGTTCCAAATTCTATTGCTGAACTGGCAAGTAAAAAACAAATGCCTCCAATCTTCCAACAGATGTGCATGACATAAGACACAGTCATAATTATCAGTTACCTGCCATTTCCTTCTAAGTAACATCTCCCTTGTATTAATTCTATCATGAAGGATTAACCAAGCAAAGAATTTATGCTTGGATTGGCACTTACTTTTCCATATCCAACATGAGGAGATATGGTTAGCAATATGATCAAAATGCTCTCTGTAAACCAAGCTTGGCTTAAAAACTCCTGTCCCAAGAATACAATTCCAGCTATCATAGTCTTGTCCTGAAAGGGTCATGTCCTGCAGATCAACCTCAAGCTGCAAGAATTCATCATAAGCCTCCACAGATAAAGGTAAGTAATAGTTGCCAGTTCGGTCTCCACTAGTCATGTATTGGTAGATTGACTGTTCCTTGTCTAAGGCAAAGGAGAAGAGTCTTGGATACCTCTGTTCCAATTTTTCATTACCCCATAAGTCAGTCCAAAACATAATAGATGTTCCAGAGCCAACTGAAGCCTTTGTGATTGCTCTATAGGCATCAGACAGAGCAAATATTCCTCTCCACCAAAAGGATCCAGACATGACAACAGCGTGTGGAACCGAATTGTGATAGTATGTATGTCTGATCAAATGAACCCAAGGGGTGTCCTCATTGTTACAGAACTTATGCAATTGCTTGAGTAGCAAAGCTTTATTCTGGGCCCTCAAATCAATTATGCCCAAACCACCTTTGTTCTTGGGTTTGCAAACCATCTTCCATGAAGCCAGAGAATTAACTTTTTCCTTATCCTTTCTCTTCCACAGACAATGTCGTCTAGCTCTGTCAATCACCTCAATTACCCCCACAGGTATTACCAGAGATAGCATATAATATGTTGGCAAGGATGACAGAACAGAGTTAACTACCACTAGCCTATCACCATATGATAGAAAAGATGCAGTGGCTGACATTCTTCTTTCCACTCGGTCAATAAACGGGGAGAAGTCCTTGACAGCTGGTTTGGTAGTGCCCATTGGAAGTCCCAAATATGTGAAAGGCATACTACCAACCTTACACCCCATGAGGTCAGCCAGTTCCATCACCTCAATCTGATCCACATTAACCGGCACTAGAGAAGACTTATGATAGTTCAATTTGAGACCTGTGAACTGAGCATACAACTGAAGGATATCTTTAAATATTATTAAATCTTGCTTATTAGCAGGGAGCACCACTATAGTATCATCAACATATTGCACTATAGGATATGCATCTCTAACTGGGATTGGAGGATTTAGCAGCCCATCTTGATAAGCTTTATTCACTAGGTCTTCCAATAAATCAGCTCCTTCCACAAACAGCAATGGAGAAAGAGGATCTCCTTGTCTAACTCCTCTCTTACAAACAAAACGTTTTCCCGGGACACCATTAAGCAATACTGAGGAAGAGCCAGAGGACAAAATTTCTTTCACCCAAGCAATAAAAAGTGAGGGGAAACCTTTTGCTCTCAGGACCTGCAAGATTGCACTGTGGTCAAGTGTATCAAAGGCCTTCTCAAAATCAATTTTTAAGATCAACACCTTCTTTTTGGACAGCTGGCATTGAAACAGGAATTCAAAAGACCAGGCTAAATAGTCTTGTATTGTTCTTCCTCTAATAAATCCATACTGATTATCATGTATTGTTGAGGTAATGACCTGTTGAAATCTATTGGCCAACAACTTTGTAAGGAATTTCAGACACATGTTAGTTAATGATATAGGCCTAAAATCATTAACACTCTCTGGACTTTGCACCTTAGGAACTAAGGTGATGTAAGATCCATTAATGCTCTCAAGAGATGTCTGTCCAGTATAGAAATCATTACAGAGCTGAACAAAATCTTCCTTCACAATGTGCCAACATTTCTTAAGGAATAGGCCATTGAATCCATCAGGCCCTGGAGCCTTATCAGTCTTCATATGCTTAACTATACCTTCAATTTCCTCAACAGAGAAAGGTTCAATTAAACTATCAAGTCCCTCAACTTCATTCACCAGTGATGTGAGATCAAATGGCTGTGCAGTAGGAATTGTAACACCCATTCTTCCTTTAAAACTTTGCCAAAAGGTAGCTGCTTTTTGTTGGTGGTTCACTATGATAACCCCATCTGAATTTTTAATCTCAGCAATTGTATTACTCCTATATCTTTCTGTTGCTTTTGCATGAAAAAACTTTGTGTTTTCTCCTCCTAACTATACCCATCTCATCATACATCGCTTCTTCCAGTAATCTGACTGCATAATCAAAATTCTTTTTAGGTGCCCTTTGACTATGTTTCTGAAATTGAACTCCGGCTTGCTCAAAGGCCTCTCTTCCTCAAGTTGATCCATGAAGAATATAACTGCATTACAGTTGGCAATCAGAATTTTAAGTTGAGATAGGGTTCTACCCCAGGACTTTAGCTCATGTCTCAGCCTTTTAAATTTAGCTGTAAGAACATTTGCGCTAGACTTCACATGTACCGGCATCTCCCAAACCTTCTGTACAAGCTCCAAGAATCCAGGTTGATTGACCCAATGATTTTCAAATCTAAAAACTTGTGCCTTCGGGATAGTTGTTGAGATACTGACCACATAAGGCACATGATCTGAAGTAGGTTTAGCTAGAGGATGGACCATGGTATTAGGATATTTTAATGTCCATCCATAGCTAGTAAAAAACCAATCAAGCTGCTCTAGTAAAGGTTGGCCCTGCATGTTTGAACAAGTAAAACTTCATCCTTTTAAAGGTAGCTCAATCAGGCCCAAATAGCTGATGATCTCATTGAAGATAAAAATGTCATTCATGTCAGCACCAGGCTTGTTTCTATTGTCCAAAGATCTGATGAAATTAAAATCCCCCACCAGAAGCCAAAGGTCATGGGCTTGGATAGGCAAATCATGCAGCCATTGAACAAACTCATCTCTCTCTGGTCCCCTACATGGACCATAAAAATTTACCAGAGTCCATTGCTCCTTAGTGTGCTTGGATGAAAATTCAATTCTAATAGCTGATCGATGAATTTCCAATAAATTTCCTTCAAAGATTGCACTGTTCCACAGAACAATGAGCCCACCAGAAGCACTAACTGATGGTGAGAAAGCAAACCTATCAAATCTCTTAGGACAGAAGGAATGAATAAAAGTGTGATCAAAACTTTCACATTTTGTTTCTTTGAGACAAATGATGGCACATTGGCTTTCTTCAATTTTGTTAAAGACCATTAACCTCTTATCTTTATCATTTAGCCCTCTGACATTCCAGACCAACACTTTCCAGAAAAGAAATTTATATCTTGTACTATCCATTTAAACCATGTTGAAGAGATGCAGCAGGGTTGACATGGATAACCAGTCAAAACCATCATAGAATTGAGCAATATAAGGAAGCTGAATGGCATAACATGATAAAGGACGTCTGTTCAGAACACTACACATAGAGGATTCAATCTGGTACATAAACTTAAGGTACACAAAAGTAGACCATAACATGATATAGACGCATGACAAGTAAACGCCCAGGATTGGGCCAAAAGCAAGCAGGGCCTTATTATTCATCATTGACATCTGAAGGCTTGTTCTGCTCAGGATGGGCCTCAAGCCTATCCACTGCTAACTCTTCTTCTAGAATCTGCATGTATCTTCCAATCTGCAGCAGCACCTGAACATGAGTGTGAGGAGTCATTGGGCCCTCCTCCTCCATTGGCCTTGAAGATCTTGGCTTCTTCCTTGGTGTGGGCTCTGGTTTGTATCTCATGGGTTCAAGCTTGTAACCATTGGCTCTAACTACCTGCCTTGTACTCCTTCTGGCTGTGAGATCAACAACTGGTACTGTCTGCTTGTTCCTGTTTCTCTTCTTTGCCTTGGAGGTCACAATGTCAGTAGTAGCATCTGGGGTGTCGAGTTGTAATTCTGTCACTGAGTCAGCTGATGATGACCCCTCTACATCTACTTGAGAGTAGAAATCTCTAGCATCCACCATGACTAGGGAGGTATTATCTGATAGGAATTTCACAAGGGCTAAGGACATAAAGTTGAAAGCAGGTGGAATACACTTGGTCATCAGTGAGGGCAAAGCTAGCTTGAACATCCTTTCCCATTGCATTTTTGGAGGCAAGATAGGGCCATACAAGACAGTAGAACTTAAATTGTAATCATGAATGATAGGCATACCAAACTGCATATGATTGACCACTATCTGGTGCTGGTCATGACCAAAGTTCACAGAATTTTCAGAATGGATAGTCACAATAGAGCCAGAATCATGTATCTCCATTGGAGCCTCTTGGTCCTGCTGATGCTGCATGGGATCATCATTCTCATTGACAGCTCCTTGCCCATTGTTCTGCTGCTGCCCATCCCAACCGAGTTCAGGATATGGAGGTAATACAAAATTGCCAAGGTCATGATGTAATTCTCCAGGCAATGGGTGTGGGTTTCCATCAACTGGCATTGGATCTTCATTAGGAGGTAACACTTCAGCAAACTCTGCACTCAGAATATAACATGCAGCAGTCCATGACTCCTTAATAGCCCCAATATTACTGAAATTTCCAAACACAACATCTCAGGGAACTAGCTGAGGGGAGGGAAAAGATGCATATACCATAGTCCTTTCCAAAGCACCATCCGCTTGGTGCCAGTTGTGAAAAATCGACCAAAAGTGGAGATAGATCCAAATATGTCCTGTGCATTACGATAATCCAAGGGTAGCCCTAAGAACATCAGCCAACCCCTTCTGAAACCCTGAACAGCTTTGTGGATCTGAGTACGGTTATCATGATTAACAAAACGCACAAAAACCTCTTCATCAATTTCCTCTCCCTGGAGCTGATATGGTCCATTGCTAACTAGCGCATACCTAGCTGCAGCACTGCGCATCTTGAACATACCAACACTGAACATGCAAGGCTGCATGTCATCCACAATCCTCTGAAGGTGCTGCTCAATGAAAATACGGACCTGTTGACGCCAGAAAACCTCCTCCTCCGGTGGCTGTGCCGGCTCCACAATCGCAATGCAGTACGCCTCATGCTTGCGAGGCGGTGGCGATGCTGGCGTGTAGAAGGTTCTAGGTAGGCGTGTGGGACCGCCATCAATGACTTGGAAGCCATCAGGCACCCATCATGCTGGATTGAGCTCATAGGTCGCCATGGATTGTGGAGGTGGCGGCGGAGTGGTCGGCGAAAAAATCCCAGGTGGGGAACTGTGATAGGGCATAGGTAGTCCGATCTTTCGATGAGATATGATATGTCGATTCTTGGTGGAATTTGACCTTGACGATCCGACTTCTACGCACAAGTATGCAGCGCCAACGCAATCGCTAAACCAATCTCCATGAGTTACCAACCCTGCAGAAGCACGATCGGCCTGACCAAAAAGGTCTAGTTCTACCTGCGATCGAGAAACAAGTAAGAACCAATATTGCAATCAGGAATTGCGGATGGAAGATGAACTTTATTGATGAATATTGGGATCTTGCAAGTGCGTAGTACAGGAGGTCTTGCCGACACTCATGCCTATGGCGAAGACTAGCAAAAGCTGAGTTCTTTTTAACTAAACAAAATCCAAGTCTAAACGATGACCTAAGGGGGGTATATAAGGAGGAGAGAAAGGGATTTCGGCCAACCAAGGGATGGTGGTCGAATCCAACCCTAAGTGGACTTTACTTCCTCCATACGGACTCTAAAAACGCACTAAAAAGTCTGACTCAAAATTACATGGGCCCTGGCCCATAAATAAAGGTGGCGCAGCACCATATGTGACTATGGACGAAAATATGAAGTATAGGCATGAATATTTCGTCCAAGTCTTCAATCATCATATTCACCATTGGTGGTATAATCATCTCCATCATGAGCACTCCTGCTGCCATCTCCTTGCACGTACATACTCCATAGCTTGTCCTTCGCATCCATGCTTGGTCCATCATTCCTAAGAGAGACAAACACATCTAATTTAGGTAGCATCATATTCTCATGTATGTTAGGAGTAGCTTGTAAAAACGAAAGTACCTGTTGATTAAGTTGACGTGCACGAGCTCTAGTGATAGGTCCTTGTAATGGAGATGGTGTAGTAGCTGCAGTTGCATCTACAGTAGGGATGTCCTCATCATCCTCCCCTTCTTGAATTGAAGTCGTCCTCGACGCCATCTCATCATTCTCTCCCAAGTATGGCTTCAAATCTGCAATGTTAAATGTGGGACTAACCCCGAAATCTGCAGGCAACTCAAATTTATATGCATTATCATTTATTTTCTCTAACACCTTAAAAGGACCATCAGCCCGTGGCATTAACTTGGACTTGCGCAAATCAGGAAAACGGTCTTTGCGCAATTGTAACCATACAAGATCTGCAGGTTCAAACACAATTTTCTTTCTCCCCTTATCCCCATAAATTTTATATTTTGCATTCATGCGTTCAATATTTTCTTTAACAGTGGCATGCAACTTTAACACCAAATCAGCACGTTGTGTAGCATCTAGATCATTTGGCACCGAGGATGGAAGAGGCAATAAATCAATAGGTGCACGAGGAATAAAACCATACACAACTTCAAAAGGGCACATTTTAGTAGTAGAATGCATTGAACGATTATAAGCAAATTTGATATGAGGCAAGCATTCTTCCCACTTTTTAAAATTCTGTTTTAACACAGCCCTTAGCATAGTAGACAAAGTTCTATTAACCACTTCAGTTTGTCCATCAGTTTGGGGATGACATGTAGTACTAAACAGCAACTTAGTTCCCAACTTTGCCCATAAGCATCTCCAATCAGTACACATGCGAGAAGAACCATCTTTCTTTGGCACCAAAAGAATAGGAACAACACATGGACTAAGAGACTCACGAACATAACCTTTGTCGAGTAGTTCTTGAATTTGTCGTTCAATCTCTTTCGTCTCCTCAGGGTTGGTACGGTAGGCTGCACGGTTTGGAAGCGAAGCACCCGGTATGAGATCAATTTGGTGCTCTATTCCTCGAATGGGTGGCAGCCCCGGTGGCATCTCCTTGGGAAAAACGTCCGCATACTCCTGCAAAATGTTAGCAACATCGGGTGGCAAAGAGGAAGGCATATCCTCAAAAGAAAACAGGACCTCGTTGCATATGATTGCATAACAAACAGAAGTATTCATATCCAAGTCAGAAATATCAGATTTGGTAGCAAGTAAAGTTGGATGCTTCAAACGAATTTCATTAGGTAATTTGGAACCAGATTTAGGTGTATTCTTTGGTGGCATCACTTCATTAGCAACAATCTGGTTTTCACTTTTTTGTTTCTCCTGATTTTTTGCTCTACTAGCTCTAGCAAGATCATCTTTCAAAATATGTTCAGGACTCATAGGTTTGAGACCAATTTTCTTTCCATCGTGCACAAGAGTATAATGATTAGTTCTACCATTATGCACAGATTCTTTATCATATTGCCAGGGTCTACCAAGTAACAATGAACAAGCTTGCATGGGTACAACATCACAATCAACAAAATCAGAATATGTCCCAATAGAAAAATGCACACGTGTAGTTCGTGTTACCTTTAGTCTACCTGTGCTGTCGAACCATTGAATATGGTATGGGTGGGGGTGCTGCCGTGTAGGGAGAGAAAGCTTCTCCACCATCTCAATGCTTGCTAAATTATTGCAGCTTCCACCATCAATGATGATTCGAATAGCACGGTCCTTCACAACACCGCGTGTGTGAAACAAGTTGTGGCGTTGATTCTATTCTTGACTAAGCTGCACACTCAAAGCGCGATGTGCAACCAAGCTCCTATAATTATCAGCATCCTCAGCACCCATGACCTCTATGTCCTGCTCAGAATCTTCCTTATCTTCTTGTTGTGCAGAAATAAGCGCGAGAGTCTCTTCATCATAATCACTTGCAGAATCATACTCTCCATCTTCGCGCACGATCATCACACGCTGTGTCTTGCACTCTCTCTCGATGTGACCATATCCCCAACAACGGCGGCATTGTACATCCCTTGTTCTTCCCGTGGACACCGAACTCCGAGATGGCCCATTAGATGTTGATGGAGGACTCGGTGCCGGTGTGCGTGATGGTGGCATGCTAGACTTGTTGGTCGAAGGAGGAGGTGCAGAACCACGGGAGCTGGCCTCCGGTTGGCGTGGCATCCATGAAGACGTACGTTCAGCTTTGCAAGCAAGATGAAATAAACGGGTGATAGTATTGTACTCCTTATATTCAAGAATTGTTTGAATCTTCCTATTCAACCCACCCAAAAATCGTGCAAACATAGCTTCATTATCCTCAATAACACCACAACGAATCAAACCAGTTTGCAATTCTTGATAATACTCTTCTACATATTTTTTACCTTGTTGTAGATGGGTGAGTTTTTGTAACATTTCTCGCTGATAATAAGGAGGTACAAAACGAGTACGCATAGCACGTTTTAAATTATCCCAAGTATTAGGAATATTATCATGACTCAATCTACAATATTCAGACCACCAAACGGAAGAAAAACCAGTGAATTCACAAGTGGCAGCACAAACACGTCTATCCTCGGGATACTGTAAACATGCAAAATGTTGTTCCACTTCTAGTTCCCATGTAAGATAAGCATCAGGATTATATCTACCCTCAAAAGGTGGAATAACTAATTTCAGTTTAGCAACATGTTCATCTTCGCGTACCTGCGCTTGCTGTCGGTGTGCAAGGTTGCGTGGATGTACATGTGGACGACCCGGTGGATAGTCGGCGTCGGCCGCGTATCCGTCGCCATGCTCACCAGGATTGGCGACATGAGCAGCAGCCGACGCAACCGAACCTTGTGGATCCTCCTGAAGTACACGACCTGCCCGTGGAACGGTGTTGCCTTGCAGCACGGGAGGCGGTATGCGTGGTGGCTGTAACTGTCCCAACAAGCGATCAAACTTGCTGGACAGGCCAGCCAAGGTGGTGTTGACATCGTCGAACTTCGCGTTGAAAGCAACCTCCAAGCCATCGATCTTGTCCATAGCACCACGGATCTGGTCCTCCGTGTCCAAAGCATGGTCCGTAACCATCTTCTCAAAGTGCTCCTGCATCTCCTTGTTGGTCATCGCGGCCTTCTCGTCCCCTGACATGATTAGTAGAAAACAAGAAACAAATACAAGTATATGTTCCTATCAACTACCAGGATGTGGTGGAAAACACACAATCCGTCAAGCAAAATATAAGGCCCTTACAAGTGTCTTACCAAGCAGGAGAGCGTCACGGCGACCACAAAAATTAGTACTCCGATGATAGGACAAAGCGATTACTAGGCGAGGTACAATGCACGTAGTAGAAAGTATGTGGAGCTGTAGGAAGGCTTCAATATAATGGATTAGCAATAATCAAATCAGGAATGCAAGTTGAAGCAACGCTCAAAGATGGTACTGTGCTGGTCCTAGGCTAGACCGTACTAGAGACGCGAGCCGATATCACCAACAAAGTCAAGGCGTGGCAACAACAAGCACAAAAGGATAGCTCATAACAGCAAGATATAAGTGAAGATCACAGAAAAGTAACGGATACGTGAGTAAGATACCCACAACAAAATGCACGAAAGCAAGATGGTATGCTCTGTGAAGCGTGCGACGCGCTGAAAACGCGAAAAGTTGCAAAAATATCACTATGATGGCAACTGTCTCAAAAGAATCCCCGTACTGAAAAACGAGGGTAGGCTCAATTTTTTTCCGAAAGTGCTCTGCAAAGCGTGCGATTTTTTTTTTTGCGGATGGGTGGGGCTACGCGAGCAAGGATTAACCGAGATGAACTCTACCTCGTTAGCGTATACTTGGCGGATAAGGAAACAAACTGAAAACGAATCTCCAAAACCCTAACCCTACTTGGTATGGCGGCACAACAACGGATGTGGCGGCGAGGCGGTGGTGTGATGGGGTAGCTGTGGAGGGAGTTTGGCGGCGGAGAGTAGTGGTGGTTGTTGGTAGTGGCGGCAGAAGTACTGGTGGATGGAAGGCGGTGATCTGCAAGTGTGGAAGATGGTGCGGCGGCAGCAATGACTAGATGTGATTCGAACTCGAAAACTCTAAGGGACTAGACACTAAGACCAGCAACTCGACACAATGATGCAGACGAAGACTCAACGATGCAATACACTGAAAGGATTACGCAACAGGCCCGGACTGGTTTTAGGACGGGATGATCTAACCCTAATATTTTTTGGCTTTTTCGTGGACTGTAGGTATGAAGAAAACAGATGCAATCTACACTAGTAAAACTGTAAATCTCACCGATCAACCTGAAATCTGATACCACTTGATAGGGCACAGGTAGTCCGATCTTTCGATGAGATATGATATGTCGATTCTTGGTGGAATTTGACCTTGACGATCCGACTTCTACGCACAAGTACGCAGCGCCAACGCAATCGCTAAACCAATCTCCGTGAGTTACCAACCCTGCAGAAGCATGATCGGCCTGACCAAAAAGGTCTAGTTCTACCTACGATCGAGAAACAAGTAAGAACCAATATTGCAATCAGGAATTGTGGATGGAAGATGAACTTTATTGATGAATATTGGGATCTTGCAAGTGCGTAGTACAGGAGGTCTAGCCGACACTCGTGCCTATGGCGAAGACTAGCAAAAGCTGAGTTCTTTTTAACTAAACAAAATCCAAGTCTAAACGATGACCTAAGGGGGGTATATAAGGAGGAGAGAAAGGGATTTCGGCCAACCAAGGGATGGTGGTCGAATCCAACCCTAAGTGGACTTTACTTCCTCCATACGGACTCTAAAAATGCACTAAAAAGTCTGACTCGAAATTACATGGGCCCTGGCCCATAAATAAAGGTGGCGCAGCACCATATGTGACTATGGACGAAAATATGAAGTATAGGCATGAATATTTCGTCCAAGTCTTCAATCATCATATTCACCATTGGTGGTATAATCATCTCCATCATGAGCACTCCTGCTGCCATCTCCATGCACGTACATACTCCATAGCTTGTCCTTCGCATCCATGCTTGGTCCATCATTCCTAAGAGAGACAAACACATCTAATTTAGGCAGCATCATATTCTCATGTATGTTAGGAGTAGCTTGTAAAAACGAAAGTACCTGTTGATTAAGTTGACGTGCACGAGCTCTAGTGATAGGTCCTTGTAATGGAGATGGTGTAGTAGCTGCGGTTGCATCTACAGTAGGGATGTCCTCATCAAACTGTCAGGTCGATTTGGGCCTGAAGGAGGTGGAACGACAGCTTCAAAAATAGGACTAGTACTAGCACGAGACTCGATGCCTAATAAATTAGGTTCGGTTCTCTTAACTACCCAAACTTGATTTTCTTTTCCTTTTTTTTCCAAAGCAATCTTTCCTAATATGCCCAAACTTGAAACAGAGACGGCAACGAATTTGGTTGTGACAATCCTTTGTGTGATGGGCCAGGGAGAGGCATCGGCCGCAAGTACAAACTTCATAGGCCATCTCATCGACAAGCTTTTCAAGCCCAATACGTCCATCAGGATCGTTATCAATATTCGTTTTTGTCTGCTCATCAGTTGCCGAACCTGCAGCCGTGCTACTCTCTCCAACATCAATCGTTGAGGTAGTTGATAATTTTTTCTGGGTAATGGGGAACTGACCAATGGTGCCAAAGGTAATTGGGGGATCAGCCATTGTCTGATATAGGTCAAGAGATTTAGAAAGAATGCTTGGGTCAGAGTAACCCTTGCAGACAGTATAGCTAACAGAATCTGCAAAAGTTAAAGCTCTACGAGTTCCCCCAGAAGTTTTGATGATGGAGTTAGGAACAGGTTTCAATAGGGCTTGCATCCCCAATTTAGCTCTCTTTTTTTATGGACTGACTAGAGTCCACTCTTCTTTCTTCTCCTTTTGCCAGTTTCTAAATTCTTTGGACCAGTTAGGTCCTCCACGTCCCCATAAGTGAAAGAAACATTTGAAATGCTTGCAGGAATAGCTAGTCAGTTTAAAAATTCTGAAGCCCACTTGTTTGCAAGACACATTAAAGGAGAAAGTTCTATCTGACAGGATGGAGACTTTAAATTTTCCAGACTGACCTCCAAGTGCTGCCTCAAGGGCAATACCCACTGAATGATCATCCAATTTAAAATTGGCACGACCAAAAGAAACAACCATGATAAAATGCCCTGAGTTTGCTGATGGATGTACTGAAGTGAACAGCTGTCTCCTTATCAGTTTTGCAAATTCAATTCTAGCAGAGAATTCCAGATCATAAGAGAAAGGTCTATGCAGAATAGGTGAATCCATAGCAGCAGCAGATATCAGATCGCCAGAATTATGTTCATCATTCTCCAAAACCCTAGGTGTTGGAGCAACATCGGGACTTTGTGCCACAGTATGGATCTGTGGTGTTGCCTTGGTGCATGAAATCACCACAACACGATGGGAAGGCGGGAAGATTACCTCGTAACCCGTGTTGACGTACTCTCCGATCTTCAAATGTCTTCCGATGATGGGGGCGCCCTTAGCGTTCATAAGGACAATCCATTCGCCGTGCGTCCAGAGGTGAAGGGATCCATCGTAGGTCTTCTCACGTCCATGATATGAGTCTTTTGCTGTGGTGTAGGTGACCTTCCAGATCCATGAAGGTTGGATCATGATCTTGGAAGGGACGGGGAATGGGAGAGGCTGGAGGTTTTGGGTTTGGGAAGATGGCGAGAAGGATGGTTGGATCAGAAATGGATGGAGGTGGCCGGAGATGT
The DNA here is from genome assembly GCA_012064385.1 of Puccinellia tenuiflora. NCBI lineage: Eukaryota > Viridiplantae > Streptophyta > Magnoliopsida > Poales > Poaceae > Puccinellia > Puccinellia tenuiflora. The sequence goes on from QRDG01000118.1 coordinate 666,449, forward strand.
GAGATCGCCGGTGTCTAGGTTAGAGGTCGAGGGTGGAGCGCCATGGTTGAAAGCGGATGTGCCTTATATTACGATCGTCGTCTGATGACCTTAATTGATGATCTTTATTTTATTTGAAATCGTGTAAAGATTATTTGGATGCGATAAAATAAAGCGACAACGTGTCTATTTTTCTTTGCTAAAGGGGTATTTCCATGGGTTTGCCTTTTAGTCTAAAATACCAAAAAGAGGTAGATCGGTTTTTTTTCATTCTTCAAGAACTGCATATCTTGCCGAGATCTTCATCCCTAAAGGTACTCGATGATTCGATAAAAACTCGCTCGAGAGCTCATCTTGACAGTACGGTTATCTATCCTATAACCCGGTCTCTCAACAAACATCATGAAACTGGTAAAATAGAAAACCTATCAAGATCATACCTTTGCCTTGTGCATAATCCACTTGAGCTTGATGATGATGATCTTGACCTTCTCAAGTTGGACCACCTTTCTTGATTATGCTTCGCTTGGTGAAGACTCACATATTGCTCCCCCATACACCAATATGGGAGAGACACTTCTTCGGCATATCTTCACCCGGCCCTTATCTTGTGTCTTGATCAATATGCATTTAGCCTTGATCAACATATAATCTTCTTCTTTTAGTCTTGACTCCAACATATGAAGTTCAAACATTAATTATGGACCAACCCAGAGATTGTCATTAATTACCAAAACCACACATGGGGGCAATTATGCTCTTTCAACGAGTCCTAACTCATCTAGAGAAATGCACGAAAACGCTTGTCGCGATGGAGTCGATAGTTCCTTTTGGGAAGACCTGAGGCAACATAGCATGAGAAAGGAGAGCGTAGAGACCCGAGTTAACAACCACCAATGGGAGTGAATTTCTAACGCCAATCAGCAAGGTATAGTGTTTTTACTTACATTATTAGAAAGTAGAGATATGGATTTTTCCATTTTATCACGTCAGCGCGCACTTTTATGTCTATGTACGCAGAAAGTCAAAATATCAAAGAGTAATTTCATATATGATATTTTTTACCAAGTATGAAATATGCTGATTAGGAGCACTTAAAGCCTTCCTTGTGCGCTGGAAATAAAGAAGATGGAGGAAAAGAAAAATAAAATAAACATAATTGATAACAAGTCGTGGTATGGTCGCACCCGACCATACCGGCGACCATACTGCATGCCGCCGCCTGATACGTCTCAAACGTATCTATAATTTTTGAGTGATCCATGCTAGTTTTGTGATATTGTCACATGTTTTTACTGTCATTTTTATGTATTTTCTCGGACTAACCTATTGACAAGATGCCCAGTGCCAGTTCCCTGTTTTTGTTGTCTTTTTTGTTTCAGAAATTTACTTCTGGAAATATTCTCGGAATTGGACGAAAATTTACGGGGATTATTTTTACGCCAAGACAAATACAGAGTCCGAAGGGCAGCCTCGGAGGCAACCCACAGGGCACACGCGGGTAGCTGCCGCGGCCTGGGGGGGACCCGCGGGTGGGGCCCGCCCCTGCCCTGTGGGCACCTCCTAGGCCCCCTCCGACTCCTATAAAATCATAATTAACGTAAAAATGGCGAGGCGGCCATTATTTTCCAGAAACTTGACCCCGACGCACCGTCACCGAAAACCCTAGTTCGGGGTCCAATCTGAAGCTGATCCCGACACTCTGCCAGAGGGGAGATCGATCCTGGAGGGCTCTTCATCGCCATGCCTTCCTCCGGGATGATTTGTGAGTAGTCTCACCTTGGACTACGGGTCCATGGCAGTAGCTAGTTGGTAGTCTCTCTCTCTTGTGCTTCATGTCTTATGATCTTGTGAGCTGCCTAACATGATCAAGATCGATTATTGTAATGCTATGTGATGTATTTGCTGGGATCCGATGGATTATTGTAACAGCCCTAGCTTAGTAATGAAAAATACGAAGAATTTTTCCACTTTATGCATTCTTGTTTGCATCATGGCATGCCTTTAAGTTGCTAATGTTAACAAGTGACCTTTGGGAAACAATGAAAGGAGGGAAGCCAAACCTTCCCAAAACCTTTATTCTTGAAATGCAAAGAATGGTACAACCCTTAACATGACAGGTTACCTTATGGTCCAACACAATCCCTAAGTTCACCTCAAGTGCTAAGAACCAAATGGTTGGTCTCCAATGTGTTCCTTCTTTTTTCCTATGCCTTCAAATGTGTTTCTTAGCTTTTGTTGTTTGGTGAGCCTTGACACCTTGCTCAAAGGTCCAAACAAATGTTAGTGAGTTGTTTATATTGTGGAGGCTTTCCCAGAATTCTTGTATATTTTTTTGGAATTGTTTTACTACCCAAATAGAAAGGCCATTTTCTGTTTTGTTCTGATCACCGGAACTACCGGTCCGGTGACCGGAAGTTCCGCCGCCCCGTCACCTCTGTGGCGACAGTGGCGCGCACTGTCGCCACGGCTGCACTTGCTCCCCCGCACGCTGCAATGCCCCCTAGGGTTAAGTGAAACCCTGAGACCCCCACCTGCTCCCTCTCTCTCCTCTCTTTCCTTTTCTCCCCCGTTTTCCGGATCGAGCTGCACCCTAGCTCGCTCCCTGACCGCCGCTGTCCCGCCGGAGCCGCCGCCAAAATCGCCGCCGTATAGGGCCTCCCGTCAAAGATCGAGCGGGGGAAAAGATCCGTCGTGATCTCCTGCTCCTCTCCACCGAGGGAATCGGCCGGAGCCGCCCGGAGTAGCCGCCGGCGCTCGTTTCTTCCCCGCCACCGTCGCCGGCCGCCGAGCACCTCACCGCCGCCCGCGTCCTCTCCGAGCCCCGTCGTCGAGCTCTTCGCATTCCCCGGTGAGCTCGCCGCCCTCCTGAGCATCCTCGCTCGCCTTCTCCCCCTCCCTGTCATCGATTCGCCGTAGTGCGCCTCGCACTAGCCGCCGGCCGCCGCTCCGGCGACCCGTTTTGGGCGGCGCCGCCACTGGTTGGTCGCCCTGGTCGAGGTGTGACCAAACGCACGCACCCGCGCACCCTCACTCGCACCAAATCGACGCGCCCGTGGTCGACACGCGCGTGGTCACTGCGCGCGCCCCGCCGTGGCCGTGCTCAAAATCCTCGACCGGAAGTAGTGTAGTTCCGGTAAACCGGAAGTAGCAGCGGTAGTTCCGCTAGTTCCAGATTTCGGTACTGGATAGTTGCGTTCTTAAGCGGAAGTAGAACCGGAGGTGACACCGGAAGTACCGCTAAACCGGTACTACCGGCCACTTCACCGGAAGTACCGGAAAATCTCTATTTTTGGTACTGGATGTGTCGAACCACGCCCGGAACTGGAACCGGAAGTACCGGCAAACCGGAACTACCTGTCCAATTACCGGAACTTCCGGAAAACTGTGTTAAGTTTGTTTAAATCATAACTTGATAACCGTTAAATCAAATCTTATGAATGTTATATCTATTTGAGCAGCTTCACCAATGCAATCCAAACATGACAATATCACATCATGATCACAAGTAAATACTTGTTGTTCTTCATAATTTGAGAAAAGGGCTTAAATTCAAATAATTAATTTAATTCGCTATTTTAATCATCGGTGCTCCGAAAATAATGAATAAGGTACCAAAATGATCGGAATGACGAACTCTATCCAATCATGTCATCTTCATGCATATTTGAGCCACCTCTCTAATAATTTGATAATTTATAAGGTTGTGGTCACTAAGATAAATATGGGGTTGATCCCAAATAATTTCACTAATTATTTGGCTCCCCATTTAATTATGCCTTTAAATTTATATAATGATATCCTTGCATCAATTTGACATGTCATCATGTGATTGAGCATCGCACTTGTGTTCTTGCGATTTATGTGCGCTTTGTATTTCTTTTGGGTATCGATAGATTCCGGAGTCGAGGGTCTCTCTACTTACCCCGACGATCAATACTTCACGCCCGGGCAGCAAGGCAAGAGATAACCTAACCTTCTTGGCATCTAGCATCCTATGTTTTTATCAACTTATTTTATCCACCATAATATTGCATGCGGTTCAAATGTCTCTTTTGGTAACTATAGAATCCTATGAATGCATGTCTCTTCCCCGAGCCAATCGCATGTATCCCTACCTATGAACCCTAGGTTGATGTGTTGGCCGGATACAAATTTTATACTTGTTGGTTATGTGCTTAGCCATGCTTAGACATGCTTAGCTGAAATACTAGTTATGTCCGTTGTTTATTTCCATAGTTGTTGTTGAAGATGGAATGATGCGGACTTGGTGGATATGTGTGGTGCTTAATTAAAATGATAAGTAGGCTTGGGTGAGTTGCCATCGGGGATGGTGTTTTGCCTCACTCTTGCCCCTAGGTGCGAGTTCCTGTCTTCGAAACCAAGGTTTGAGTGTGCTGCCATTGGTGGGTGTATGGGCGCCTTACTGACTGAATAACTTGTGCGGGCGTATCCAAGGGTCCTCTAGTTCGGTTTTCCATTTGCGTGTGAGTGGAAAAGATGATATTGATGAGGATTTGCGTTTAGGATGTGGCGATGGGGCAGGGGCTGAGGCTGGGTAAACTTGCCCTGTGGCCACAGATGACTCTTGGATAGTCTCACGCGAGGTAAAGGTTTAACCGCGCCTGCTTGCCGGCCTTCCCCGGAAGAGGGCCAACTAGGTGAGCCGGACGGTACCAATGGATAAGAAGCTGGGAGGTCCCTCGGGAACCTGGCGACTTTCACATAGTACACCCCTGCAGGGTTAATCTTTTCGAAAAGCCGTGTCCGCGGTTATGGACGCCTTGGGAATGGATTTACGGGATCATAGAGAATGTTAACCTTAATTAATTAATTTGGCAGCTAAAGGTTGCAAATCAACGTGTGTGTAAAAGGTTCATTTCCTCGAGGGTGATTCGAGGGAGTGCCTTTGGTGGAGATGAGTGGTGATGGTTACAATAGGGTTCGATGAGAACCAAAGATGAAAATGTTACTCTCTTACCCCTTTATGAAAATATTCTGAGTAGACGAATGCCATGGGTCCTTTATGTTTCAGTTATTTAAAACTAGCTTTATGCAAAAGAAATACATAAACAACTTTAGAGCCTCCGTCAGTCATTGGGCCTATATCGCCCTACTAAACTTGCGAGTACATCGTACTCAGTCTCTCTTTGCTGCCTCTATGTATTTGTATTTCAGAGGAGGACGACACCGAGCAACTAGGTGGGTTCTTCGTTGACGTCGACTACTAGTCTGGGGTTCCCAGGTGGCAGCTTGGGACCGTGGAACAAGCTGGCTGGGATGATATTTATTGTAGGCCTCTTAGGCCATATTTTGCTTCTTGTTGTTAGACAACACTACCCGTTCCCGCTTGTTGAATTGTTGGATCTGTGATCCTTTTGCTTGTAATATTTGTATTCTTCTCGTTATATGAGTTACTATACTTTTGTGTCGTAGAGTCATGTTTTGTGCCAGTTCTGTTTCACAAGTCTCGATCTTTGTCTTACACATTGATGGTTGTGTCGAATTCATAGCCTCTCTGTATAATTCCGGGGTCGGGGCGCTACAATTATGAAGTTATGTTCAGATTGTGCATGATTCTTATATGAGTAATTTATGTTCTTACATGCTCTCCGATGTGCGTAGTTACTTTGGCCAAGTGATTGTGTGTATCTCCAAGAGAGGGTATTTATGCTAGATAGTGGGTTCATGCCCCCTTTTGTTCCTGGTCACGAGTGACAGAAACGTCTAAGGGCGAGGGTGTGCTATTTCTACTAAGGGTAAAATAGCGGTGTTAATGTCTATTTTGATATTAGTATTGCTTACTTCATGCACTTTACTTAATGCAACTGTCTGTTGCTTGCAACTTAATACCCGTTGGGTGACAGGCTGGATAGCGATCCCACGGTGGACTTTTTAGACAAAGACGCAGTTAGACTCAACGGTCTTTGTTCCTTGTCGTGATGCCTCCATAAATATTATCATGTCCTTTTTGTCATAGCTAAATTGGGTTTGTGTCATGATCTTGTCAATTGCCTAGCTGTAATTCGTTCACCCATCACATGCATATTTTATTTACTTGAGAGACTCCACTAGTGAACCCATGGCCCTCGGTCCATCTTTTTTACATTTTTTTCAACCTCATTTACTTGCTTGTAATCATCATTACTCCTCTGGTCACTTTTCATATTTTATCTATTTCATCATACAATTAACCGCTTTGTGTTCTGCGAGACCGGAGAGATTGACAACCTCTCCGCCGTTGGGGACAAAGTATTTGGTTGAGTGTGTGCAGGTGTACATCTGTTGAAGGTATCCCCTAAGTGCCAGTGATCTTCAACATTCACCTCGTTGTTGATTTCAAAGTCCTACTGGTTTGATAAACCTCGGTTCTTAATTGAGGGAAAACTACTACTAGCTACAATTCCGCCTTCGCTTGGGGCACCACCCAACTTATCTATATCCACCATCACCGCCTTCGCCTCATCAAAACCAGAAACTTTCATCAAAGGAAGGGAGCCAACAGACGAACAAAGTAGCCGCTGCCACGAAAATAGTTCTGAAAACCAAGTCTCCGAAAGGAATCCGGAGGGGGAATCTACATAAGGCTGCCACCATCTTCACCGTTGTGATCCGGAAGGCCAAGACATCCATCTCCATCATCACCATCACAGTCTCCTTTATCTACACCAATGAATCCCTCCTCCATCTCGTTGTAATTCCCAAACTTGTAGTTGTGGATTTGCACGTGTACTCGACTACTCATATCATTATNTCCATTTGCGTGTGAGTGGAAAAGATGATGTTGACGAGGATTTGCGTAGGGACGTGGCGTGGGGCCAGGGCGATGGGAGCGCTGAATGTGGAACCTGTCCTGTGGCCACAGATGACTCTTGGATATTCTACACGTGAGGGAAGGCTTACCGCGCCTGCTCGCCGGCCTTCCCCGGAAGAGGGTCAATTAGGTGAGCCGGACGGTACCAATGATAAGAAGCTGGGAGGTCCCTCGGGAACCGGCGACTTTCACATAGTACACCCCTGCAGGGTTTAATCTTTTAAAAAGCCGTGTCCGCGGTTATGGACGCCTTGGAATGGATTTACGGGATCATAGAGAAGGTGAACCTATAATTAATTAATTGGCAGCTAAAGGTTGCATAATAAACTTGTGATAAAGATTCATTTCCCGAGGGTGAGGAGTGCCTTTGTGTGAGATGAGTGGTGATGATTGTAAGTAGGTTCGCCGAGAGAACCGCACGATGATAATGTTACTCTCTTACCCCTTTTGCAAAAGTATTTTGAGTAGACGAATGCCATGTGTCAATTATATTACTGTTTATGAAACTTAGCTTTATGCAAAAAGAACTACATATAAGCTTTAGAGCCTCCGTCAGTCATTGGGCCTATATCGCCCTACTAAACTTGCGAGTACGTCGTACTCAGTCTCTCTTTGCTGCCTCTATGTATTTTGTATTTCAGAGGAGGATGACACCGAGCAACTAGGTGGGTTCTTCGTTGACGTCGACTACTAGTCTAGGGTTCCCAGGTGGCAGCTTGGGACCGTGGAACAAGCTGGCTGGGAAGATGTTATTGTAGGCCTCTTAGGCCATATTTTGCTTCTTGTTGTTAGACAACACTCCCCGCTTCCGCTTGATGATTTGTTGGATCTGTGATCCTTTTGATGTGTAATATTTGTATTCTTCTCGTTATATGAGTTGCTACACTTTTGTGTCGTAGAGTCATGTTTTGTGCCAGTTCTGTTCCACAAGTCTCGATCTTTGTCTTATACCTTGATGGTTGTGTCGAATTCATAGCCTCTCTGTATAATTCCGGGGTCGGGGCGCTACAAGTTTGGTATCAGAGCAGGACTGCCTGTAGGAAACCCTTTCTTTTGGTCGATGTCGAGTCTAGTGAAAACTATTTTGACCTAAAAATGAGTTGTGAAAACCTTCTTAGGATTCTTTTACTCCTCATCCAACTCGCTCTACTCTGATTCTTACCTCTATTTTTTTTTTGTCTTGTGCTTGGTGTCGATGTTTAGGTTCTTGGGGTTTGGGTTCTTACCGTCCAGTTGTACCTCGAGTCCGTTATACCCGTTTGATATCGCCTCGATGACGTGATGTCACCGTGGCTGACTAAATCTGTCCTTGGTGTTTATTGCTTCTTAAATATCTATATCTGGGAGCAACCATTGATCTCTCTTATCTGTCAGAATTGGTTATTAACTTGCCGTTGTTCCAATTCTTCAGGATGGCTCCTACCCGTCGTGGGGAGCATAGCAACCCTGACCCACCGCCGCCACCCTCAATGGCGGAGGTTATGATGGCTATCGAGCAGAACCGCCTGCGCAATGAGCTGTTGCTCGAGCAGCTGGTCCAGCAAGGGGCCAGGAGGAACACGGACTGCACCACCCTCAACCAATTCTTGCGGTCCCAACCTCCTACCTTCTCTGAAGCTAAGGAGCCGCTTGATGCGGATGATTGGCTTCGGGCTATCGAGCGCAAGTTTGCCACTCTTCATGTCCCGGCGGCGGAGCACGTCAACTTCGCCACCTACCTGCTGGAAGGCGCCGCCGGCTCTTGGTGGGAGAGCCACGTGGCCATGGTTGCCGCGGGCCATGTTGTCACTTGGGAGGAATTCCGCACTGCCTTCCGTGCGGCGTACATCCCCAAGCCCATCCTCGAGCTCAAGAGGTGGGAGTTCCTGGACCTAACCCAGGGACGCATGGACGTCCAGTCTTATGGACGGGAGTTCAACCACCTCTCCCGTTACGCCCCTCGGGACGTGACGAATGATGAAGACAAGCAATACCTCTTCCGCAAGGGGCTCGCACCTCGCCTTCGATACGAGCTCCTACCCTTCAAGTTCACCTCCTACCAAGAGCTCTACAACTAGGCCCTCACCATGGAGCAGGGTAGGAAGGAGCTAGAGGCTTCTAAGAGGCCCGCTTCCACCGATCACCAGAGTTCCTCCTCCTCGGAGGGCAAGAAGCGCAAGGTATTCGTGCCTTTCAGCGCCGTGCCAAAGGCGCCCTTCGCGCCGAAGCCCACCGGGTACCTACCACCTCCGCCTCGCCCAGCTACTTCGACCTTGGGTGCGGCTGGAGGCGGTTTTCGACCTCGACTACCTGCACCACCGGGGCTCACTTGCTTCGCTTGTGGCCAGCCGGGGCACTACTCCAGGGAGTGTCCCCAGAAGGCACCGGCTCCCTCAGCACCTGCACCAGCACCCTCTACCCCAGCCGCCAAGGCTACCACCGTCAGCCGTGGCCGCCTGAACCACGTCTCGGCTGAAGGCGTTGAGGAGGACCCCGGAGTTCTCATGGGTACGCTTCAAATCAATACTTATCCAGCTTCAGTGCTATTTGATTCTGGAGCTTCGCATTCGTTCATATCCATATCATATGCACACAACCATCAAATACCGTTTGTGATGATGGATCCCCCGTTAGTGGTCAAGACACCGGGTTCTAGTTGGCGTACCAATTGGATATCTCCCGATGTTCAAATAGCCATAGGGTCGGTCCCTTTTCCGTTCTCATTGATAGCCCTGAGGTCAGAGGGTATCGATGTTATTCTAGGCATGGATTGGCTAGTGAAATATTAGGCCAACCTGGATTGTGCTGCCAAGACAGTCACTGTGTTCCACCCAAGGTATGGGGAAGTGCGTTAGTGGTCCCCAACTTCTGCAACTCCTTCCGCAGCCACTCCTCTTTCACCGGAGATCAGTCTTTATTTCCTAGAAGGAATCACCCCGCCTGCGATGTCTGCAGTCGCTGTGGTGTGTGACTTCCCCGATGTTTTCCCGGAGGAATTGCCCGGCATGCCACTGGATCGCAGCGTAGAGTTTGTGATTGAGTTGGTTCCGGGAACCGCCCCAGTTTCCAAGACGCCCTACCGTATGCCAACGGAAGAGCTAGCTGAATTGAAGAAGCAACTTGATGAGATGCTGGAAAAAGAATTTATCCGGCCGAGTAGCTCGCCTTGGGGCTGCCCGGTCATCTTTGTCAAGAAGAGGGATACAAATGTTCCTCGACTGGTCGTTGACTACCGCCCTCTCAATGCGGTGACCATCAAGAACAAGTATCCAATTCCTCGAATAACCGACTTGTTCGATCAATTGGCTGGTGCCACGGTATTCTCCAAGATGGATTTGAGGTCAGGCTACCATCAAATAAAAATCCGAAAGGAGGATATTTCGAAGACGGCCTTCACCACCCGCTATGGCTTATACGAATACACCGTCATGTCCTTCGGCCTCACTAATGCTCCGGCTACATTCATGAGGCTAATGAACTCCATCTTCCACGAGTACCTCGACAAGTTCGTTGTCATCTACATCGATGACATCCTTGTGTACTCCAAGACCGAAGACGAACATGCTGAGCATCTTCGACTTGTCCTGACCAAGCTTCGAGATCACCGTCTTTATGCCAAGTTCTCTAAATGTGAGTTTTGGCTGAAGGAGCTCATCTTTCTCGGTCATGTGGTGTCAGCTGCCGGAGTAGCGGTGATACCAGACAAGATTCAGGCAATCCTTGATTGGCCAACTCCCAAATCCGTCAAAGATATCCGAAGTTTCCTTGGATTGGCGGGTTATTACCGTCGATTCATTGAGGGATTCTCCAAGATAGCCAAGGCGCTGACTGAACTCCTCAAGAAAGGCAAACCATTTGTGTGGTCAGACAAGGCTGAAGAGAATTTCCAGACCCTCAAGGTCAAGCTCACCACCACCCCGGTACTTGTCCTTCCCGATACCGCCAAGGACTTTGTCGTCTATTGCGATGCATCTCTCCAAGGCTTGGGATGTGTCTTGATGCAAGAGGGCCATGTGGTCGCTTATGCTTCCCGTCAACTCAAGCCACACGAGCAAAATTATCCAACTCATGATTTGGAGCTTGCCGCCGTGGTACATGCTCTGAAGCAATGGAGGCCCTACCTCTTGGGCAACCGTTGCGAGATCTACTCCGACCACCAAAGTCTGAAATATCTATTCACCCAGCCGGATCTGAACTTGAGGCAGAGGAGATGGCTGGAATTGATAAAGGACTATGATGTGACTCTCAATTATCAGCCCGGCAAGGCAAATGTCGTGGCGGATGCTCTGAGCCGCAAAGCCTACTGCAATACCGTGATGGTTGAAAGGGCGCAACCGGCTCTCCACGAGGAATTTGCTAAATTGAATCTGGAAATTGTTCCTTCGGGTTTTCTAGCTAATCTCGAGATCAAATCCACTCTCGAGGATGATATCAAGGCCGCCCAACAAAATGATCCTGAAATCATCGAGATCAAAGAGAAGATCGCTAATGGGAAGGCAAATTGTTTCTCGGTTGATGACAATGGTGTTGTCTATTTCGGTGACCGTTTAGTGGTGCCCAAGAGTGGAAGCTCAAAAGAGTTGATTCTCTCAGAAGCTCACGAGACCCCCATCTCTATTCATCCGGGTAGCACAAAAATGTACCAAGATCTTCGCCCTCAATTCTGGTGGTCTTGCATGAACCGCGAGATCGCCGAGTATGTTGCAGAATGCGACGTCTGTCGCCGGGTGAAAGCTGAACATCAAAGGCCAGCCGGCACCCTTCGCCCCATAGCCATTCCCGAGTGGAAATGGGATGAAGTTGGTATGGATTTCATCACCGGCTTCCCAAGATCACAGAAGGGCAACAATGCCATCTGGGTCGTCATCGACCGCCTATCCAAGGTAGCCCATTTCCTACCGGTTCGCGAGGACATAAATGCAACCCAATTGGCTGAGTTGTATGTTGCCCGCATTGTTCCTCTCCACGGTGTTCCAATGAGGATCATCTCCGACCGTGGGAGCCTATTCGTATCCAAATTCTGGCAGGCTTTCCAAAATGCTATGGGAACCCGCCTCAACTTCAGCACCGCCTATCATCCTCAAACCGACGGGCAAACTGAAAGAGTAAATCAAGTTCTGGAGGATATGCTTCGGGCTTGTGTCATCTCTTTCGGCAAGGGTTGGGAGAAGTACCTCCCTCTCGCCGAGTTCTCCTACAACAATAGCTACCAAGCCAGTTTGCAAATGGCTCCCTTCGAGGTCCTTTATGGGAGGAAATGCCGGACTCCCCTCAATTGGTCTGAAACTGGAGAGAGGCCACTCTTCGGTCCGGATGTGATCAACGAAGCCGAAGAGAAGGTCCGTGTCATTCGGGAAAATCTCAAGGCTGCTCAATCCCGTCAGAAGAGCTATTATGACAAGCATCATCAAGAGGTCCACTATGAAATTGGTGACAAGGCCTATCTTCGAGTCTCTCCTCTCCGAGGCGTTCGTCGCTTTGGAATCAAGGGCAAATTGGCACCTCGCTTTGTTGGTCCTTTGCCCGTCATAGGCAAGCGAGGAGATCTCTCCTATCAACTTGAGTTGCCCTCCAATTTCCCGGATGTCCATGATGTTTTCCATGTCTCCCAACTCCGTCGGTGCTTCAAGGATCCCATCCGTGGGGTTGATCATGAGGCATTGGACATTCAGGAGGATTTGACCTATCGCGAGCATCCTATCCGTGTCTTGGATGAAGCGGAGAGGAAAACCCGCAACAAATCTATCAAGTTTCTCAAGGTCCAATGGTCCAACCATTCCGAGGAAGAAGCCACATGGGAGCGAGAAACTAGTCTTCGTCAGGAATACCCCGCCTTCTTCACTCAAGCCTAGAATCTCGGGACGAGATTCCTGTAAGGGGGGTAGATTTGTAACAGCCCTAGTTTGGAAATGAAAAATACGAAGAATTTTTCCACTTTTGCATTTGTGTTTGCATCATGGCATATCTTTAAATTGCTTGTGTTAACAAACCACAATTGGAGAACATTGTTAAAAGGGAAGCCCAACCTTCCCCAAACTCTAAAATTTGAAATGCAAGCTTAGTACAGCCCTTAACATGACATGTGACCTTATGGTTCAGCAAGTTTCCTAAGTTCACTCTTTTGCAAAAGAACCAAATGCTTGGTCTCCATTTTGTTTGCAACTTTCATTATGCCTTTAAGTGTGGTTCTTAGCTTTGTTAGATGTGAGCCATGTCATGTTGCTCAAATTCCCAAGTAAACGAATGGTGAGGTGTTTTATCTTGTGGAGAAACTCCCAGAATTTTTGCATATTTTCTGGAATTGTTTTGGTGCCTTTTCAAAATCTAGCTTTTCTGCCAATTTTTCTAGTCGTTCGGAATGACCCGGATATTTCCGGATCAAATCCGGACCAGTCGGAATTTTCCGGACCCATCCGGAAAATTCCGGATGAAGCACAGTGACGATGGACACTGGCGCCATGCCGCCGATGCCACCTGCTCCCCTGCCCATGCCGCTCGATGCCGTGGCCCCCTGAGAGGTCAAAGACCACACCGAGGGCTCCCACTTGCTCCCCTCTCTTTTCCTCCCCCGAAATCCCGGATCGGAGCACCGCTCCTTTTTCTCCCTGAGCTCCTCCGTTCGCCGCCGTTGTCGAGTTAGGCGCCGTCGTCACGGGCCGCCCCGCACGAATCAAAGACCGCGGCGAGGTCCACCGCATTCTCCTCTCTCTGCCCACCCGAGAAATCGAGCCGGGAAGCCTCGGTCCCGACGTTTTCGTCCTCGACACCCTCCGCCGCCGGCCGAGCCCCACCGTCTCGTTTCGGTCACCACCGGCCTTCCCTCGCCTAATCGGTCACCCACGCGTAATAAGGGTGAGCTCCATATCCTTTAGGCACTCTTCCGCGTCCCTCTCCCCTTTTGTCCTTGCTCGCCGTGAGCAATTGCCGCCGCCGTCGCTTTTCTGCCCAGAATCGAGCCGTCCGGAATCAACCGGATTATTCCGGATCGATTCCGGGTCGACCGGAAAATTCCGGACCTTTCCGGATGAATTCCGAAACCCTAACCGAAAGTTTTGGAGGTCACCTCGGATTTGGTTCGGATTTAGCCCGGATTATTCCGGACCATCCGGAATATTCCGGCCCAATCCGGATGAATTCCGAACCAAGCTGAAAACTTGTGAACTTTGGTTTTTAAATCCTTTTCGGTAAATCCTGCAAATGGTATATCAGTTTGATCAGTGTTTCAAATGCTATCTAAACATGCTAGTATCAGCTCATGACAACCTTTTGGACTTTGATATTAATCTTTGCTTGGTTAAAGGATATAAAATCAAATAATCTTTTAAATTGCTATTCAATCATCGGTACTCCAAAAATTTATCAATAAGGCACCGAAGTGCTCGTAATAACCAAACCTCTTTAATCATGTCATGATCATGCATTTTGAGCCAATTCTCTAGTAATTCAATAATTTATGAAGAACGTGGTCACTAAGCTAAATGTGGGGTTGCTTCCAAATAATTTCCCTAATTATTTGGCTCCCCATTTAATTGTGCCCTTAAGTTATATAATGGAATCCTTGCATAAATTTTTGACATGCCATCATGTGATTGAGCATTGCATCTTGAGTTGTGTGATTTATGTGTTCTTTGCTTTTCCTTTTGGGTATCGATAGATTCCGGAGTCGAGGGTCTCTCTACTTACCCCGACGAGCACCACTTCACGCCCGGGCAGCAAGGCAAGAGATAACCTAACCTTCTTGGCATCTAGCATCCTATGATTTTTATCAAATTATTTTATCCACCATAATATTGCATGCGGTTCAAATGTCTCTTTTGGTAAATATTAGAAGATCCTATGAATGCATGTTCTTCCCCGAGCCAATCACATGTATCCCTACCTATGAAATCTAGGGTTGAAGTGTTGGCCGAAATAAAGATAGAATTGTTGTATTCATATGCTTAGCTATGCTTAACCATGCTTATATAAATGCTTTATGTCCGTTATTAATTCCGTAGTTGTTGATGATGATGGAATGATTCGGGCATGGTGGATAAATGTGGGGTGCTTAATTAAAATGCTAAGTAGGCTTGGGTGAGTTGCCATCGGGGATGGTGTTTTGCCTCACTCTTGCCCCTAGGTGCGAGTTCCTGTCTTCGGAACCAAGGTCTGAGCGTGCTGCCATTGGTGGGTGTATGGGCGCCTTACTAGCTAAATAACTTGTGCGGGCGTATCCAAGGGTCCTCTAGTTCAGTTTTTCATTTGCGTGTGAGTGGAAAAGATGATGTTGACGAGGATTTGCGTGTAGGACGTGGCGATGGGGCAGGGTGCTGGGAGCGCTGAACCTGTCCTGTGGCCACAGATGACTCTTGGATATTCTCACGTGAGGTAAAGGCTTAACCGCGCCTGCTCGCCGGCCTTCCCCGGAAGAGGGTCAATTAGGTGAGCCGGACGGTACCAATGGATAAGAAGCTGGGAGGTCCCTCGGGAACCTGGCGACTTTCACATAGTACACCCCTGCAGGGTTAATCTTTTCGAAAAGCCGTGTCCGCGGTATGGACGCCTTGGGAATGGATTTACGGGATCATAGAGAAGGTGAACCTTAATTAATTAATTTGGCAGCTAAAGGTTGCATAATAAACTTGTGATAAAGGTTCATTTCCTCGAGGGTGAGTCGAGGGAGTGCCTTTGTGTGAGATGAGTGGTGATGATTGTAAGTAGGTTCGCCGAGAACCGAAGATGATAATGTTACTCTCTTACCCCTTTTGAAAAGTATTCTGAGTAGACGAATGCCATGTGTCAATTATATTACTGTTTATGAAACTTAGCTTTATGCAAAAAGAACTACATATAAAGCTTTAGAGCCTCCGTCAGTCATTGGGCCTATATCGCCCTACTGAACTTGCGAGTACGTCGTACTCAGTCTCTCGTTGCTGCCTCTATGTATTTTGTATTTCAGAGGAGGACGACACCGAGCAACTAGGTGGGTTATTCGTTGACGTCGACTACTAGTCTGGGGTTCCCAGGTGGCAGCTTGGGACCGTGGAACAAGCTGGCTGGGAAGATGTTATTGTAGGCCTCTTAGGCCATATTTTGCTTCTTGTTGTTAGACAACACTCCCCGCTTCCGCTTGATGATTTGTTGGATCTG
The DNA here is from genome assembly GCA_012064385.1 of Puccinellia tenuiflora. NCBI lineage: Eukaryota > Viridiplantae > Streptophyta > Magnoliopsida > Poales > Poaceae > Puccinellia > Puccinellia tenuiflora. Next base: position 682,350 of record QRDG01000118.1, read on the forward strand.
TGATCCTTTTGATGTGTAATATTTGTATTCTTCTCGTTATATGAGTTGCTACACTTTTGTGTCGTAGAGTCATGTTTTGTGCCAGTTCTGTTCCACAAGTCTCGATTTTTGTCTTATACCTTGATGGTTGTGTCGGATTCATAGCCTCTCTGTATAATTCCGGGGTCGGGGCGCTACACAAGGTTCCTTGTTCTGCTTTTGAGGGGGAGAGAGAAGGGGATTTACTCCTGCGAGAGCCACTCAATAAGCGCAACCAACTCGAACTTCACATTTTTCAGTTCTTTGATTGCGCTCATGGCCGACCATAGCGGAGAGGGGGGGGGGGGGGGGGGGAGTTTGTTGGTGATTTTAGGATGTTGACGCTGGAGTGTTGTTGGGGGGGGGGGAGTTTGTTGGTGCATCTAGTTATTGCAACAAGAAAGTATAATTTAACTCTTTTTTAAAAACAAAAGTCTAGCTTGTTTAGATTGTGCTACCTGTAAATTTGTAATATACTAGCTGCAAATTTACAGCAAGCTTGTGCTACCTGTAAATTTGTAATATACTAGCTGCAAATTTACAGCAAGCTTGTGCTACCTGTAAACTATACCCTTAAGTAGGCGGAAATAGTAATATACTAGCTGCAAATTTACAGCAAGCTTGTGCTACCTGTAAATTTGTAAATAGTAACTATACCCTTACAAATTGACAAGGATCACATGAAACCGGCGGCATCTACAAGTAGGACAAGCTTGCTGTAAATTTGTAAATACTTTCTCGGTCCTATAATATATAATAATCTTATTACAACCAATATATGGGTATTTTGGTTATAATAACATCTTATATTATGTGACAGCGGGGACACCACAAAATCTTCACGGATTAAATTATGATAAATTTTCCCTGCAAAACAAAAACTCAGAACATTGATCGTGCATTGGTTGGGCTTCTTTGGTTCATAGGAATTAAAAATCATAGGAATAGGAAAAACGTAGTAATAAAATGGCATGACATGTGGAATCCTATAGGAACTAAAAATGCAGAAACCAGTTACACTAGTTGTTTGGTTGCGGCACAGGAAAAATGCAGGAATTTTTCATGGAGTTGAGTACAAGTCGTAGTTGACATAGACTTATAGTAATTTTTCCATGAGCTACAACCTTTTGCTAGAATTCCTATAGGATTGTAGTGTAGGAAAGCAATTTATAGGAATTTTGAAGAATTCATTCATTTGAACCAAAAAGATTCCGGAAAAATTTCTATGATTGGAATCCTACAAAATTCTTTTGAAAATAGTTTGAACCAAAGAGACCTAGCCTGTATCAGTCACTTTCACTTTCGCTGTCTGTCTGACCAGTTCCGGTAGGGTGTGATTGCAGCGTACGAAAGTACCAGATTCTCGAGAAGAGAGCGAAACTAATGGGCCCACATGGATGGACGATGTCGCGCGTTTGGTTGGGCCAAGTTGGGTCTTACTATATTTCCAACATCTTGATACGAAGGATGGGATGGCAGTGCGCGCGATCGCAAAGCACGCTGATATCAGCGTTGTTTTCTCGTCAGCACATTGGTCATTTTCTAGCACATACAGGCATACATGATTCATGATTTCAAAGGTAAGAAGTCCAAAATAATTGTCGCTATCAAGAATGATCAATATCTTTAGAAAACATAAAGAAACATATACTCCTTCCATATCATAATATAAAATATTTTAACGGTTTGTATGCAGACTACATACAGAGTAAAATAAGTGAATATACACATTACTTACGTCTATATACATATGTATGTAGTCTCTGTGTAAATATATAGCTAAAACATCTTATATTATAATATGAAGAAAGTACAATAGTACAACTTTTAATGGACCAACGTCGACAAATATGGGCTTTTTAAAGGGGCGTCAACAAGGCATATTTACAACCGAGGACACAACGTCTGCCGGGCAGAAGAAACAAAAAATGAGCCTCCCCTACCGTTAGATCTTCATAAAAACGTGGAATTTGGCATGTATGCAGACTCGGTGTCGGCCGGACGGAAGAAACACAAAATTAGCCTCCCCTGGACGTGGAATTTTGGCCGTCAGACCATTGCAGCATAACCTTCACCGGTTCATCAATTTGTTTTGTATTATTGCAGTATGGTCACTTTTTCCCCTCGATTGGTCAAATCTGAAAAAACATGCTGCAACATTTTCAAAACACCAATGTAGTGAAAAGATATGAGCATACAACAAAATTCCAACAAGTCGCAGCAAATCTCCAAGGGTCGTAGCAAAATAATTGAGAAAACGTCAAAAGACGTATGCAGCAAGGTATACCAACATTTGCACAACCTCAGAAAAACATTTGTACCATTGAAGCAACATCAACGGTGGACGCCCATATTCGTTGAACATCTCGCTAGTGTGTTCGCCTAAAATACCACATGAGTGCAAACATCTTTAATGGGACAATTGATTTGTTGGTATGGCTAAACTGCAATTCTTTGGCACGCAACACATATTCTTCACCAAGAAGGTGGCCTTGCATCAGGGGACGCACATTTCTGGTACCAACAATACAAGGGTGCGCATGAACATCTAACCTCGCGTCGCCTCACTGAATTGATAAATATCCACTTTAGACCACCACCTCTCATCAACGCCCTAGGAAACCCATCTACTCCCTCCGTCCGTGAATAAGTGTACGTTTTTCTTTTTTGGAAGTCCAACATTTTCAAATTTGACCAAAATTTTACATAAAAATAGCAACATATGTGACATCAAATTACTATATTATTAAATTACATGTCAAGATCTATCTAGCGATATTAATTTAGTGTCATAAATGTTGTTACATTTTTCTAAAAAGTTGGTTAAAATTAATAAAGTTAGACTTAAGACATGTCTAAACGTACACTTATTTGAGAACGGAGGGAGTAGTTCAAGCCTACAGGGACGGTGGCATAGTTCAACAAAAAATTCAATGTACTCTTGTGCCGAGCGCCTCGTCCCGAGGGACGGTTTCCATCTACACCACTGAGCCTTTGTAGACTAGCGTGGAGCTGTAAACACTGGACAATGCCATGAGTTTGGCATGCTCCTACAAGCAGCGTGCACAATGGACACCTCCGGCAGCCTAACAACTAGCACCAGGTGTCTACTAGACATGCCCAGACATCAGCGCACCACCTGCACCTGCTACCCCACACTAGCAAAAAAAAGCTTACCTGTGGCGCACCGAAAATGCTTAGTCGTGGCGCAGCCTCTCCTGCGCCACGAATTGCCACGCAACGGGTAATAGTTTGCCGTGGCGCAGGGTCCTAATGCGCCACTAATAATTCACATACTAGTGGCGTGGCTACCGCATGGCGCCCCACTACTAAGTGGAGAACTAGTAGCGTGCTGTCCAAACTGTGCGCCACGAGTAAGAATTTATGACTGAAAAAAACACCAGTGGCGTGCACTTCAGGCTTCAGGAAGCACCCCATATATTTGGGGATTAAAAAAATAATATCCAAAATTATTTAATCCAAAAAATGATCTGTTGCAAAGTTTCAGAGCACGTCTTTACAAATAGAGTTTCACAGCATGTCTTTACAAATAGTTTGGACAGCAAAACTAACAGCAGCTAGGCAAAATTCGAAACATCTATTGGCAGAGAGTTACTTTCATGCATCCTACAATAGTGGGCTCTCCCATGTGTGGCTCACCGTCACCATCTCCTTCACCGGCGACCGCCCGGGCAGGCGAGCTCGACGGTGCGCCGCACATGGCCCCATGTCAAGGTCACAGGTGCAGGCTTATCTGTTGTTCAATTTCAACACAGATCATCAGTTTATTACACAATTATCCTAGGTGAATTAATCAAACAGAAACAATTTACATGTGCTACGAGCTGAGTAGCAGTGGAATATGATAATGCAAGTGAACATTTCAGTTTATTATGCTATATGAATTAATGAAGCAGAAACAATTGACATGTGCTATGAGCTGAGTAGCAGCAGAATATGATAATGCAAGTGAACATTTCAGTTTATTTGCCAGATTACAAAGTCCACTTGCCAAGCACAAAAATGTATAAGATCATGATTATGAGATGGTAGAGTAGAAACATACCAACATGGTCGCTTCAACACTTGTCCTCATTCCTTCTTTCATGTAGCTGTCATTGACCAAAGTAATTAATAAGTTCATCCATTTGACAGAAGAATGTTAAGAAACATGCATAGCAAAGGACGCAAACTGTTTATGGGATACTCAAGGGACAAAACAACAAAACAGAATGTACGTACGCATTGCAATCTAGGTAAAGATTTTTTTGGACCTATCTGAGAGATTATCTCAGAGCATACTGCACCAGGAGCAATCTTCCATTGGTTTAAACTTCACTTAAAAGAAAAAAAAGACAACATGTTCTTCCTAGCTTTACTTTCATGTGAGACAACCTAAAACTTAAGGAAAGCTTATCATGCCTTAAGTCAGAAGACAGTACTGTAACAGGCTACAAGGTAATTCTTCGACAAGATCAACCCAACATCATTCTTTGACAAAATCAAGTCAATGTACCAATTCTAAACGGAAAGAGCAATCAGGTCACAAATGGAGGCGGGAGTTGAGCTCGGGAGGGAGAGGCTACGAGGGAGGAGCTCTGGTGGCGCTGCGGGAGAAGAGGATCCAGAAGATGTGAGGGGAGAGGCGAAGGGCATGGAGAGGAGAGGATAAGGGAGAGAGATGGTGCATGGTGGCCTGGTGGGTCACTCGGGTGACGCACCGAAATATGGTGCACCGCTGGTACCTAGTTACCCGTGGCGTATCAAAGTTTGGTGCGCCACGAGTAAGTGCGTGTACCTCGGTCACCCAATACCAACTTACCCGTGGCGCACGATTTTATCCGGTGCGCCACGGGTATGGGCATACTAGTGGGGCACCGATATTTGGTGCGTCACGGGTAATAGTCGTGGCGTACCAAAAGTGCGATGCGCCACGGCTATTTCGTTCACCTATAAGCCTTTCCTACTCGTGCCAACAACACCGTACGCGAGACTGGTGATAATGGAAGCTCCAACAAACCAACACGGCGCACACTTACACTGGCAGCAATGCCAAACCGGCATGAACAAGGATTATGCTACAAATGCGATGAGCGGTTTGCGCCTCGCCACCGCTACAATAAACTCTTCAATCTAGAGACTGAGTCGGAGACAACCTGTCAAGAACGCTACTTATGAAAGGAGGGAGAGAATTTATGTGACAAGGGCCACAACTGGGAAAGACCCATGTTTATGTTTATAGAATTCCCATTAGCAATTAAATATATTAGAGATATTTCTTAATTATAAAGTTAGTTATTTTTCTAAAGTTTAGCAGTTTAGATTGTACTCCAAAGTAAGTGGGTTAGGCTATATAATGATTCGTTAAATCAAGAAAAATCTTAATTATAAATCCAAATTTTCTTCCCCCTCTTGTTGTGCGGCACCCTCCTCTTGTTTAGGCATCGCACCTCATCTTCCAAGGGTCATTATACCAGATCGACTTAATGCTATCTATCACATACCACGTTCATAACAAAACTAAATATACAAGAGTCTCGCAGAATCTCTTCACCCAAGAGATTATCTCTTGTAGTTGCACATAAAAGGTGAAAAGAGTATTTGTTCGATTATTTGGTACTCCCGCCCCCCCCCCCCCCTTCAATATTATAATATTTTAATTTTTTTCTCGAAAATTCATATAGACATGTTTTAGTCGGTCTACAGATTCATTCATTTTGACCCATATCTAGCCAACATTAAAACATCTAAAATATTTTATAATAGTGAACAGAGGGAATACTTCGTAAAACACAAGGGAGTTTACCTCCAACAGTGAACTACAAACCGATCGGCTTAGAGCATCTCCAGTGTAGTGAATTCTGGGTCTTAAGGAGAAGATCTTAGTGCTAAGACCCGGCCATGGCCATATAAATTGTAGAGGTGGGTCTTAAGAATTTTTTGCTAAGACCTGGCCTTAGAGCTATGGCCAGGTCATAGTGATTATAATATAATACTTTATACTATTGCACTGACACATATAATAAAATATGTTATTTTACATGCAGCCACACGTGTAGTTGTTGAGTATGTGCTGACAGGAGGGCCTCATCTTAAAGTCTAAACAAGGTTTTAAGCATTGTACGAATTTTTTATGTTATAACTGATGTGATGGATCCCAACTTAAACTTGAACAAGTTTTTAAAGATAGGAGATGTCCTTAGTCTATGTATGGCTGCCTCTATCATTTGACTGCCTAATTTATGAAGTCGGGCAAAATCTCGCATTTCCTCTAATTAAGAAAACAAAGCTTGGCACTATTTTATCTACCCTCCTGCTTATCCAAATTTGTGATAATCCTACCAGAATGTCATGCAAGTGCAGGCCTTTCTTGAACCTCTAATCATGACCGCTCAAGATATAGAATTTGTTTTTGTCAAGATTAATGCAAAAAAAGGGTGGTTCACACTTGATGTGCACACATTCGCACAACCCACTACTCTTACTACCATTCACCGTGTGCAAAAAGCAGGTATATATTCGTCACTGGGATGACATAATTACGCAACATCGGAGGCGCTCCATCAATGGTTGTCATCGAATGGAACCCCAAGAAATGATCATAGGAGTTGTCTTTGGATGACATTAGGTACGAGTTATGGGAATCTTCTTTAGTCATGTTCCATGTGATGGTATCTGCTACTTATAGAACCCTAGCTACTTGCTGGACACTTTGTCCTGACTGGTGTACAGTTCTGCCTTTGCTAGCCACTTGATAATTTTATTTACTGACTTGCTTTGTTGTTTTCTTGCCTTGAATCTCTCAAATGAGGAGTGACTTGGATTTTTGTTGTGGCTTGGAAGCGTGATGTGAGTAACCCAAAGCACCTTTTTGTAGAGTATTTGCTGGGCAGAATATTTTGTACCTTAGGGTCAAAATTTTAACCCAAAAATTGTTCGCCGTTAGTTTTACTTTATTCCTAGTACAATGTATTAGATGACAAATTTTGCATCTCACTCTCCACACCCCCCCTCACTTTCTCTCTCCTCCCCTTCTGTTTGAGAGTCGAGAGCCTCCTCTTGGCCCCTCTCAACTTTTTTCGAAATGGGGGTACTACCCCAGCCTCTGCATCTGAGTGATGCACACAGCTTTTTATTTCATAGTTTTAAAAGAGTTATAGTCATCGAACAATACAAAAACAATTCTCAGAGTGACTACGAGCCAGCCACTATAAATAAGAGATGGAAAATAAAGTTTCTAAGCAGCACAAATTCTTCGTTCATGCCGCCACCCATCCCTGCTGAGGATAGTACGGACGACTGCCACCAAACAGTTGCAACCAGCCTCCATAATAGGTCGCTGGTCTTGTGGCAACAGGATAGACCACATAGTAATCCAGTAAGTAGCTCTGTTGACAACCTGTAAAAAGTGAGCTTTTGCAATCTTATTAAATACCACATCATTCCTGCAATTCCAAATAGCCCAGATGAAAGCACAGACGCCAGTGCGTATACAATTTTTAGTTTTCTTATCAATTCCAGTCAACCATGTACCGAACAAATTATTGATGCTAGATGGGGGTGCTACATTGAAAGTAAAGTGAAGCAATCTCCAAATATTACGAGCCAACAGAGCTACCCTCTCAACTACCCCTCCATCTGCTTGCCGGTCGGAGCGGGGAGAGGATAGGCGGTCGGTCTCCTATGTAGATAGTAGTTTAGGGCTTTTTACTCCGGGATGGCGGACTGGTGAGATGTTATTTCCCTGCAGCGGGAGTGTGGATTCGGGGGTGACCACTCCAATAAGGTCGATGAGGCGTTGTCCTGGGAAGATCTGAAGCTCCTCCCCATTCCTTGTTGTCGAGGAGATGGAGGGGATGGGGGCGGTGGGGCATGCTCTGGCTCGATCTTACTTCGGCTGCTTCAAGGGAAGGAAGAGCGCGAGCGTGTCTGCATGTTTCGGAGGCTACGACATCTTCTTGCGGAGTTCCTTTATCAATGGAAACTTGCTGCCGCCACTATCTTCGGTCATGGCGGTCACTCCGCGCACGGCTGATCGATGGCGTGAGCATCTTCTTACTCCAAGATGGACAATCTTCTTGGACCTCGGTGCAGGATTTGCCCCAAGTGGCATGTTCGTCAGGGGCAACGCAGGCGCCCGCGGTGGGGAAGACAATAAACCTGACCTTATTTTCGTTTTTATTCCAAGGTGTTTTGTGTAACTTGTGAGGACTTGATAACCCACAAGTGTAGGGGGTCGTGTGTAGCCTTTCGATAAAGAAGAGTGTCGAACCCAACGAGGAGCTAAAGGTAGGATAAGTATTCTCTCAAGTTCTATCAACCATTGACACAACTCTACGCACACTAGACGTTTACTCTTTCTATGAAATAAAACTAGAAGAACAATACGGATGTGAAACGATAGTTTTGAAAGATAATAAAGAACAAGAAAGTAAAAGTTAGTTGCTGCGTAATAAGGTAACATGACATAAAGTAACAGAACCATGAGTGTGGTAAAGTGGTGGATGGCGTGACGGAATTGTCCCTTAAAAAGCTACTCGGTTCATTGTCTTCGATGCAGTTTTCTATGCGGGAGAGGCAAATATACATGTACTAAACTACTTGTGATTACACATACTATATGATTGGAACGTTAGCAAGATTCCGCAAATACTAACAATTCATTAAGGTTTCCCCAACCATAGCATTAAGTTTAAGGTCCTCTTTATCCCATACATGTAAGATTATGGTTCGAGTTCTTAGGTTTCTGTCAATCCGGTAGAACTTCCCCCTTCCTCTTACACATACTACAAACCCTATGATGATGATCCATGCACGCATAAATATAATGGCACCAAAGGACTGTACCGTATCAACATACAACTTGAATCAACCAAAGATATTCAATAATTCAACCATAAGACAAAAGAAACTACACAAACATGAAATAGATCAAAGGATAATGATTTATAGCATCAAACACCATGTTTACATAGAGGGATACAGAGGTGTGTGGGAGGATGAACCACTGTATACAAGGAGAAATTAGCGATGGAGATGGCGGTGAAGGCGGCGGCCATGGAGAAAGAGGCAAAGCGGGCGGCGGCGGCAGCCGGCGGCGTGGCACAGGGGGCTCCTCCTGCGCCGGCTGGCCACAAGGGGTATGCCGCCCCTAACCCCCTTCCTCCATGGTTTCTTGGTGCTTTAGAGGAGCCCCCCCCCTTGTAGATGAGAGCCAAGGGGGAGGCAAATTCGTGGCTTTTGGTGGCTGCCCCCAAAATTAGGGTTTACTCTCTTTATATAGGTGGAGACAATGCTTCCCGGCCTTTCGATTGATGGCCCTTTGATCCAAGGGCTCTTGGGCATCTATAGAACCTTCCTAGGGACCCCTCACATCCTTAATGAGGTCCAAAGTCGTGGCTTGGTCGAATCCTCCGAGTTTGGTAAGAGTTGGAGTCAAGCACGTCACCAACTTTCGGAATCCCGTAATCAGATATTTGTCCTTTAGTCAAATGGGGTTTCCTGGAGGTACGTACCTCCGACTGGGCTGTTCTTAGGCTTAAATTAAAGTTATGGAAATTTCCCACAACTTTGTATGTTGTGAGATCTTCAGTTGACGTTGTCTTCATGTCTCAAACTGACGATCTCTGAAATCTGTTGGAAGGGACAGATTTAGGAAAGTAAGAGCAAGTCTCCTTTTGCGTTTTTGCCAATTTCCAAGAGATTCCTACACATCAAAGTGTAAAAAAAGAACATTGTGTATTTTTGCAACTATTAATAGGTTAGTCCAAATAAATCATAAACTTAAGATAAAAACAAGTGTCAAATACATAAAAGTATCATGAAACAATCAAAACTTATAAATACGTTTTGGACATATCAAGACTTCGGTGTAATTCATTATGTTCGTAGGGCCCTTCGTGTAAATTTGTTACCACGTCTGAGTAATGCAGTATCCAGACCCTTTTAGGTCTTTCCCGTTAAAAAAACAAAGATAAGTTCTACATGTATTAGGCAATAATAGGTGGGGCTAAGATTCCCCATCGTCTGTTTAACGGATTAGTCATCGGTGACCGGAAAACAATTAATCCCTCCGAGTGTAGCAAGGATTGAACTAGACTAGTGCTGGGCATGGACAGCCTGGCCCGGTCCGAAAAAGCCCAACTAGGCACGGCCCGGCTGTGCCATCAGGCCGTGCTCGGGCCTAAATTTTCAGCCCGACGATCGGGTCGGGCCAGGCTCGGGCTTAGGCGAAACACAATTTTAGTTGTAGTCAGACCTAGTCAGGCTTTTTCGGGCTCGGACCCAATTCTGCGGCCCGACAGTTGGGCCAAGCCAGACCGGGCTCAGGCCTAGTTTTTTTGTATCGGGCTTTTTCTAGACTGGCCCGAGAAATGGTCAGGTATAAACTAGACATGTACAATTCCTAGGCAAGCTAGCCACATGTATTTCGGATCGGAGGAAGTATCTGATATTTTGCTTTCCTAGAAAAGAGTAAACATCGGCTAGGATGGCTTTATATAAGTCATAAGAAAAAAATGACTCTACTAGTCTGCAAGATGTGTGTGAGTGTCTTGCGCTACGTGACAGATCAAGTTTCTGATTTCCACATAATTTTCGAGAAAGAAATCACTCCTTGTGATCTGAAGATCGACTCTTCACATGGACCATTGATGAGGAGGACAGTAGCAACTCGACAATATAGTAATGATTCCCAAAAAAAAAGACAATATAGTAATGATAGCACCAATAAGTGAAAGGTAAGTTGACATTCATGGAGCCATCAGCCATGGACCTGAGCATGGAAGCAACTGGCCACATGCCTCGCCAGAGCATACAGATAACATATCGTATTGTTTAATTTTCCTTTTTTGTGTGAAGTTTTTTTCTTGAGAATCCGGTCGTATTGTTTAATGCCTCTCCGTAGCTGAGCATATATGCACGGGGAGACGCACGGGCCTCATTTGCCATTACTCCGTATGATATTCGATCAATCCACCTGGAAATCCAAAGCCCATCTTACAGCTCGCTGGACTTATTTTGGCGTGGCTAGGAACCCAAGAATCATATTAGGCCTTAATGCATCATATCTTATTGGAGCTCTCGTTAAAAAAAAGTTCCCTTTGCAAAAAGAACTTCGCGTTCGCTCTCCTCGCGTCAAGTGGCGTCTTCTCTTTTACGCGGTCTCTCGTTGTTGTTTAAATATTCGCCATGTGTCGTAACCAGAGTTAAAGTGGGGAGGAAGAGAGAAAAAGGAAGGGTACGGGTGGGAGGGAGTTTTCTCTTTTATTTTTTCAAAACGGAAATTTAAAACGAAATATCTTGAGAACCGCTAATCCAAATTACGAATCATTTTCATTTTTGAGCTCCTCGCGTCGAGATCTTCAAAACTAGATCTCATGTTAATAGATTTCGACAAACTTTTTTTTGTACATCCGGTTCTGTATAGTTTGTACACCCAGTAGCACTCTGATTATACATTTCCAGTTTTTGTACATCTTCAGTTTGTAAATCTCCAATTTTATACATCTCTAGTTTTGTACATACGGTAGCAGTGTAATTGTACATTTCCAGTTTGGTATTTCTCCAGCTGGTAGCAGTATGGTTATACATTTCCAGTTTTGTACAGCTTCATTTTTGTACATCACGCGCGGGTGAGATTTAATTTGTTTGTATATTTATTTCTGTACATTTGGTTATATGTAGTTTGTACATTCGCGAGGCATACTGCATTTACGCGCGGCAGCCAGCGTCCGAGGAAACGGAGGTAAAGGTACAACACGTACGCGGGGCGCTGGACGCAGCTTCCGGCCGTCTGGCCGTCCGCGTGCGGGCGTGTCCGCGTTAGCCACGTGGCGCGTTCACGTATGTGGAGTTCCCTTCTCAAAGGGCTCCCTTTTTATAATCGTACCCGTTTCCATCTGTACGCGTACCCCTCCCCTCGCTTCCGATCGTACTGGGCTTGGCCCAATCACTGGCCCTTATTTGTTCAATCACACGAAAATGATCAATCCATTCCAAAATGCTAGCTAGGACGGCCCACTTATAGGTGAGGAAAACTAAAATAATTAAAAAACAGAAAAACCAAAAAAGCTTGTGAAGCAAAAAAGGTAATGAACTAAAAAATATATATTTGAACTAAATAATTAAACATAAACCAACTTGAATGAATAAAAAGCTCGCAAACGCAAAAAGTTTTATATAAGGCAATGAAGAATGAACAAAATATATCTAAGACAATGAACCGAAAAAGAAACGAACCAAAAAGAAACTAAGGCGATGAACCAAAAAAAAAGGACCGATAAATATCTTAGGCGATGAACCAAAAAAAAGAACCAAATATATCTAAGGGGGTGAACCAAAAAGAATAAGGCGATGAACCGAAAAAGAAAATGAAAAGAAAGATAGATAGGACGATGAACCGAAATAAATAAGCCGATGAACTAAAAAAAGAAAATGAACTGAAAGATAGATAGGGTGATGAACTAAAACGAAAAGGAATGGAAAAATAGAGAGGGCGATGAACCGAATACATCTGAGGCAATGAACCAAACAAAAATAAGCCGATTAACCGAATAAACAATAAAGCAATAGAGACGATGAACCGAAAAAGGAATGAGCCTAATAGAGCTACAACGTTGATATGAAAAAGAATGAAGTCAAAGTTATCTAAGTTGATGGACCGAAAAAGAATGAACCGAAAAAATAGATAGGGCGATGAACCGAACAAGAATGAACCGAAAAAAGGAAGATGAGGCAGTGAACAGAAAAGAAAAATGGACCGATATATACCTAAGGCGATGAACCAGAAATAATGAACCAAAATATATCTAAGATGATGACCCGAAAAGAATAGGGCGATGAACCAAAAAACATAATTGACAAAAAGAAACTAAGGCGATGAACCCAAAAAATGGACCGATATATATATCTAAGTGATGAGCCAAAAAAAGAATCAACCAAATATATCCAAGCCATGAATTCAAAAAGAATAAGACGATGAACCAAAAAATAAAAATGAACCAAAGATAGATAGGGTGATGAACCGAAATAAATAGCAGATGAACCCAAAAAAAGGGAAAGATAGATAGGGCGATGAACCAAAAGAGGAAATGAACCGAAAAATAGATAGGATGATGAACCAAAAAAGAAAGGACCAAAAAAACTGTGAACATTTTTTGAAATTTTAGATATTTTTCTTGAAACCGTGAAGCATTTTTTTGAAACTCCGTGAACCTATCTTTAAACCTATAACATTTTTTAAAACAACTTTAAAACATGTGAACCATTTTTGAAATCCCGTGAAACTTTTTTAACCCATAACATAATTGCAATAAAGTAAGATAAAATATTAAACATAAAACAAAATGTATTTATGCATTCGTAAGAAATACAATATAAAATAAACAAAAAAATAGAGAAGGAAAACTAGTAAGTTACCAAAAAAAAACTAAAAAAGTAAAAAGGGAAGGACAAAAAAAACAAAAAAAAGAAACCGAGGCGCTAGAAACGCATAAGAAAGAACATAGGCGCCGTGCCTAGGAAACAAATGGGCTGGCCCAATTTCCACTGCGAGGACGCAAAACATGTGTGCGTAAACCCGCTATTTGACGCAACGGGTGTCAAATAGGGAATTCCTATTCTTAGCGCCGAAACGCGAATCCCTCCATCTCTGGTTCCGGTGTTAGTGGGCCGGCCTAGGTACGTTATCGTTTCCTGTTTTTTTTCCGGTACCGGGTTTCTGGTTTTCTCTTTGATGTTTTTGTTTCTTTTTATTTTTTGTGTGTTTTGAACAATGTTCATATTTTAAAAATGTTCAGATTTCGAAAATATTGAGATTAAAAAATGTTCATATTTGAATATATTCAAATTTGAAAAAATGTTCACTATCCATTTAAAAATATACGAACCATTTTCAAATTCATGAATATTTTTTGTGAAATATTTTCAAGTTGATGAACCATTTTCAAATTAATGAAAATGGTTTAGATTTGAAAAAGGTTCACATTTTGAAAACATTTAGATTTGAAAAACGTTCAAATTTTTAGTCATCTGGAAACATTTTTTATTTTTCCAAAATTTTCAAGATTACCAGAAAAAACTGGACGGATTTTTCTCTGACCTGCAACAAAAAAAAAGGAACGAATAGCGAGGGAAGCTCGCGAGCGCGTGCTAGTAGACTGGGCAGGCCCACTAGAGTGCTTCCACGTGAGCGTCGGGTAGCGAACGGACGCCTCAAGTGCTAAATAGGTTGCCCCGCCAGTATTGAGGACTCCATTACTTGGACTCTCACTTCCGATGGGGTCTACTCGGCCGTCCCGCCTTATGGGAAATGCTTTGAGAAGATTGTATAGAAAATTTGGGTGTGGCAGAAATTTCGTTTCTTTATCTGGCTTGACGTTCAGAATGGGTTATGGGTTATGGTTCATGGAGAACGTACCTTATGAAACAAATGAATTGGTGCGTCCCAGTGCACCCAATTTTGATTGATCACTTAAAATATTTGCAAAAAAACTGAAAAAATGTTTGGACACAGGTAATATGTATATATGACATGTCGCGAACTTCAAATCAGAATTCATAACATAGATCAAGAAATAAAATAGACAAATACGACAATGAATAGTGCCAAAATGCAAGTTGGACTTTGATTTGGCCCATTATCATAATTGATAACAAAGTTGTCATTTTCACTCTAGATGTTGTGTTTTAAATTTATACTTGAATTTTAGTGATGATGTATATTTTTGTTATTTAAATTCCCATATTTTTTCAGTTTCTTTGAAAACCTTTTATATGTTCAATTGGAACTTAGTGCACCAGTTGCCCCATTTCACATGATACGTTCTCCGGTGGCCACAACCCTCTTGCAGCTCTGCAAATGTCATCCTGAAATAGCTCGACACATCCTCTCCGAGTCCTGGTACACTCCCGTAGGGTCTATACGGTCACGACACCATGGATTTCTTGCCCTCCCCCTCCCCCTCAAGACGACCATCAATCTAATTACCTGGGAGCTTTGGAAGGAGAGGAATGCACGACTCTTCAAAAAAATTCGGTGCCACTCATACGAAAGATCAAATATGAGAACAAGAACTGGATGTTGGTCAGGGCGAGACATGTGTCGGCAATTACCGGCTAACCTTACATGTGTTCGTTTCTTTTTTTTTATTTTAGTGGTCCTAGGTACTCCCTCTGTCCTTGTTCATAGGGGTAGCGCGTGTCCCTAGATCGTGAATTTAACCAACATAATATGAATTGTATAACACAATAATTATACCATTAGAAAATATAACATCTAAAGTTGGTATAATTTTTGTGATACATAACTCGTATTAGGTTGGTCAAATTGACGATCTAGGGAAACACCCTACCTCTCTAAATCGAGACGGAGGGAGTAGCGCAAAGTTTCACCTCATTTAAAAACAAATCATAGGAGATATAAATACTTAATTAGGAGACAACCATCCTAATGCATTTTCTCTTAAATGTTGTCTCTTGGAGGTATTTCATTTAATAGCTACAGGGATACTAATTACATGTCAATATTGTAGCTATGTGTGGCATGAAGTAACAATTGGAGATATGCCCTAGAGGCAAATAAATAAAGTGTTTATTGCAATATCTCATTAAAGTTTATAATAAGTGTTATACCATGCTATAACTATATTAACAGGAAACATTAATACAGGTATGGTATATAAACAAACCAGAGTCCCTAGTGAGTTTCTGAACACACTAGTTCATTGGTCAACTGATGGTTGAGGTTTCCCAATCATGGACATTTATGTCAATTGACAATGAGGTCATTTCATTATATGTATGAGATGATGGACGTACCCAATGTAAGTACTGCAACTCGTTCAAGTAATGACGTTCATCGTTGCAATATTTAGGAAACATAGTAACTTATTCCTTATACCGTGAGATCATATTTAATCACTATCACCAGAGTCTGTTTTCACTGCATCAACTGTCACACCGTAACAGGGTGACTATAAAGGTTTCTCTCAATTATTCCAAAGGGGTAGTTTCAGGCATATGCATCAAGAGCGGGATTTGTTCTTTCATGTGACGGAGAGATATACTGGGCCCACTCGGGGAGATAACATCCATCAAACCTGCACAACGTGTGACTAGGTCACGGGGATGGTACATCTCGGAACGAGTTTAGTAGTACTTGTTGGTAACGAGATTGAACTAAGCATGTTGATGCTAATGACCGGATCTCGGACAAGTCAGGTATCAGAGTTAATAAAAGGAATGATACTCTGTGTTGATGGTTCAAACGACATTTACTCATGGAGTACATAGGCATCATTATGGGCATCCAGGTCCCGCTGATGATCATTGGTCGGAGAGGGGTCTTGATCATGTCTGGAGTATTCCTGAACTGTGGGGTAACACACTTAAGGGTTTGACAATACTAGGAGATCATTTTGGATTTACCGGAATCACCGAAGGAAAGAGAAGAGAAAATCAGAAGGGTTCCGGGAAAGTCTAATACGTGTCAAACGTATTGATAATTTTTGATTGTTCCATGCTTGTTTTATACCATTGCCACTTGTTTTTATATTATATTTATGATTTATTTGGACTAACATATTAAGGGTGTGTTTGGTTGAGCTGTAGATTCCTGAAAATCAGCTGTGAAGAATCTGCTGTGGAAAACCAGCTGTGAGCTGACAACTGTGGGAAAGCTGAAAGCTGTTTGGTTGGAACAACTGTGAACTGTGAATTCGATAGGAAATGTCTGTAACACCCCTGAGGGTCCCCGAGAGCAAATATATATGCTAATTAACTGCAGAACAACGATTTGAACATTGGAACTGATCATTTTGCCAAATTTTGCATATACTAATATTTTGTACATACTAATATTTTACAAAAGACATGTTTCAATACCTAATGTTCCATCGACATAACTACAAAATACATGGATCAACACTTGATATTCGCCATCAACATAAGTACAAAAGACATGGTTCGCCGTCGACATAAGTACAAAAGGCATGGTTCGCCATCGACATAACTATCCTAGGTCGCTTGTCGTGGGGTTGTCACGGCAAGTTCTTCCTCCGGGAAGATGAGTTCTGGGGCCATTGGTGATTGAAGTACGTGGGAACGGTTAATCTCGCCAAGGAACAAGGATTTACCCAGGTTCGGCCCCTCTGATTCGAGGTAAAGACCTACTTCCTGCTTCTCTATTATTGCTCTTGAGTATATCTCGATTACAAGGACCCGGCTCCCACAACTTAGGAGCCGGCGACTTCTCTCTGGTGGCTAGGGTTTTCTCTCTACTGGTTGAAGCTTAGCTTACTACGATCCAGGACCCCCCTTATAAAGGTGGCGGGTCCCTGGACTTACAATCTGTGTCGAGTTCTACTCATACACGAAGTCCTACTCTTGGCTTCGTCCTTCCAAACTAGAACTCCGGGTTGTACTTGGACTCCATCTTTAGACGCGTCCTTTCTTCATCATGGGCCTTAGTCGGCTTGTCTCCAGCCCAGCCCATGCGACTTGACACGTGACTCGGCTTTGGCCTTCTTGGTCTTGGCGGGTCTACTTTCCGGGTCCATGGGCCTACCTATAAAGTATCCCCCCATCAGTAGCCCCCGAATTTATCTTGGGCGCAGCTTTGTCGGCTTCCTTTATCCTCTTGATTTTATTCCTGATTCGACTCTTGGGGTCGACTCCTTCTGTCGACTCCTTCCGTCAACTCCTTCACTCCGAGTCATAAGCTCAGAAGTCGCTAGCTGCCAGCTCCAAGATGAATTCCTGCAATTAAAACATAACACACGTAAAATGAATCCGTCCTGTCCTTTCGTACAAGTCCACCGCTCTAGCTCTTTATAGCACTTGGCCGAGTCTGTGGCTATTCCTGTGCACCACTCTGTCAATTTTCAACTCTTTAAGTCATGGGACTCGGCTTCCTGGAACAAGCCAACTCTTCTTCCATCTCTGTAGCCTTATCCTTTAACTGTCGAATCGTTATCCACGATTTTACCGCGGGCCACCACTGTATACCTCTAGGGTTTTTACCCTCTTATAAATGTCAAAGGGTGAGAACATAAACCTCTACTGCCCCCTCATTCCCCAAACTTTCTATCTCTCCTACACTTGTTCCTTTCCCGCGCAGCGCTCCCTCTTGCACTGCACGCACGCCATGGCCCCCAAGCGCCCGACCAAGAGCACCTCTAAGGCCAAGGCCCCTTCTGCGAGCAGGATCATCGACATTGCTACCGAGGCCGCCGCCGCCGCCGCTCCTGCCTCGAAGAGATCTATCTCCGCCGATTGGGGCGGTTCAACCATCACGGCGGAGCAACTGAAAGCACATCGCCTAGCAGGCCTCCTTCCTTCAAGCGTCAAGGCACGAGCTCCTGGGGATGAATCGGTGCCTTCTCCGGCGAAGGGCGAGGTTGTCATCTTTGCGGAGCACCTTTTCCGCGGTTTCACGCCCCCTGGTAATTTGTTCTTCCGCCAGCTCCTCGAGTTCTATAAGCTACGGATTCATGATCTTGCGCCCAATTCCATTCTTACCCTATCCAACTTCGTTGTTCTCTGTGAGGATTACCTCCAGATTGAGCCAGACCTAGATCTATGGCTCGAGTTGTTCTACTGCAATCCCCAACCTGAAACCTCCGGGGGCCCTCTCTTACAGTGCGGCGCTGTAGCTCTCCAGCGTCGCCTAA
Organism: Puccinellia tenuiflora; assembly: GCA_012064385.1. NCBI lineage: Eukaryota > Viridiplantae > Streptophyta > Magnoliopsida > Poales > Poaceae > Puccinellia > Puccinellia tenuiflora. Next base: position 701,039 of record QRDG01000118.1, read on the forward strand.
ATTCTGTCTTCCCTAAGCCAGTTTTCCCAAACCGCATCAAAGACTGGCAAAAAACCTTCTTTTATTGCAAGGACACCTCTCCTGAGGATGAACCTAAGCTCCCTCAATTCTCTGAGAGCCGACTGGAGGTGACTCCTGCTATGAAAGCCAGGTGCTCAAAGGCTGCCCGGCCCAAAGTCGAGTCATTGATCCTTAGAATCCGGGCTCTCCTCTCTCATGACCTGGAAAACATGGATCTCGTCCGCTGCTGGACCACCTGGAGAATTCAACCGTTGAGTCCCAGGACTCGGCTCATTTGCTCGTATACCAGGTGTGTCACTGATGATCTCAGGGTGATAGATAAGTTGTCCGACGGTCCTGAACTTGGTCGATTGATCAAGAAACTGACCGGAAAGATGGTGAAGGACCAGGCCCACTTTGGGCTCCAGCCTTTCTGCTCCACTTGCCCAGCTCCAGCTGTAAGTACTTTAACTGCCTTTCCTTATTATTTGCTTGTATTGTCTCAATTTACTAACTCACACTTTCTGTTTCCTCTCTGCAGCTTACCGACTCCTTCTGGAAGTCGACCCTTGAAACTGACAAGGGCAAAGGGAGCACCTCTGCTGCTGCAGAGATTGTTGAGGAAGAAGAAGCCAGCGAGGAGTCCTCTAAAGAGGCTACTGCTGCTGGTGATGAGAATGAAGATGAGGAGTCCTCACCTGAGGCTCCCACTGTCAATGTCATTGAGGAGGAGTCCTCTTCTGAAGCACAGTATGCTGACAAGGAGCATACCGAATCGAGTCCTGCAGGAGCCCAACCAATTCCATCTGAGGAGTCATCAGATGCCAAGAGTCGCTCCCCGACTCCTCCAGTTCCGAAAAATGGGTCTCGGGCTGCTGTGCCTAAGGTACCCGCCTCACGAGTCCGAAAACCTAGCAGCTCCTCCAGTGAGCCTGAAGAAATTCCTGCGCAAGTCCTTGCTGCCAAGAAAAGGAAACTGCGCTCAAGCGGCCCTGCAGAGACTCCTCCGCCTCTACCTGTATCACACCAGAGGAAGTCGATCTCTCTCCTGAGAAAGCTGACTCCTATGTGTCAGGAATGTCAATCTTCTCTTCTGACTCTCAAGCCTCTTTGGATCTTGAGACAAATGTTGGGTATGACTTTTCTCCTCTATTTTTACTAGCATGACATCTGTATTTACCTTTAATCAATATCTGACTTTTAATCTGTCCTGTCTCAGAGCCCGGCCCTGCGCCAAGGTCTCCAAGCTACCAGGCATGGACGATGTGACTTCCAGCCGAGGAGTTGTACCGCCGTCGACTTCTCAGACGACGAGTACAAAGACCGCTCCTACGACTCCCGCATCTGCTGGTGCAACAACCACTAGGACTCCTCCTGTTCCCGAGTCCACTCCAAAGACTCGGTTGGAGACTCCTGTGGTGATCCCATCCTCCTCTGGGGATGGGACTCCAACTACTGCGGTTCAGATGCCTCCAAGTCAGAAAAAAGCGGCTCCCACCTCTCAGCTGAACACTGAGCCAGCAAAGTCCTCAACTGATTACAGCCGGCTCAGGATATCTGACAATAAATCTTTCAACGAGGCCTATATTGAAGCCGTAGAGCTGAATGACCAAGCCTCTAAGCTAAAGGATGAGGAGCAAGTAGCCCTCAGAGCCCTTGAAATGATTCATAACGTGAGTATTATAACTTGTGCTCTTTATGCTCTCTCCATTAGTCTCCTATTACAGTAGCCCCCAAGCACCTTATCTTTGGTGACTTGGAGCTAAGATAGGTGATTCATCCTGAACTCAAATCACTTGCTAGGTAGAAAAAACTTGCATACTGTAGCCCCCAAGACCTGAGTCCTTAGCTCTACTAGGACTCGGGGCTGCTGATTTACTGTCTGTCGGGTCCTTAGACCAAAAACTTTTGCACGAGTAGCCCCCAAGCGCCGAGTTGTCAGCCTGCGATGACTTGGAGCTATCAATATATGTTGCTTACTGATACCTTACTTGGAGAAAAATTTCTGTTCTGCGAGTAGCCCCCAAGCGCCAAGTTGCTAACTTGTGGCGACTTGGAGCTTATGACTTGCCAACTAGGACTCATGCCTGCTTGATGTGTATGAAAGAATTGACTCCTGAGTAGCCCCCAAGCGCCAAGTTGTTAACTTATGACGACTTGGAGCTCATGAGTTATAGAATTTGACTTATAAAAATCTGACTTGCACTTTTCTGACTTGTTGATTGTCGACTTGTACATTGCTGACTTCTGATTTTCCTGACTTCTGCTTTTTCAGACTGTTGTCTCCAAGATGAAGAGAGACATGAAAAAATTGGAAGACGAAGCGGTTTCCAGTGCCAAATCTGCTGAATCTGAGAAACAACATTCCCTCCAACTGGAAAAAGACTTACAAGTCCTAGCTGCTGAGCTGGCAAAGGTGAAAAAGGAATCGGCTGAAGCAAAGAAGGCCGCCCAAAAGGCACACACTGATCTGAGAGCCGTCTTGGACGTATGCCAAAAGTGAATTAAGGCTATGTGCCATCATATCTTTGGTAAGTTACTGCACTTGCCTTCTTTTAGCTTGATACAAAGAACTCAGTTACTTATGACTTTTGACTTCTCTTACTTTGCAGGGGCTGACTCCCCAAAACTCAAGCTGCCCACTAGCCAACAACTCCATGCCATGCTGGACCACTGCCATGGGCTGCAGGAGGGTGCTCGCTCTGTGGTAAAATATCTTAACTCCAAGGGCAAGTACCCGAAGGAGCCTGAACGGTTGGTTGATGAGTTGTCCAGAGCTCCAGGGTATATGCACTTGTGGAAACAATCTGCCATGAGGAGATCTGCCATAAGGATACTTGCACTGGCACACAGCTACTACCCAACTGTCCTGGAGCCAGCAATGCTCACTATGGGGAAGCCAGAGCAGCATGAAGATGGCAAACCCTTCACCCAAGATGATTTCAAGGCTGAGGAGAAGCTAGTGAGGCCTTACGCTTGCGAGATCGCCAATAAGATGGACCCGGAGGTATGGGTTCATCATTATGACTTGGAAAACAAGAGGGTTAATCCAGGAGTTCCTCCAATCGTAAACTTTGGGCGTCCCTCACAGGACATGGCTGGTGCCCCATCAACTGTGCCAAGCTCTTCCACTCCAGCAGCTCCTGGGACTGGCGACTCGACTGGTGCAGAGCCCATGCTAAAGACTCCTGCTGCGCCCACTCCCTCAAGAGTCGCAACTGGCGGCTCCCAAATTCAAGAGGAGTTGAGCAAGCACATGAAGAACCCGAGGGCAACTGGCTATCAGATGAAGAAAGTTGCCACGAAATCCCCTGCCAAGTCGACTTCCACATCTGCTGCACAGGCAAAAGACAAGTCTCCAGCCAAGGACTCCACAGCTCCAGTCAAGGACTCAGCTCCTGTTAAGGAAAACTCTCTAGATGATTCTAGTTTGTAATGATGTTATTCTGATGGTTTAAAACTTATGTAGCTTGTTAGCTATGTTGGGTTGTAATGATGCACTACTGGTGCTTTAAACTATTTAGCTTGTTAGCTATTTTGAATTTGTGCCAATCGGCTTGGTTCTTATAACCCGTCTAATTTTTCACTGATGAATAAGTAGGCCCTGCATGACTTCTCTTACAGCTTGTGCTGACAGGTTCTTAACTCATATGTTCCTTAGGATCCATAAGAGAGAGAAACAAGTCATGCCTGTAGATAGATCATATTGTGCAGGATGCATCTGACTTACCAGCGAGAAAACTAGGAAAATTTGGCTACTGTGCCGGATCCAAGAGTTTAAGCTTAACTTTTTTCACTGAAAAGCAAGCCCCCAAGAACCTGATGATCAAAATTTAAAGAACAAAGCGCACTCACTGGGTGACTCGACTAAAGGACTCATGTTCACAAAAGCCGGCTTTATTTCATTTGATCATGATAATTCGATTACATCTAGGCATGGCTCACTGGGCTCTTTGCCTTGCAACTCATAAAGCTATTACAATTTAAGTATAATAAGGACGTAACTGAGCTATGTTCCAAGGCCTTTTTGCCTCTGCATAAGGGTCTAGAGTATGAGCTGTATCAGCTCCTTTGCCCACACTTGCCGGCTCTCGCACATCCATTAGATAGTACGATCCGTTGTTCAGATTCTTGCTTATGACGAACGGTCCTTCCCATGGTGGATATAACTTGTGCATCCCTTCCTTATTCTAGACAAGGCGAAGCACTAAGTCTCCTTCCTAGAAAGTCCGGGTCTTGACTCTGCGTGCGTGATATCGCCGCAAGTCCTGCTGATAAACTGCTGATCTCTCTAGGGCTAACTCCCTTGCTTCCTCAAGTGCATCGACCGAGTCCTGGCGGGCGAGTTCGTTTTCTGTCTCAACGTAATTGGCGACTCGTGGCGAGTCATGCAACAAGTCGCTTGGCAAGACAGCTTCAGCTCCATACACCATGAAGAAAGGTGTGAAGCCAGTGGATCTGTTAGGAGTCGTCCTGATGCTCCAAAGTACTGCTGGTAACTTCTCAACCCAAGACCCGACGGCTCTTAGCAAAGGGACTCGGAGCCGAGGCTTAATTCCCTTCAACAACTCCTGATTTGCCCTCTCTGCTTGTCCATTGGACTGTGGATGTGCCACTGAGGCTAGGTCGAGTCTGATGTTGTTCTCACCACAAAACTTGGCCATCTCCCCAACTGATAAGTTGGTACCATTGTCTGTAATGATGCTATGAGGGTATCCAAATCGTGTTGTTATTTTCTTGAAGAATCTCGCAGCTGATGCACCGTCGACTCTGCTGACGGGTTCCACCTCCACCCACTTGGTGAATTTGTCAACTGCTACTAGCAGATGGGTCTTCTGACAAGGCGACTTTGAGAAAGGGCCCACCATGTCGAGTCCCCAAACTGCAAATGGACAAGTGATAGGGATGGTTCTGAGTTCTTGAGCTGGCACGTGGTCTTGCCTTGCGTACCTTTGACATCCATCACAGACTCGAACTATCCTCTCTGCATCTAAATGTGCTGTCAACCAAAAGAACCCGTGTCTGAAAGCTTTTGACACCAAGGATCTAGTGGATGCATGATGACCACAATCTCCTGCATGGATCTCTTGCAATATTTGCTTGCCCTCCTCTGGAGACACACATCTCTGGTAGACTCCAGTAACACTCCTTCTGTACAACTCGCCATCAATGACTGTGTAGGACTTGCATCGCCTGATGAGTTGCTTTCGCTTGATTTCATCCGTTGGGAGTTCACCCCGCAGGAGATAGGCTAGGTAGGGCTCTGTCCATGTTGGGATTGCTCGTGTTGCTGCTACCAACGCCGACTCTGGGTCTGGAAAAGCTAACTCCTCCTCTGTGGGCAACTTGACTGAAGGGTGATGGAGTTCATCCAAGAACACATTTGGTGGTACTTTCTCTCGACGAGAGCCGAGTCGTGATAACGCATCAGCAGCCTCGTTCTTGCGCCTGTCAATATGCTCCACTTGATAACCGGAAAAGAACCCGGCTATCTGTTCGACTGCTCTTCTATAAGCTGCCATGTTTGCGTCCTTCGAGTCCCAGGTTCCAGACACTTGCTGAGCCACGAGATCCGAGTCTCCAAAGCACCTGATACGCTTGATGTTCATCTCCTTGGCCAAACGCAGGCCATGCAGCAAAGCCTCATACTCTGCCATGTTGTTGGTACAATCAAAGTGTAGCTGAAGGACATATGCTAACTTATCTCCTTTAGGTGATGTTAACACCACGCCGGCTCCTGAGCCTTCTAACTGCCTGGACCCATCAAAGTGCATTGTCCAATACTTGGTGCAAGGGGTGCTTGGTGAAGATGTAAAATCTGTCCAATCATTGACAAAATCAACCAAAGCTTGAGATTTGATCGCTGTCCTTGGCTCATATGTGATATGATAGGGACCCAACTCAATTGCCCACTTGGCGACTCGCCCTGTTGCTTCTCTGTTGCGTATATGTCGTGGTGGGTGGCACGGCATATCCATCAGAGACGGAAAAGAGTGTGGGCAGGCGACGATCGGATGCTCGCGCGGGATTGGGCAACAAACATGCAAACACACGCTAGTTACCCAGGTTCGGGGCCCTCCTGGTGGAGGTAACACCCCTACGTCCTGCTATTCTTGCTTGTATTACTTGATCACAGATTCAGGTTACAAAGGTTGCTCCTGGAGCTGTATTACGGTGGTGCCGGCTTGAGTTGTCAAGCCGGCTGGAGGTAGAAGATGGTGATCTACGTATGTCCGTGTGTCTGAGAATCAGTGCCCCCTCGCGCAGGAGGCCCCTGCATGCTTTATATAGGCAGCATCTAGGGTTTATGGGTTACAAGGAAGTTACACGATTGCCCCTATGACATCACTACTCTGTGAGCCGGCTGGAGTCCGTTGTCATGATTGGGTACAGGAGATGCCCGACAACGGTTATACGATCCTGGCCCACTTGTACGGAGCTGTCGGTTGGTACGGCCGGCTTGAGCCTAACCGGCCGTCCGCCTCCGGGTAGAAGAGGCAGCTTGCTTCATCCGGCCGGTTCCAGGCGGCACGCCGCAGCCGGCACTTGCGTAGCCGGCCCATGTAGTTCTTGAAGAAATGGACCTCTTAGAGATATCCGGGGTTCATATCCCCGACACTAGCCCCCGAGATTGTGGAGTCTTGTTAGCTTGCTGGGAAGGCTTCTCGATCTTCTCCCCCATCTTGAACGTTGCGGTGGTGATGTCGAGGTTGGAGTGGGCGCCGGTTGGAACCAAAGCCGGATGGAGCTGAAGCTTGTTCGTGGGGAGGGCTTCACGGGCACTCCTGTCTTTGGTCGTACATGGTCGAAGTAGCCGTTGATTCGTCCGGCCACGCGGAGCCGGATCAATAGGTCCCCGTGGCTCGGAGCGGCCGGCTTGGTGACTCAGGCCGTGGCTTACGTCAGCCACGTTTCGCCGCTTCGGGGAGCCGTTGATGTTCTGCCCGAGGCCTGGCGTACGTCGCCTCGGCTTCTCCGGGCAGGATTTTCTGTGGCAACTGCCTTCTTTCGGGATCGTCTGCGGAAAGTGCAGCGCGGTTGCCCGCCACGCGGCGTGACAGGCGGGGCGGTTCCGCCTGCCCTGCTTTCAAAGTGGGAAGAGGGGGAACGGCTGGAGATACCGCTCCCCATTCCCATCTCATCTCCTCCGCTTGCCTCTCGTGCTTCCTAGCTCTTGTTCATCTCCTTTCTCGTGTGCGCTTCCTCACATTTGTGTATCTCGCGACGGGAAATCGATCCTCCATGGCGAGCTCGGGATCATGGATGGGCTCCATTGTGGATGAGGAATACTTATGGAAGTTCCGCCGGGGCAAGTTCTTGGGGGCGACGGGCGATGTGGAAGCCCGCGTGCCTCCTGAAGGGGAAATTTCGCCCGAGCCCAAGAACGGCGAGGTTGTCGTGTTCACCGCGCATCTGGAGCGAGGATTGGGTCTCCCGGTGAATTCCTTCTTCGCGGAATTTCTGCGTTTCTACGGGCTGCAACCCCATCATCTGGGGGCGAACTGCATCACCCAACTGTCCTGCTTCGTCACACTGTGCGAGGCATACTTGGGCCTCTGGCCCAGCATGGAGATCTTTGGCATGTTCTTCTTCCTGCGGTCTCAAGCGACCGCCGGGGTGCAGCGCGTCTGCGGCAGCGTCTCTATCAGCGCGAGGAATACGCCGCTGCCCAAGATCAGCCTGCCGGAGTCTGTCAAGAAGTGGCAGAACTCATACTTCTACGTCCGGAATCTCTCGGACGTCGACCGAATCGGCCTCCCGGCCTTCTCCAATGAGCTGCCGGCTTCCAAGTCCTGGCTCCGGAAGCCGCCTGTGGACTCGGCTCTTGAGAGTGTTTTGTTCAACCGGCTGAAGGAGCTGGTGAGGGATGGCCTAACATCCCGGGACCTGACCATGGCGTGGCTGTCGAGGCGGATATATCCGCTGCGGTCGCGTCCACACAAGATGTGCTTCTACTCCGGCATCCGGGATCCCAGCCGGGCCTACTTGGAGTTGCCGAAGCCAAAGGCCCTCCGTAAATGGGCTTCCCGTTTCGCCACCGACAGGGTCGAGGACGGCTGGGATTTCGGGTGCGATCCTTTCACCCGCTCAGCGCCCGCTCCGGTGGTTAGTCTTTATTTTCTTGTCCATCTTCAATTCCTTCGTCCGGCTGTCGCCTGACCTGGTCGGCCCATTGAGCAGCTTTGTGACCTCCAACGGGCGGAAGACCTCGAAGTCGTCTTCGAGCCCGACGTCAGCGGTCCCTTCACCAAGGCGCTGACGAAGATGCTGGGGGCGGCGGAGAATTCCGCCGACGAACAGGCGGGAGAAGAAACAGATGCCACCGCTGACGAAGAGTCAGGCGGCGGCGACCGCGCCGGTTCGGACGGGCGCGGCGACTCCACCGAATCGTCTGGTGGGGGCGCCAATGTCGATGAGGAAGACGGAGGCGAGGACGACGCTGCCCACACCGCTACGAGTCCTGTCCCCTCCGCCAGTTCCGATTCCGACCCGGCAGCCGGCCGGGACGAGGGCCTCGAGCGCGTCGTCCGGCCTCCGGTCTTGCCGCCTCGCGGTAAGTCCTCCGAGCCCGGAGTCACCGGGCGAACTGATGATGTGACGCGCGTGGTAGTGAATCTTTCCAGCAGTTCTGAGCCGGACTCTGAAGGTTCTTCTTCCGTGCCAGCCTCCAAGCCGACGATATCCACCCGCCGGACCAAGGAATTGGAGGCGGCGGCGCGGAAGAAGGTGGTCGTTACCCGGCGGATCGTGAAGGAGAGGCGGTCGAAGTCGGCCGCCGATGTCGATGCGAATACCGCGCCGCCCAAGCGGAAGGGCGCATTCGAGAAGCGAGGCGTGCTGCCCGCCAAAAAGTTGGCTTCGACGTCCCCCCGGCCTACCACGGCCGGCCTGTCGCCAGCCGGAAGACCGAAGGCGGAGACGCCTGAGACCGAGGCCAGGGCGGACGAGATCATGGCCGAGATCCGGGCTGAGGTCGACGCCAAGATGGCGGAGGAGGAGGCCCTGACTGGTGGGGCCAAAGACGAGGTGATTGGTCGCGCTCCCAGCGATGATTTTATTTATGATTTGAACCCGGGCGATTTGGAGAGGGAGTTTTATGCTCAAGCGACGCAGGCTGTTTTGGCTTTGGAGACAACTGACATTGGTATGACCATGGAGCAGCTGCTGGCCTCGAAGGAGGACGAGGAGAGGACGAAGGCGGCGGACGCGGAGAGGGCAGAACCCGCCGCCGACAAGACCCGCGCCCAGGTGGTTAATCTTTCTCCTCCTTTTGTTCTTGGTTATGACTCGGGTATCGAGGATATGGAGAAAGCTATTTACGCGGAGCTGGCGCAGGCGGATTCAATCCGGGCGTCGATGGATGCCCAGGCGGCTGCAAAGCAGCCAGCGGCTGCCCAGGCGGCCGAGGAGAAAGTGGGAGCAAGCGCGGATGCCCGCAAGACCGCGGAGGTCGGCGCTGGGGCTGAAGCGGTACCGGCTGGCGCAGAGCGGTCGGTTGACGGCTCCGCCATTCCTGCGAAGGGCGCGGAAGCGCCCCCCGGGGGTGTGAAGCGCCCACCCGGCGCTGCGCCGTCCCCCCCACCGAAGCGCTTGAGGAGGAGGAGGATGGCCAGAGTCCTGGGCTCGTGCGACGGGTATGCCTTCGCCTCGTGGTGAAAATCTTGTTACTTGTGCTTGGTGGTGACGCTTTCCTTAATTCGTAGGGCGCCGCTTCCAATAGCGGAGACGGCAGTTGTCGCGTTGGTGGAGTCGGCCTCGGTGTCCGCTACCGAGGCCCCTGCGGCGCAGGCGGCTAACCCGCCTTCAGAAGCGGCGACGGCGACGGCGGACGTGGGGGTGGTCGACCCGATGTCGACGAGTGCTGTTCATCCCGTGGTCGACTCCACCCCTCCACTGCCAGCTGGTGGCGCCGAGGCGTCGATGGACGCCTTCCAAGTAGTTCCTCGGCCCGGCGCCGGGGCCGGGTATCTCGCCTTCCCTACCCCTTCCTCGGTGGTGGCCGAGACGGCCAAGGGCAGGGCCATTGAGGAAGCGACGGCTTCGCTCCCGGGTCCTCGTCAGTCGATCCTGGTATCTTCTCCGCCGTACACTGGGCCGGTGCCGGCTCGGCCCGACGCGTCGGGGAGGATTCCCCTTGCCGCGCTGGCGGAACAGACGGCCAGGGAGAACCTGGCCAACGTAACTTTGCTCTGCTCCTCCGTTGAGCAAGGTTTTGCCGAGGCGGCTAGGGAGGCGGCATTGCTCAAGCGAGAGCTTGAGGCGGCTAAAGGTTTAGCTTCTTTTCTCGCTCGCACCCTCGGTCCTGCCGTTCTTCGTTTTTCTCTTGCACGTCCTGGCTTGACGATGGTCCAAACTCTTCAGGCGACGCCACATCCCGTGCTGGCTTGGAGAAGCAACTGAAGGAAAAGGACGCCGCCTTGACCTCATCCAAGGCCGATCTTCAAGCGGCGGAAAAAGCGTCGGAGGAACGCCGCCTCGAGGTCGTCCGGCTGGGCGAGGAGGCGGCGAAACTGCGGGAAGCTGACCGCCGGAAACAGAGCGAGATTGAGTCTCTCCGCGGGGATGCGGCCGAGCTGAGGGATCTGCTGAAGGCTTCCGTCGAGAACAGCGACAAGATCGTCCAGGCGGCCAAGGCGCGCGAGCTTGAGCAGGAACAGCTGGTGGGCGGCCTGGTCGAGGAGGTTGAACGTGTAAACAGGCTGATCCTCGGTAAGTGAAGTCTCCTTTCTTCTTGATTTCTTGCTTGGGATCTTCTACTCGGCCTTACTGGTTTGAAATGCAGGCCTTTATCCCGAGGTTGACGCGCAAATTCAAAGATATGCTGCCTGGGCTCATTCTCGACCGGAGTCTTCCGATGCCGCTGTCGGGTCTGCTCCGACAGCCGTCTCCCGTCTTCTTCGATTCGGCCAGGAGTTCGATCGGTTGAAGGAGGCAGCCGGCAGCGTGCTTGAGAACCTGTGGCCGGACACTCCCTTGCCAGCTACTCTCCACGATATTTCTACTCGACTTGAAGGGGCACCGATCGGCATCAACGAGCAGGTGGAGATGGCGGCGCGCGGAGGCACCGACATGGCGCTGGCGTTGGTGAAGTCGTGGTATCCCAGCGTGCAGATGAGCAAACTGTTGGATGGCTTCCGCACTGGGACGTCCCTCGCAAGCCTGCGTCCGGAAATCGCTGTAGCCTCAGGGCGAATTGCCGAGGCGGTGGACCTGACGGAGCTTGTGCCTGCTGAACCGTCCTCAGCGCCGCAGCCAACTGAAGATGCAAGAGCCGGCGACGCTGCTGATGCTTCCATTGCCTGATTTGCTCGCTTCTCTGGGATGCCGGGCGTAACTGTCATTCCGTACTATTAACTGTCCTGTCACATTACTCATCTTGTTATGCCGTGCACTTTTGGAGATTGACTTGTAAAAATTCGCTATCCTGCTTCCTGTTGTTGACTGCTTATCGTGAGTGTCGTTTTCTCTGTGGCTGCCGGGCCTTTGTACCGGGGTTCATGTTTGTTTTGGTGATGATAATCACCATGCCTAGCCCCCGAATTTTGGGCCGGCTTGAGCATCTAGCCGGGTCAAAATTTCCCGTTTTTTGTTCGCCTTTCGCTTTTCTTCTGCCGTTGTTATGTCGTGCAGCCCCCGAGTCCGTGACTTGGGGTGATTTAGTTATGCGTCCGGGTCTGCGGAGCCGCCTTGGCGGGTGCGCAGCCCCCGGGTATTTTTATGCCGGCTTACGGCTTCGCGGCCCCCGAGTCCGTGACTTGGGGTGATTCATGTGTTCATCCGGGTCTGGACAGCCGCCTTGGCGGGTGCGCAGCCCCCGGGATTCTTTTTGCCGGCTGACGGCTTCGCAGCCCCCAAGTCCGTGACTTGGGGTGATTTATGTATTCATCCGGGTCTGGGCAGCCGCCTTGGCGGGTGCGCAGCCCCCGGGATTCTTTTTGCCGGCTGACGGCTTCGCAGCCCCCGAGTCCGTGACTTGGGGTGATTTATATATTCATCCGGGTCTGGGCAGCCGCCTTGGCGGGTGCGCAGCCCCCGGGAATCTTTTTGCCGGCTGACGGCTTCGCAGCCCCCGAGTCCGTGACTTGGGGTGATTTATATATTCATCCGGGTCTGGGCAGCCGCCTTGGCGGGTGCGCAGCCCCCGGGAATCTTTTTGCCGGCTGACGGCTTCGCAGCCCCCGAGTCCGTGACTTGGGGTGATTTATATATTCATCCGGGTCTGGGCAGCCGCCTTGGCGGGTGCGCAGCCCCCGGGAATCTTTTTGCCGGCTGACGGCTTCGCAGCCCCCGAGTCCGTGACTTGGGGTGATTTATATATTCATCCGGGTCTGGGCAGCCGCCTTGGCGGGTGCGCAGCCCCCGGGAATCTTTTTGCCGGCTGACGGCTTCGCAGCCCCCGAGTCCGTGACTTGGGGTGTTTCATATATTCATCCGGGTCTGGGCAGCCGCCTTGGCGGGTGCGCAGCCCCCGGGAATCTTTTTGCCGGCTGACGGCTTCGCAGCCCCCGAGTCCGTGACTTGGGGTGATTTATATATTCATCCGGGTCTGGGCAGCCGCCTTGGCGGGTGCGCAGCCCCCGGGAATCTTTTTGCCGGCTTGGCCTTGCCTCCTTGGCTTCTGTGCGTGGACCCGGTTGCAGTTACTGAAAGGTCCCGTCAACTGAGTTTCGTTACCACGTGTTGATCATGGGATCGTGGGTGACGGTTGGGTCTCTCACGTTGTCCCTTGGTTGTGTTATAAAGCTTCACAATTTCGTTCTTCCTTCTCATTGCTTACGCCTTCTTGCTCTCTCTTCGTCTTCCTCCTATCGTTCCCTCGCATCCCTGCCATGGTGAAGTCCGAGCCTTTGGATGTTGCCGCTGAGGAGACCATCGCTGCGCCTCCGGCGAAACGTCCGCGCGGTCGTCCCCCTAAGAGAGGCGGTCGAGGGCGGGGAAAGGTGGTCGCCTCCGCTGCCGCTGGTAGCAGCGCTGGCCGCGGCAAGGGCGGCGGCCGTGCTGGCTTGAGGAGTGCGGGTGCCGTCAGTGGCGGCGTTAGCATCGGCATTGGTCGTGGCAAGAACCTCCTTGTTCTTCACGACTCGTCGAGCGAGGAGGAAGCCACCCCTGTTCTTCCCCCTCCGGGTTTTGACCCGATTCCTAAATATGCTCCCTCTGCTGTCGCCGACAGCGAGGAAGAGAGCGCGGAGTTGTCCTCCGCCTCTTCCGACTCCCTGGAGAATCCGCGGCGCCCGGCCTGGGGTGTGTTCCCTATCGGGGAGTTCCTCTTGATCCTGCACTCGCCAGTTACTGGGCCGGTGCAGAGGCTTCCCGATGCCTTCGCCGACGCACTGCCGGGCGTTGGCCACTTCAAGTTCAAGCTCTTCCGCGAGGGTGCTTCCCAGGGTCCCTGGAATGCAACCGTCCGGTTCACCTCCCAGGTGGAGGGTAATGCTGTTGTCAATAGGGTGGAGTTTGTCAGGGGTTGGGACGAGTTCGCTGACTTCTACGAGCTCGAAGCCGGCTTCATTCTCTGCTTCCGTCTCCGGCGTGACAAGGGCGTCTTCTTCGTGAAGGTGTTCGACGGCACCCTCTGCATCAAGCACTGGGTTGGCAAGAAGATAGGTGGATCCGGGAAGGCGACGGATGCCGCTTAGGGAGCTCTGCCGGCTCGACCTTGTAGTTGCGCGGGGAAGGTCCGCCTGTGGACTTCCCTCTTTTGCTTTGTTGTTTAGCCTTTATCTGTAATGCCTTGCCCTTGATGTTTAATGCTACTTGCTTTTGTTCCTGTACTTGTTTGCTTGTGCGCAATTTTCATTCCTTGCTCGTCGGGCCTGTGTCCGGCTTGGGCTCTCGAAGCCGGTTGGCGGCGTTTTCGCGCGTGAAATGAAATGACGAAGCGATTAGCTTGCTATTTTGATCACGGAGAATACTTTTACTATGCTTATTTCAATTTCACACTCGCCTGTAGCCTTTCCCGCCGCCGTTCGTGTGCACTTCACCGTCTAGCGGGATCATGCACACTACTACAACGCTAGGATCCGGTTTGTTAGGCCAGAGTTTTCTCAGCCGGTAACGACTTCTATTTCTTACGTCTTTCGCATACACTCAGCCTCCAGCTTATTCTCTTGCCGGCCTTAACCGGATTCGAAGAGTTAGCCGTTTAGCGTTGTGTAGTTAATCATCCGTAATCGGAGAAGCGGTTGCCGACTGCCGGCTTGGCCGAGTTTGCAGAAGAACATTATTTCAGCCGGCAGGACTTCCCTTTATGCGTTTTTCACGTTGTTGGCCCCCTCCAGCTTGTTCTCTTGCCGGCCTTAACCGGATTCGAAGAGTTAGCCGTTTAGGGGTTAGTCACGCTACACGGCCGCTAAAGGCAAGCTTGCCGGCTGCCGGAAGAGCCGGAAGAAAATGCGGAAAAAGTTGCGAAAAACTGCTCATGTGTTCATCATTCTCGTTTCTTTTATTGATAGCATAGGTGATACATACATTGTACTTTCTCAAGTGTAGAATCGACGCAAGAGTGACGCGTTCCATGGCCTTTCCGTTTCATCGCCCTCTTTGTCCATCGTGTCCTTCTTGTGCTCGCGGGCGTCGATGAGGTAGTAAGCATCGTTGATGAGCGCTTTGCTGACGATGAATGGTCCTTCCCACGGTGATGACAACTTGTGCATGTTTTTAGTGTCCTGGATGAGCCGGAGCACGAGGTCGCCTTCGCGAAAGTGGACGTGCTTGATGCGCCGACTGTGATAGTTGCGTAGTTGCTGCTGGTACATCGCCGACCTTGATTCGGCAAGCTGGCGTGCTTCCTCGAGCAGGTCCATTCCATCTTCGTAGGCTTGCTTAGCTTGTGCCTCCGTGTATAGCACGATCCGGGGTGCGTCGTGCTCGATGTCTGTTGGCATGACGGCTTCAGCTCCATGGACGAGGAAGAAGGGGGTGAAGCCGGTTGAGCGATTCGGGGTTGTCCTTAGACTCCAGAGGACGGAAGGTAGATTCCTCTTCCCATGCGCCGGCTGCGCGCTCGAGCGGTTCGAGCAGCCGAGGCTTGATGCCGGATAGGATGAGGCCATTTGCTCGCTCGACCTGCCCGTTCGACTGCGGGTGCGCGACGGAGGCCACGTCGAGCCGGATGCCGGTCCTGCCGCAGAACTTGGCGAATTCTCCCTTGACGAAGTTTGTCCCGTTGTCCGTGATGATGCTGTTGGGGTAGCCGAAGCGGTAGATGATGCTTTTGAAGAACTTTACTGCTGTTGGTCCATCCAGTTTCTTGATCGGCTTGGCTTCAATCCATTTCGTGAACTTGTCGACCGCTACCAGCAGGTGTGTCATGCCTCCACTGGATCTCCTCAGTGGTCCAACCATGTCGAGCCCCCAGACGGCAAACGGCCAGGTGATAGGAATTGTCTTGAGTGCCGAAGCCGGCGTGTGCTTCTGCGTTGCGAATCGTTGGCAGCCGTTGCAGAGCCGGACCAGTTGGTTCGCGTCTGCCAGCGCAGTCGGCCAATAAAACCCGTGCCTGAACGCCTTAGCCACAATTGCCCTTGAGGATGCGTGATGACCGCATTCGCCTTGATGGATCTCCCTTAGGATCCTGATCCCTTCTTCTTGGCTCACGCAGCGTTGGAACATTCCGGATACGCTGCGCTTGTATAGCTCGTTGTTGATGATGGTGTAAGCACTTGCCCGGCGTTTGATTTGCCTGGCGATGAGCTCGTCTGCCGGGAGCTCGTTGTTGGCGAGGTAGGCGAGGAAGGGTTGGGTCCATGGTGGCGCCGCTTCTATGACGAGGACCTCGACGGACTCCGTCTCGCCTGGAGCCGGCCCAGCCGACTCCGTGTCCGGCGGCATCCGGATGGAATCGGAGCCGGGACACGGCGTGATGGATGGTTTGTAGAGCTTCTCGAGGGCGACGCCGGGTGGGATTTCCTCGCGAAGAGAGCCAATGTTTGCCAGGGTGTCGGCTGCCTCGTTGTTGGAGCGGTGGATGTGGTGGAACTCGCATCCTTCGAAGCATCCCGCGAGCTGCTGGACGAAGAAGCGGTAGGCGGCCATGTTGGGGTCCTTGGCGTCCCAATGACCAGTGGTCTGCTGGACCACCAAGTCGGAGTCGCCGTAGCAGAGGATTCGCTTGATGTTCATAGCCTTGGCGAGCTTGAGGCCGTGTGCGAGAGCTTCATACTCGGCTACGTTGTTGGACGCCGTGAAGTGGATCTGTAGCACGTATTCGAGTCGGCCCCCCTTGGGCGAGGTGAGGACGACTCCAGCGCCGAGTCCCCAGTATCTTTTGGAGCCGTCGAAGTGCATGAGCCAATGTTCGCCGGAGTTGGGTGGCGGCGGTACGTGGTCCGTCTCCGTCCAATCGGCAAGAAAGTCCGCCAGCTCCTGCGACTTGATCGCTGTTCTCTTGTCGTACTCGACTCCGTGCGCCGTCAGGTTAATCGCCCATTTCGCAACTCTGCCGGTTGCGTCCTTGTTGCCTATGATCTCGGCAAGCGGAGCGTCGCTTATCACCTTGATCGGGTGCTCTTGAAAGTAATGCTTCAGCTTCTTCGTGGCCATGTACACGCCGTATACGAGCTTCTGGTAATGCGGGTAGTTTTGCTTTGATTGCGAGAGCACCTCGCTGAGGTAGTAGACTGGCCGCTGAACCGGCCGCTGCTTGCCGGGTTCGTCTCGTTCCACCACTAGGACCACGCTGACGACTCGATTGGAGGCGGCAATGTACATGAGCATGGGCTCCTTTGGGGTCGGAGGTGCCAGGACCGGGGTGGTGGCCATCGCCCGCTTGAGTTCCTTGAAGGCGGCGTCGGCCGCGTCGCTCCAGACGAACTTGTCCGTTTTCTTCAGTAAGTGGTAGAGCGGGAGAGCCTTCTCCCCGAGCCGGCTGATGAAGCGGCTAAGGGAGCTAGGCAACCGGCGAACTTCTGAATGTCCTTGACGCTTCTCGGTTGTCGCATGTTGTCGATGGCGGCGATTTTCTCCGGGTTGGCCTCGATCCCCGTGCCGATACAAGGTAGCCGAGTAGCTGTCCGGCTGGAACGCCGAACACGCATTTCTCCGGGTTGAGCTTCATCTGGAAGCGGCGGAGGTTGTCGAAGGTTTCCTTGAGGTCGAGGAGGAGGGTATGCTTCTCCTTGGTCTTGATGACGACGTCGTCGACGTAGGCGTGCGCGTTGCGGCCGATTTGGTCGTGCAAGCATTTCTGCATGCAGCGCTGGTATGTTGCTCCCGCGTTCTTCAAGCCGAACGGCATAGTGGTGTAGCAGTACGGGCCGTATGGGGTGATGAAGGCGGTCTTGAGCTGGTCGTCCGGATTCAGCGGAATTTGGTGGTAGCCGGAGTAGGCGTCGAGGAGGGAGAGGAGGTCGCAGCCGGCCGTGGAGTCGATCACTTGGTCGATGCGCGGCAATGCGAAGGGGTCTTTAGGGCAAGCCTTGTTGAGGTGGGTGTAGTCGATACACATCCGCCATTTCTTGTTCTTCTTTTCCACCATCACCGGATTGGCTAGCCACTCCGTGTGTTGCACTTCTTTGATAAATCCGGCTGCGAGTAGCCGGGCTATTTCTTCTCCTATAAGCTGTCTTCTTCCTTCCGCAAAGCGTCGCAGGGACTGTTTTACCGGCTTGGCGTCTGGCCGGACGTGAAGAGAGTGCTCGGCGAGTTCCCTCGGCACACCAGGCATGTCCTTGGGGGACCACGCGAAGATGTCCCGGTTCTCACGGAGGAACTCGACGAGCGCGCTTTCCTATTTGGGGTCCAGGCTCGCCCCGACGGAGACGAACTTGGACTTGTCGTTGTCGTCGAAGTAGATCTTCTTTGTGTCCCGGGCCGCCTGGAAGTTCGACTCGCCAGCCGGCTTGGCCGACTCCGGGATCTCCAGCTTTTCCTCGCTAGCCTTGCGCTTGAATTGCTTCATCTCCTCGTTGCAGACCATGGTCTCGGCCACCTTTGCGCTGTCGGAGGCGCATGCGATGGAGCGTTTATAGTCTCCGGCGACGGTGATGATCCCGCGTGGGCCTGGTAGCTTCATCTTGAGGTAAGCGTAGTGGGGTACCGCCATGAACTTGGCGAGCGCCGGCCGCCGAGGATGGCGTGGTAGGCGCTGGAGTGGTTGACCACCTCGAAGGAGATGGTCTCGCGGCGGTGGTTGCTCTTGGTGCCGAATAGGACATCCAGCCGAATGAGGCCCATGGACGAGCCGGCTCGCCCCGGCACGATGCCGTGGAAGACCGTCCGGCTCGGCGTCAAGCAGGACTCGGAGACGCCCAGCTTCTCCAGCGTGTCACGGTAGAGGATGTTGATGCTGCTGCCTCCGTCAATGAGGACGCGTGAGAAGGTGCAAGCGCGCTTGGTGGAGATGATCATGGGCTCCAGGACTAGAGCATAGCCGCCTGGGTTGGGCATCAGTTCCGGGTGGTCGCGGCGGTCCCACGTGATCGGCTCCTGCGACCAGTTGAGGTACTGGGGGACAGGTGGAACCACCGCGTTCACTTCCTTGAACCGTTCGCGCCGGCTTCGTTTGTCGTCGCGCTCGCTGACGAATACGATGTAGGCGGCATCCGGATTCTGGTAGCCGTCTGGACCTCTTGGAGGCGGAGCCGGAAGGCGCTCCCTCTCTTCTTCGCGTTGGCGGTCATCGCGATTCCTGTCTTCGCGTCGTCTGTCGTCGCGTCCTCGATCGTCCCGTCCGGCTTCATCCCGAGGCGGAGGCGGGTTTCGCCGCTCGTACGGTGGCGGCCTTGGGCGTCCAAGGGTGCATTGCCTGACGGTGTGGTTTGCTGGCCGGTCGCCATGGTTCCGGCACGGTTGATCGAGCATGTAGTCGTAGTTGTTCCTTGCCCTTGTCCGGCGCATGTCACCGCTTGTCCTCATTCGGCGGTTATCGAAGCCTCCTGCCGTCCTTCCTCGGTCGTGGCGACGACCTTGGACTCGACGCGGTCGTCTGCGGATTTGCGTTTGCCGGCCGCGTCGGAATCACGCCGGGTCGATTTTCCTCCTTCTTGGTTTTCCGTCCGGCTGCGGCGTACAGCCGGCTCCGTCGTGATGATTCTTCCGGCTTCGTCGAGTCGGATCGGGTTGGTCATGCCCGCGTCGGCGGTGGCGTACTCGTCGGCGATTGCCATGAGTTCCGCCATGGTCTTTGGGCTCTTCCTCAGGAGCCGGTGCTTGAGCAGCGTCTGATCTCGGCACCCTTGGATGAAGTACTGGACGGCTTGGAGTTCGAGTACTCCTTCGCAGGAGTTGCGAAGGCTTGTCCACCGGGTGAGGTAGGCTCGGTCCGACTCGCCGTCCTTCTGCTTGCACAGCGCGAGCAGCTGTGCGTTGCCAGGGCGCAAGTAGGTGCCGGTGAAATTGCGGTTGAACACTTCCTCGAAGTCCAGCCAGCTGTTGACGCTCTCCTTCGGAAGGCTGTTGAGCCAAGTCCGTGCCGATCCCTGGAGCATGAGTGGCACGTAGCGCACGGCTACCCGCTTGTTGCCGCCTGCGATGTTGACCGCCGTGACGTAGTCGGCGAGCCAGTCTTCCGGCTTCGCGGTGCCGTTGTACTTGGGTGTGTCCCTGGGGAGAGTGAATCCCTTCGGGAATCGCTCGCTCCGGATGCGGGGTCCGAAACAGCGATGAGCAGCGATGTCTTCTTCCTCGATGATGCTTGACAGCTTGAGCACGTCGATGCGGTGGCGTGCGTCGTCGCTGGTTTCGGGTCCCAGCGGCCCCAGGCGTTCGTCGATGGTGACCTTGTGGCCGACTCGCTCCTTGACGTTCCGTCCGGCTCGAGGCTCGCTCCGGTTGCCGTCTTCGCGTCGTCCAGCCGGATCACGGCCGTGATCACGAGGATGCGAGCTCGCGCTCCCCTCGCGATGAACTCGTGTTTGCTTGTCCTTCGCCCTTCCGCGGCTCGTGGATGACGCCTCTGCACCTTGCTTGGACTTGCCGGCTGCATCGTAGCCTGGAGGCGGCTCATGATGCCCCTTGCTCGCCGTTGCCTCCGTTTCTCGCTGCTGCCGGTTGGCCGTGTTGATGAGTTGTCGAACCCGGCGCATTTGTTGATGTAGTTCTTCGCCTTGGAGATAGGGTAGCTCGGCGGCTGCTGCTTCCGCCGCCCTCATGTTTTGCGTAGGACAGCTGTACTCGGGGAAGCTGAGGTCGGTGAGCTCATGCGCCTGGCCGGCACGGTTCATGGCGCCACCAAGATCTCCTCCTTTGCGCCTAACTTCATTCAGCTTCTCCGCATTGCGGTCCGCCTGCTCGATGCCGTGTGCAGAATTGTACTCGCGAATTGTGGCGCTGAGCCGGCGTTGTGTCGACGCGAGGTTTAGCGCCTTGTCGTAGATCTGCTGCCGCATCCTCTCGAGTTCAGCCGCCGCCTTGACTGGATCAGCACTCGGCGCGATGGGGGTGCTCAGCAGCTCGAAGTCGGCCTCCAGGTTGCGCTGGTAGCGCGAAGGTTCGCCAGCTTCATGAACGGTAGTGGTGACGGGGCCTCCTGCCGCCGCGTGCTCGACCATGTGCACCTCGGCGTAGACGTTGAGCTTGGTGACGTCGCGGTCTGCGTCGCCGGAGTTGAGGTAGCCGGAGGCGGAGTCGTCGTTGCAGGTGCTGGCGTCGAAGATCGAAGGAGCCAAGCTCGAGTAGACCACCTCCGGGTACTCCTGAGCGGCGACGGCGACGTAGACGTGGAAATCGCCAAGGGTGACGACCGCTCCTCCGCTGGCGACGTCCACGTCGGCGAAGCTGTTGGTGTTGTCGAGGACGCAGCCGACGGAGCCGATGGAGAGCACGAGGCCGGAGACGATCCGCCGACCATCCACAGTCCGGGATCCCGCGCAGAACGTGACTCCGGTCGCCGCGAGCCCCACGGTGGGCGCCAAATGTCGTGGTGGGTAGCACGGCATATCCATCGGAGATGGAAAAGAATGCGGGGCAGGCGACGATCGGATGCTCGCGCGGGATTGGGCAACAAACATGCAAACACACGTCAGTTACCCAGGTTCGGGGCCCTCCTTGTGGAGGTAACACCCCTACGTCCTGCTCTTCTTGTTCTTATTGATTGATCACAAATCGGGCTACAATGGCGCTCCTTGAGCTGTTTTCGAGTGGTGGCCGGCTGAAGGTTCCAGCCGGCTTGAGGTTGAAGATGATCTAAAGGGCTTCCTCTCTCTCTCTGCCTCTCGTCCCCCCTCTCTTCTCTTGCTGCTCGCGCAGGAGGCCCCTGCATGCTTTATATAGGCAGCATCTAGGGTTTCTGGGTTACAAGGAAGTTACACGATTGCCCCTATGACATCACTACTCTGTGAGCCGGCTGGAGTCCGTTGTCATGATTGGGTACAGGAGATGCCCGACAACGGTTATACGATCCTGGCCCACTTGTACGGAGCTGTCGGTTGGTACGGCCGGCTTGAGCCTAACCGGCCGTCCGCCTCCGAGTAGACGAGGCAGCTTGCTTCATCCGGCTGGCTCCAGGCGGCACGCTGCAGCCGGCACTTGCGTAGCCGGCCCATGTAGTTCTTGAAGAAATGGACCTCTTAGGGATATCCGGGGTTCATATCCCCGACACCGGGGTACTCGACCCAGGGATTTGCCGAGCCCTAACCTCGTCACTCTCCCTCCTCCTCCTCCTCCCACGGCCGTGCCTCCCCTGGCCCTCCTCCTCCTCCTAGCCCTGGCCGTCGTCCTTTGCTTGCCGCTGCCGGCCGCCACCTCCCTGGCCCTCCTCCTCTGCTGCCACTGCCGGCCGCCACCTCCCCGCCCTCCTCCTCCTGGCCCTCCTCCTCCAACCTAAACAATGCATGAATATTAATTATATTGGGAAATTAATTAGTTAGTGTAGGTTAGTTAAAATTAGGTTAGTTTAATAGTTAGTTAGTTTTAGGTTAGTTTAATTAGTTAGTTAGTTTAAATTATGTTAGCGTAATTATGGTCAAAATTAAATTTAGCTACTGTTTTTAGGTACTGCTGCTGTTTTCGAAAAATTGCTACAGTTTTTGGTTAAGTAACACTGTTAAAATTCAAAATCACTTTGAAATTAATTAGTTTAGGTATTAGCCAAATTGTAAGCCATTAGCCTCTGTTTCTTTTCAATAAGCTATTGTTTAGGTTTTAATTCCAATTGTTTTGTCATACGCAAGGAAGTTAGAAGGACCTCAACGCTGCTACTATATTCAGTTTCAGGTGAGATGATGAGATATTTCTGTGTGGACGTGGTGAATGTGGTGGTGGATGTGGTGATTGTGGTTGTGGCGATGATTTGTGAATGTGTTGGATGTGGTGGATGTGTTGGATGTTGATGTGGTGGATGATGTGTGCATGTGGTGATGTGAATATATGTGTATGAATGTGGTGGTGATCGAGGCCGTTGAGCCCTTTTTGAAAAGTTTGCAGGTACCCCATGAGGCCCTTGAGATTGCCAGAATGTTGATTAACTTCCGTTCCGACAAATTCGGGTACTCCATATGCCCTATTTTTAGCAAAGGTCATGCCGAAATTTTCCGTGAATTTTTGCATGACTTTTGCTAAACAATAGGACATCTGGAATACCCGAAATTTGCCGAGACAGAAGTTAATCGACATTTCGGCAAATTTGGACTCGTGGGGTACCTTAGTATTTAATTAAGTGGTTTTTTCTTATATTTTTTGTACTAACTTTGACTTAATTAAGTGGAGATCGATGGCTCACAATGACCAGGCCGGGGGTTCTCGGACAGGAGGCGACAATGCATACTTGTCGATGCTTGCACAGTACAATCATGCCGACGACGAGGAGATCGAGCATGCGGACGATGATGAGATGGAGGCCCCATCCGCTAGTGAAGCCGAGCGTGGTGATGCTGGGACCACTACTAGTGGCGCCGAGGAGGGCGGCCCTTCTGGTAGCGAAGCCAGCAGAGAGCGTAAACACAAGAAGAGGAAACCAAACAAGCTCGGCAGCACCCAACATGCATTCACAGAGGTGGACCCTAAAAGCGGTCTTCCTACGAAGCCGGAAAAATATGTCAAAGGGTACGGCCTCTAGCTTGGATGCATCACTCGGGAATGGGGGAGAATTAACGATGACAACCTAAAGGCGAAGGACAACGAAGGTTTGGCCACCTACCTCATTGATAAGTTGCACACACGATACAAGTTCCCGGCACCCTACGATAACAAGCATATCAAAACCAATATTGTTAACACACAAGCCCTCGGCAAGTTGGGCAAAGCCTGTGCAACTTGGAGAGGAGATGTGAGGAAGATGATTGAGGAAGAAGGTGCCGGTTTCGACGAGATCCACAAAATGTGGCCCAGCATTTCCGAAGTGGACTTTGAAGAATTCAAGGCCATAGAAGCCACTGCTGCAAAGCAGAAGCAGAGGCAGTGGGGGAAAGACAGCAGAAGAAGAACGTTTCTCCCCAAAATCTCTGATGCCGGGGTTACGCCGGAAAGGAGCCAATTTGGCAAAAGGAGGACGCACGAAGGGAAGGGCCGAACCCCTATGACAAGATCAAAGACCCGCTCGCCCGGAAATTTGTTAGGGCCCGATTCAGGGATCATCCCAAATCGCCCGGGGAGCTTGTCTTGAACGCCAAGGTGAAGGAACTTGAGAACAAAATTCTCAAGGAACAAGAAAAGGAAGAACATGATCAATCCGAAGACTCCTGGACCAGAAGGGCCCATATCAGACACGTTTCCTTAGGGCGCTAATGAGACGAAGAAGGTGTCATCTGATAAAGTGCCGCATCGTGGCCGTGTGGTCGGCGCCGAAATGGGTCATAAACATTCCTATTACTTCCCTGACTCCAAGGAGAAGCGAAAGGAGCGGAAGATGGCCGATCAATCGAAAATGGATGCGTCCATCGATGTAGCAGTGGAAAAAAGGCTCAACGCCCTCCTGCCCAACATCTGTATGTCCATCGGGGCTTGGTTTGAGGGGGGCAAACAAGGGCCTCCCCCCGTGATCAGCTTAGCAGGCTCCAACAACTCGAGTGGTGTGGCGCCTATTGTGCAGAGCCCAGCCGGCAACAACGCAGATGGTAGGGAGGAATCGCCGGCCGTCACCGCGCCTCAAAGATCAAGCCCTCCCGTCTTGATTACCCCGCCGGCGACCCGCGGTCCGTCGCCGTTAGCCGAGCTCAACGCCATCACGGTAATTAAGCATCGTAAAGCCTCGACCAGATACATATTACTTCATTCTTTGGCGCCCTCTCTAACGCCTTACACGGTTTTCGCAGGCCGACGAGACGAGATGCACATTGCTCCTTGATGTGAATGGTGAGCTGAAGGACGTGGCAAAGGGTAAGATCGTGATGACGTGTTCAGGGTTGCAATCAGCCGGGCTTTACCGGGTTGCGGTAGTTTGTATCCTCCTTTCCAACCGGACGAAGCCGATATCGAGTTAAACCTCGAACAATGCGTGCTTTGGGCCATGATATGGCCAAAAGCACTGATTCGTGTGGACCCTTCTGTCACCACCCCAGTGCAGCAAACACAGGACGAAGAGGAAGCCAATGATGGCGATGATGGCCCCAATGACTTCCTCGCTGATGATCCATACGATGACGGAGCTCATGATGACAGATATGCTGGCGCGGGTCCAGTTTGACCATGATCTCGGGGGAAAAAGTTGATCTCCCAGATAAATATCAGTGCACGAAGCGTCTCTTCTGTTCTCAAGATACGCCAGAAGCTGCGCCGAGCAAGTTGGTTTGAGCCAGGACACAGTCCAGGAGGCCATCAAAGATGCGATGGCGCCGAAGGAGCCTAACAAGACGAGACGAAAAAGATAAAAGAAGAACCTACCTTTGTTGACTCCAACAGCCAGCCGTGCCGGGTACTAAGTCAAAGCCGTCGCGCCGGGTAATGGACAGGTTACCCATCGTCGACTGGCATTCGGTCCATCATATGGGTAAAGCAATGATGCCGCCGAGGTTGGTAAATCTCTTCACCAGGGACATGAGGAGCCTCCATGAGGGTGTTCTTTATCATGAGGAGAGCCTTCTCAAAGAGGAAGATCTAACATACCCGGTTTTCCATGCAAAGGTGCCAGAGATAGATGGCTTGGGCTTTGTCACTGAAGACTCCGGGGACGTGATCCTCCTGAGATTTAATGACATCTTCAACATGTATCACATGTACGCGCTCCACCCATCGATCGTCCGCCTGGTTGCCCTTAGTATGGCGCACCAGATCTTAAAGGAGAATACCCCGGGCATCGCGATAATTGACCCCTACTACATGAAAGAAATGTTCCTGAGCACCCCTAAGGGTAGGGCAAAGGTGTCGCGGTACATCGGAGACTTCTTCAGTGCGCATCATGAGAAGAACATCTTTCTCGTGCCTTAGTTGTCCGTTTACTGACCATGAGGCGAAGAAAATCTTCCTTATAGATGATCATAGGTTCAATGCAGCAGATTGTCGTCGAGCTCTTGCAAAGATGATTATCATGGATATATACCCTTTTATTGCTTTAGAAGGTGAAGGCTTTTCAGGAATATTCGAGAACTCTTCAACCACAATTGAACCTCCTTCACGATACACAGTTGCTATGGATTGCTTGAATCTGTACTTGGAAGAAAAGACACTGTTGAAGGAAGCTTGAAGCATCAATGAGTTTGTTTGACGACTGATACATGGACATCAGTTCAGAATCAGAATTACATGAGTTTGACAGCACATTAGATCAACAATCAGTGGGAACTTCAAAGGGAAAGTGTTGAACTTATGTTTCGTACCTGATCACTCAGTTGCTACTTTGGCAGAAAGGTAGAAGAATGCCTCCTTGAATGGGACATTGGAGCAATTTTTACCCTAACCGTTGATAATGCAACCTCCAGTAATACTGCAGTTTAGTATTAAAAGATGTTACCAAAGATTGGGAATCAACCGTATGCAACAATGAGTTCTTGCATGTGAGGTACTATGCGCACATTGTGAACTTAGTTCTGAAGAAGGGATGGGAAGCTAGTAATGCATCGGTTGACAGAATCAGAACTACTGTGCTATTTGCGAAATCATCTCCTAGAGGCTAGGGCTATTTAAAGAGATGTGTGCAGAAGGAGAAGATAGTTGAGAAGGGCCTCTTTTCGCTAGATGTAGATACGATATGGAATTCAACATATCTCATGCTCGAGGATACAGTCCCCTTTAAAAAAGCTTTCAAAAGATTAGGTGACGAATCTAAGTACTATCTCTCATACTTCTCTAAAGTTGGTGGTCCTCCCACTGCCGAAGATTGGTTGGAAGCCAAGAAGCTTATTTTCAGTCTTCAAGCTTTTCTATAATGTGATTGTGAGGTTCTCCGGAAAACTATATGTCACATCAACTACCTTTTTTCATGACTTCCTGTTGATGCATAATAAGATAGCCTTGCTGATTCGTGGAAAAGAACAAGAGGCTGGCCTAGGAGCAATGGCTGAAAAAATGAAGCCGGAATTTGATAAGTATTGGGATAATAATGATGGGTTAAACCCGCTGCTATTCATCGATGTTGCTCTTGATCCTCGGTACAAAGTCAAATATTTGGAATTTTGCTTTTCCAATATTTACAATAAGGAGAAAGCAAAATGTTTCACAAAAAAGGTGGAAGATGGCTTGATTAGGCTATTTGAGTGGTACGTTGAAGCAGACTTAGCTGCAAGTAATAGTGAGCCTCCTCAAGCACCACTTGTTGTTGATCTTGAAGAGTGTGCTGAAGATCCTAGAAGGTTGTGGGCATGCAATTTTAAGGAACATTTGTAAGTCATAGAAAGTAAGGTAGCAAATACCGAGTTGTCTAGATTTTTGTTAGAGTTGTGTGAGAAGGATAGAGATGACTTCGATATTCTAAATTGGTCGAGTCAGCAAAGGAAAAAGTATCCGACTTTATCCAAGGTCGCAAAGGATGTCTTAGATGTTCTCGTTTCAACCGTAGCTTCTGAATCTAGTTTCAGCACAAGTGGAAGAGTAATCTATCCACAAAGGAGCTCGCTGTCTCCAAAGATGGTTGAAGTATTGATTTGCGGACAGAGTTGGTTAAGTTCATCCCCAAACAAAATCGATATACGACAAACCATTGAAGACTTACACAAGTATGAGAAACTTGCACGAGGTACAAAACAAGACCCTAGCTCTTAGTAATACTGAATATCCTATAATGTGAATACTGAATATTCTATTATTTGAATTTCTTAAGATTAAAAGGGACATGCCCCGATTTCATTAACGAAACCAACATCTACAAGGTCTTAATCCACCACAAGACACATCAACATGCCATTTTTGTAATACAAGTTTTGGTCCCTGAATGGAAAAACGAGAACAGGGAAAGAGCAGGATAAAAGAGTAAAAGGAGAGGCTACAAGATGATAACTGCGACATTTTTTACACTACCTTAAGCATTATCAAAAAACCCTTTGTCATCGGCATCTTTTTTTCTGGAATCCCTCTACTCTTTATATGTCTTCTCCCCTCCCCCTGTGTCTTCTTTTCACCATTTCCGCAAGCCTTTTTCTTCTCATCTCTGTTTCACTGCTTGTCCTCAATCTTCACCCCGTGAGTCTTGGAATCCACGGTGACCAGCCTCTTCTAGCGCCAAAAACTTCTCTCGCCACTTTTTCCAGCAATTTAGCGTAGTAGTTGAGAGTTTCCTTTGCATCTTGCCGGACCTGCAAAGCACTCCACATCTGAATCCACTTACAAATTTTGAAAACCACCAAAATAGGTTCATTAGGCCATTTTTTCTGGAAGCAAGCCGCATTGCGAGTTTCCAAATTGTCCGAATGTTTGCAGGCGACCCCTACTATTAACAAGTCTCTTTTCATTTTCCCGAATCCATTAAGCCAAATGATACACTGATCAACATCAATGAAGCTACAACTTAACCCAAAAGCACAACTAATAATATTCGAAATATATCTTGCTAAAGGACAACGGAAAAACAAATGAGATATTGATTCATCTAAGCCACAGAATAAACATTTCTTCTCGCACATGCCCCCTCTGTGTAATAACACATCTCTGGTCAAAATATTTTTCCTAAGTACCAGCCAAAAGAAAGTTTTTACTCTCAGAGGGATTTTTATCTTCCACATAAATTTATAAGGCACTATTCTTTTCATATGCACAGCAAAGTAAAAAGATTTAATAGAGAAAGAGCCCGAGCCAGTGAGTTTCCAAATTAATCTGCCAGGTTCATCTGTCACCATCATATGCTCAAGCATCTGATTTAACTGATCCCAATTCGTTTTCAACTCCCCTACCAGAGCTCTCCTAAAAAGTAAACAGGTAACCCCACCTATCAGGACCTCCCTCACTGTGATGTTTTTCTGAAGCGAGACATTGAACAGCCTAGGGAATCTGGTAGATAGTTTGCTATCTGCCACCCAATGATCCTCCCAGAAACTAGTTCTATCTCCCCTTCCAATTTTTGTTTGGCAACAATTCCAGAAAACCTTTTTTATTTCCATCAGGCCCTACCAAAAATGAGAATCCCCAGTCTTGGATTGGACCTGGCACAGAGTTTGAGTCCACAAATATTTGTTAACTAAAAACTCTTGCCACAACCCATTTTCATTGAACAGTTTCCACAGTCATTTAGACTGCAAAGCAATATTCATTAACTCTAAATCGAGAATCCCCAAACCCCCTCGATCCTTTGGTAAACAAACCACTTGCCAATTAACCAAGTGATATTTCTTTTTCACTTCATTTTCATTCCAGAGGAAAATTTTCCTAACTGAATCCAAAGACTCCCTTATCCCAACAGGTACTCCGTAAAAAGATAGCATATATAGGGGGACACTAGACAGAGAGGAATTAATAAGAGTGGTTCTACCCCCCATGGCAAATAAATTCCCTTGCCATGGGCTGAGTTTACCTCTCATTTTGTCCTCCGTAGGTCTCCAAGCGGTTAGACACGGTCTTTTCTTGTCAACCGGAACTCCCAAGTATTTCATTGGTAGCCGGATTTGCAAGTTAAGATTTCTTCAAAAACGCTGGCTGACACTTTAGCATCTCCTAAGCAATAAATATCACTCTTGTGGAAATTGATTTTAAGCACCGACATTTGCTCGAACAAACACAAAATGACTTTTAAATTCCTTGCCTGTTCCGGATCATTTTCGAACAATAGTATTGTGTCATCTGCATATTGCAGAATAGAAACCCCTCCTTCAGTTAGGTCCCTAGACAAACCTCTTAAAAGACCACTTGCTTGGGCTCTTTTGATCAAAATGGCAAGCACATCCACTGCAATGTCAAAATGCAAAGGTGACATCGGGTCACCCTGCCTAAGACCCTGGTACGTGCAAAAGTACGGCCCTAATTCACCATTAACATTCACACAAACCTTCCCACTGGTAACCATTTTCAGTATCATATCTATGAATTGATCTGGGAAGCCTTTCATATTTAAGGTTTTTAACAAAAAAGGCCATTTGATTTTATCAAACGCTTTCTCGAAGTCAATTTTAAAAGGACCCCAGCTCGTTTTTTTAGTGCAGATCATTGAAAACCTCATGTAACACGCACACCCTTTCCATGATATATCTATTTTTAAGGAAAGCAGTTTGCGTCGGCAGTATCACATTTTGAATGACCTTGGTTAGTCTATTGGCTAAAACTTTAGTCAATATCTTGAAGGTAACATTCAAAAGGCAGATAGGCCTATATTTTTGAATCTTATCCGCATCATTGCCTTTTGGAATCAAAGAAATCACCCCATAGTTAATCCTAGCTACATTCAATTCCTGTTTGCCAAAGTCTAGCAGCAAGGAGAACAAATCATCCTGCACTAAGTCCCAATTTTTTGGTAATACTATACATTAAAACCATCCGGGCCTGCAACTTTATTTGAGGCCATTTCAAATACGGCATGTTTAAGTTCAGCCAAACTGAAGTTTTTGGTCAAAAGTTCACAATCCTCTTCTGACAATTTTTTGACTCCAGATGCATCCATAAACACATTGGAGCCATCAGAATTGCCAAAGAGATTTCTGTAAAATTGGGTAACGTAGTCTTTAAGTTGTTGTTGCCGTTCAATAATACCTTCATCTTGATTCGGCCTAAGGATAGTGGTTTTTCTCCTTCTACCATTTGCTTTAGCGTGGTAGTGTCGAGTGTTATTATCGCCTTCAACTAGCTCGATTTCTTTTGCTATTTGCAGCCATTTCGTCTCCTCTTCTCTAATAATGGCTTTTAATTGTTGCTTGGTTTGAATTTGGACAGCTCTGTCAACAGCTGACAACTGTCACTTCACTTCTTCTGTCTATTTCATCTAGTAAAGCAGCCAAGCTCTTCCTTTTCCTTTTATATTCTCCTTGGACATTCCTATCCCATCCTTTCAGCACCCTTCTCAAGCATCTAAATCTTTTCTGCCACCTATCTATGTTTGACCCGGTGTAAGTCCCAACCCAAACATTTTTAACTAAATCCTTCAGGTCTGGTCTCTGAAACCAGCAATTTTCAAATCTGAAAATCGATGTTGGCGGCAACCTTGCCCCTGATTTGTAAGCATCTATTATTTGAATTTGTTAGAGGTTGGGGCGTTGGAGTGTGAATAGTCATGATGCCGGCAAGCTTATAAACGCACCAGGTAGCAAAAGACTGTTGAGTAATTAGGCAATAATTCCATGATAAATTCCAAAATATTAAACATGACGACAATCGCTACTAACATGTTAATCTCAAACTAACATGGACAGCAGCATACATACGGAAAACATGTGAAGCTAAACATGTTAAACCAACAGATCGGATCACACAGCACGTACCGATTCGTAGTAGAGGAAGTCGCCATAGCCGATGCAGTGCCGATGTTGTTGACGACAACGTTGGCGATGACCGGTCGAAGAAGACGGCGTTGAAGACGACAAGCTTTAGGTCTCGCCGAACGACTGGGAAGACGAGCCGTGTTGACGAACTTGAGCAGTCGCGCGGAGCGCTTCTCAAAAACCTAATTAGCCCCCTCCCGTATAGTATCGCAAGAGCTAATGGTTCCGGAGACCTGCTCTCCCGTTCGTCGGTGCACGCCGGCGCTCGGGATGGAGTAGACTACGGTGGCGGCGCAAGGAACGAGAAGTGGCAAAACTTAGATCGATTCGATGTGTGTTTAGCGTATACCGCGTATGCCATTATATAGTGCGGCACAGGAAAAATCCTAACGAATACGAAGTGGTACCGAGCCCATGTCGCACGTTCGAGTCGGTTACAGCAGTCCACGATTCGGGAGCGACCCGAAACAGCTTAGCTCGAGGCTCGGCTCGAGGCTCATTCACGAAACACGACCGCGTCGCCTAAACCTGTTCCTTTCCGTTACTACTACTTGGAATTGGAAGTCTAGGAGCAGGGTGTCGCGTGCCGAGTCGAGACGAGCGAGCGGCGGAGGAGGAGGAGGGCGCGTAGCCTCCTCCTATTCTCACTCACTTAACAAGTGGTAGAACACTCCACTATATAAGTTGGTGCAACTCCTCTCAAGCTAGCGAGGTGGGACTAAATTTTAGCTCCCATTCCACTTGCCACTCACATGTGAGCTGCCACCAAAATGGGCTGCATCACATATGGGTTTAATACACACATCGGGCTTTGATATTTAGGGAAAAACAGAAATCTCACATAGGCCAATGTATTAGCCCATTATTTCTAACAAAGACTACACTTTGTGACTTTGCACTCCAAATTTACTGCCTTGTTATCTAGTGTTATTTTTTAGGGGAAACATGTCTGTATTGTTATGGTCGAACTAGTTATGGATTGAGTCTTGCATGAGTTATACAGTGTTATATTTCCTGGGTTCAGTAGGCTAGTCGAACACAAAAAACGTGATGGATGGGGAATATGTGTTTACAACTAACGGTTGAGTTAGTAGTGAGCTGTAATGTACTCCAGACTGGCAAAAAAAAAATCTTTGCTAGCACAGTTATTTTCACCTCTTATTTATAATAGGACATTACGTTTTAATGCTGCAATAGTCACGAAACTGCAGAGTACAAATTATGTCATGAATTTTACACTTACGAACTTGCTATGAATTGTTCTCAGGTAGCAGTATGACAAGCATGTGCACAAGATAAGCTGGGAGCATTGCCAGTTCGTAATCATCGTCGCTCTTGCCGTCGCCCGCCACACTTGCACTGCCTCTATCAGATTTCTGTGTGCAAATGTTTTGCAATTATCTGAATGTAAATGTATGGAGTTTATTATATATTTTCTTGTTGAAAAAATTGTGCTGGATGAAGAAATGCTATATGGTGAAGTAATTCTGAATTTCAAATATTTTTGTTAGAGGTTCTTAATGAATTTCCGTGGCATCATACCTTATAAATATGTAACTATAAGTTCCAGTATACGTTCGCTAGCAGCCTAACAGCCAGCTAGCTGTAAACGATCAAGTGCTTCTAGTTATGAACGATCAACTGCTTGTAGTTGTGAACGATCAAGTGTGTGTGTCCACTGATGAGGACATCCATACGTTTGACACATCTTTACCTCATGATGATGATCATCATCAAGTTGCTGCAAAGAAGTCCAATGATGAAATCAGAATTGGTCCTATTACAAGAGCTCGTGCGAAACTAATAGAACAACAGGTGAATTTGCTCCTAAAAGAATCTGATTATTTTATTAATGAGAATTGTTTACTGCCTAAATCTTTGTATGTTTGCATGATCAGGTTTATGGGAGAAGGTGACCTAGCACGGGGAAGCAAGGAGGTGATGCAGCGAGGAGAACAAGTTCTGGAGCAAGCAAAGGATGCGAGGGAGGAGAGGGAGGCCGGCATCCACGGAACAGAAGGAGACGTCCACCATGGCAGCAATTTGTGCCACGGCAGCAAGATGGGCACCATATTGTGCCACGACAGCGACACAGGCTTGCATGCCTAAGTTTGGGCCGAACCACTCATGTGGTCGGTTTGTACCAAGTCGGGTTGCACCCAGAGTCTAGTTGGGGCGCCGGCCCTTTCCCCTTAAATACCTCCAACCTGCGAGTTGGGAGGGTAGACCACGTTTAGATAAAACCCTAGTTTCTAGTTGAATAGCGAAAGCTTTCCTCTGAAATTATACATCTCCAATTCGTATCGATCTGGAGAGTTGAACCTCAATTGAAGTGTGATCTGTTCTTTCCATTGGGAATTAGTAGATTGCAATTATACCGTTTCGTGGTCGACGGCTACGTGCGCAAGTGTGTGAAGTCGTGAATATCCCAAGGGTAGAGAGCTGCTGCATTGGCATCAGGGATCTAGCAAGGAGAGTTCATCGGTGACACCAAGTTATCCATCATCCGACGAAGTGCTCAACGAGAAGATCGGGCAACCCCCTATCATCCACGGTGCCAAACCTTGCAAACCGGGAAACCAGCCCAGACTGCACTGCGTATCAACTTGTGTGTAAGCGGTTTAAACCAAACCGGTCCAGCTACCACCGTGGCCAACGGTCTGGTTTGAGAAAACTGCTCAAACCGTGTTAAACCGAGAATGCCCAGGCTTAACTGGGAGGAGTAGGACGGATAATACTTGATACACGTACGGTCAGCGTGGTTAAAATGTGTTGAATATTGAATACTTGATGATACACGGTCAGCAGCCATAGTGCATGCGTTCGCCGGACTGGCGACTTTCTTGATCAGATCGAGTTCGTTCTACTGTAAATATATATGTGCCGATGGAATTTATCGTCGACTTGCAAGTTTCAACACACGACTCTCGGAAGTAACGTAGATCAGTAGATTAGGACGAACTAAATGCAACACGACTCTCGGAGATGGTGGAGTCGTTCCACAAAACACAGTCCGGGAGTACTACGTACACCGACGTGCATGCGAGGCTGTCGATGATCGATTTTGGTTCACAAAGAGATGACATCAAGATGACCTCAAATAAAAAAATAATGTGAACAGAAGTTGTTAAAAAAATAGGGTGAAGCGGGAATAGTAGACTGTAGTAGTGGGGCGACGGTAAGCAGGAGATGGGCGATGGAGCGGGCGACGCTAGCTCCGCAGGAGTTTTCCGCCGGCGGGAACGTTCCCGGCGGCCGCTTCTGTGCTCTCTCGTCTCTAGAAAGCGACTTGGAGGACGCTCCGACGGCTTCATCGTCACCGTCGTCCAAGTATCTCTCCGGTTCCACGGAGAAAGAGGTCGCTGGAAGCTCAAGGGCGACAAAGAGGATTGAGAAGCGGCGGAAGCAGAGGGAGGCGGCGATGGAATGGATCGCTACTTCATCACCAACGGTGAGTGCTGACCGCAAAAGTCCTTCTCGCAGGTCATGGCCGGAGTCCCGCGGAAGTCCGGTGATGTCACCGATGGTCCATCTTCTCGAGGAGGAGTTCGACCCGTCGGAGTGGATCACAGTGCAGAGAAGGAAGAGAAGAGAAGGTCCACGCTCATCCCGGCGGCGACGATTCTCTCGGCCGGCGATGAAGACGACGGGCCCTTTTGTTTGGGCTTTTCTCAGTTTTCCAGTGGAAAAAGCCAGCAAAACGAAACAAAGGACCTGGCTTTGAGCGCTGCTTTGCCAAAGCCGAAGCAGCAAATAGGCAGCGCGGGAGAAGCACGATTTGAGGTGCTTTGAGCTGCTTAACGCAGCTTCGCCCTTAAAGAACGAACCGTTTTCTTCAACTGGTCATATAGTTTGAAGTTATTTACAGCAAATTGCCACCGGGTGGACCGAACCGTTTTCTTCCTTTCTTTTTAGAGAATACTACCGTAGCCTGTATGACCAATCAGCTAGCTAGCTTGCTACGTGAGGAGTAGCTTTTTTCTTTGCAGTACAGGTAGCCTGTAGGAGTACTTGAGTAGCTAGTGCCGATGGATTTTCGTATGTCAATCAGCTAGCTTGTTCGAGTTGGATCGATTTGATTCACTCAGCTAGCTTGCTCCAGTTTGGATAAATCTAATTTATTATGAATGGTATCTTATTCGTTATTCATGTAATAGTACAGCCAGCCAATTTATACACTTCAATTATTTATTGTGTTAAATGTTGCGTATTTTTAATATTTATAGTGACATATACACTTATACACTTCAATCTACATTGCAATCAGTAAATATAGGTGTTCCGATGACTTTTAGGATATTTCAGACAATTCATCGGTACAACTTGTATGATATGAAGTTCGATTTGAATTTTAAATACATATGTTATTTACTACACGTGAAGCAGTAACAGTATAACTTTTCATGAATGTAAAGGGCGTTTTAGACAATTCCACAATCTACAGTCAGACAGCCAGCTGGTTTGCCAAAGACTGCAACTCAGAAAAGCAGCTTCTCCTGGACAGCAGCTTTCCTGCACAGCACCCACAGCCAGCCACAGCCAGCCCAAACAAAAGGACCCGACGGATCACGACGGCGCCCCGATTTTTCTGGATCGCGTTTTTTCAGGTAATTTCAAATTTGATCACCGATCGGGTTCGGGCCGAACGGGCCTGCATGGTGGACTTGGATCAAACCCACAGGGTCATACGGGCCCAGTGAGCAGGATCGACTCATCAACAAAGGCTGGGGCAGCGTTCCGTAAGCTCCTAGGGTTTTTCTGGTCGAGCGATACGATACCTGCACCTCGAGTTCGTGTGGCTGCTGTCATGGCGCATGGCGGCGGAACTGGAGGCTTTGGTCGTGGTTCAGGTCCTCGTCCGGTGGGGGGAGGAAGCAATGGTCGTGGAGGCGCAAACGGCGGCCGGGGATTCCGTGATGATCCTGGTGCTGGTCCGAGTAACTGGCAACGCAACACCAGCGACGGCAGGCGAAACTTCAACTCTGTTGGGTACGACTATGGCAACGGCCGTGGTCGAGGGAACTTCAATGACCGTGATCGTGGAGGGTA
Organism: Puccinellia tenuiflora; assembly: GCA_012064385.1. Taxonomy (NCBI): domain Eukaryota; kingdom Viridiplantae; phylum Streptophyta; class Magnoliopsida; order Poales; family Poaceae; genus Puccinellia; species Puccinellia tenuiflora. Next base: position 736,792 of record QRDG01000118.1, read on the forward strand.
CAACGGCGGTGGCCGGGGTTCCTATGCTGGAGACGGCGCCGGGGGATATGGAGGTCACCCCGATGCGAATCAGGGGGCTTTCAATGGCGTTTTTCACCCTGGTGCAGGTGATGATTTTTATGATAATGTTGGCTATCGGAATCGGCGGCGGTATGAATTCCGTGGAGCTCGTCCTGTTGGTCGCAATTTTGGCCGGGGTCGAGGAAGAGAGACTCCTAGATATACAGTTATGACTACTAAAAAACCGGCTACGCTGCCGGGCGTCACCAATGGAGAAAGTCTATCCGATGCGGCGGTGATGGCTGCAGCCTCCAAAGCGGTCGAGGAAGTGTTAGTGCGGCAGGGTGCGGCAGTAGCTACGCAAGCTGCCGTCCCTCCTGTTCCATCGACGACCATAGCTGCGATACCAGCGTTGGCTCAAGAACGAATGACTTCAACAGCCGCAGCTGGGCTGTCTGGTGGTGGACCTGTTGTTGCTGAGCAAGGGGGGAGCAAGACCTTGAAGAAAAAGGAGAAGAGCGCAGATAAAGCTAAGTGCTTCCGCTGCAATGTCCAGGGACATCTTTCTGTGGACTGCACTGCCATTCTCTGTGATTTTTGTGGGGCGGCTGATCATGCCTATGATGTGTGTCCTCTGCACTCAGCTCCAAAACCGACCTTGGCTGTGTTTGGATACGCCCATGAGCAGCTCATGTTTTTTGACGTCTCAAACTCAGACTCGTATCAACCCCGATCGGAGAGTGGCGGAACGGGTAAAATTGTGGTCTCAGGGGGGTCTCTCACGGTTGATGAGATCATTGGAGTTTTGCGCTGGGTTGTGATGGACGATGATTTCGCATGGGATGTGATTAAGCAAGGTGAAAATGTATACAAGGCTGAATTTCCAAGCAAGATGGAACTTGTTTGTGCTATGCGGTTTGGTTCGTTCCAAGCCAAAGAGAAAAGCTCAATATCCATCAAATTTTTAGAGTGGAAGTCTCAGGTCAAACCAATGCAGCATTTGGAGGATGTTTGGCTTCGCATCAGTGGTGTGCCAGACGGGCTACTTTGGCATTATTTGGCTCTTTGGGGGATGGTAGGTATGTTTGGGAAGACAAAGGCGATCGATATGGCTTATACCAGGAGAAATGAAATCGTCCGTGCTCATGTTCGTGTAACAGATATTAGCTGCATTCCTTATTATAAATCAATCATGTATAAGGATGAAGGGTACCGGCTATCCATTGCGGTGGAAGTGGAGGAAGGTTTTGTTGACATGGCTGAGGGTGAGGGGGAAGATGCCGATGAGGACCACGGAGATGATAAGGGGTTAGGCAAAGAGCATGGTGATGATACATCTAATAATGACAAAAGCAGTCCGTCTGAAAAAACCGATGAGCCGAAGAGCGGGGGGAAAGCTTCTACCCCAGGTGTGGTGTTACCCAACTCTGTGACTAAGATCAATTCCTTGCAGCCAAGCATAAAATTTGGGGCATTCTCGGATCGGTGGTGTGATATGGTTGAGGAGGACGAAGAGAAGTCTAGAAGGCTAGCTTTGAAGGAAGCTAGCAGGGTTCTTTTTCACTCTCCGACTTGCAGCCACGAGGATTCCCTCTCTTCCGTCGAGGGAAAGTCTAGCGAGGAAATTCCAGTGGCAACACCGAATTTGGATCTCCCTGCTGCCGGTGAAGTGGTTGCTGTTTGTACTGCTGCAACAGCTGCTATTGGCGGAGATGCACCTGGAACCAGCCTGAGCGCTGCCGCGGCAGCGTTCTGCTTCACTCCTGGTGCCTCGGCAGAGTTTGCAGGCAGGGAACCGAGTAGTCCTGGTGCTTCGGCAGTAGGTGCAGACACGGATCCGACCAGGCCTGGTGCTTTGGTAGAAGGTGCAGCCAGGGAGTCGAGCACTCTGGCTTCGCCACGGCACACGGAGCCGTCTGTGCGTACCTCGCCGACGGCCTCTGCTGCTGCACGTCCGACGGCGGCCGCACGGGCAGCCATGTCTCCTGGGGGGCAGGCCGCGCTTTTGGTTCTCTCGGCAAGGCAGTTGGACGGTCCATCGACGGATGGTCTGTCCGCTACGAGGACGCGGCAGGCTGACAGCACACATGAGACTCAGGACGCGGTGACACCACGGTCGCCGCCTGCTCCACCTTCCGATGTACATGCTATGACGCCGGCGAGGGAGGAGGTCATCGCTTATGGAGGCATCCAGGAGGCTTCATCGACTGGTCTTCGTACGAGTACACGTATTCGTGCGCAGCCAAACGCGGACGCCACGCAACTACAGAGAGCTATGGACCTCGCTACTACTCGTCAAGTTTATCCAGGTACAACGTCACCTCCAAAGTTTTCTTTCTGTAATATTCCTGATAGTTCTATTGTAGCTAGGGCAAGTAAACTTGGAGTGTCTTTAGGGAAGTCACAATCTGAAATTGCTTCATCTGTTAAGATTTAAAAAACGTTGAGTACAATAGACATTTAACTAGATTAAATAATAATATAGGCAAAGAAGATAACGATCCTCATTGTTTGTATGTTTCACAAGTTTCTGGTCTTTGTGAGGATTTAACCGAGGAAGATAATTTGGCAATGGTTGATCATACGGATCTACAATGCCATAGAGCAAAAAATGCTAGAGGCCGGAAAAAGAAATCGGTGGATAAATCAAAAGTGAGGAGGAGTGCTAGGTTGCGGAAGAGCAGCAATATTTAATTGTTTTTGTCATGAAAGGTTTAATTTGGAATAGTGAAGGTTTTAGAGACACCACGAAACATTTACGAGTACAGGAGGAAATTAGAGAACATAAGTTAGATATTGTGGCTTTGTTGGAAACGGGGAGGTCTAACTTTGCTGCACCTTTCTTAAGGGGGTTGGCAATTGGGCGAAACTACTCCTGGTTCTGTCTACCAACACGTGGTAGATCCGGGGGCATTCTTGTGGGGATTAATAATGACACGCTTTGTGTCAGACGTGTTGATGCCGGAGATTTCTGTGTCAAGTTCCACTTAAGATCGAACGACGGTTTTGAATGGAACTTCGTAGCGGTGTATGGGGCAGCTCAAGATGAACATAAATACCCTTTTTTTTAGCTGAGCTAGCTTGGATTTGTGACAATAATGCACTCCCTATTATGGTAGGGGGAGATTTTAATATCATTAGAAACCCACAAGAGAAAAATAATGATAATTATAATGCTCATTGGCCTTTTGTTTTTAATGCCATTATCGAAAGTCTAAATCTAAAAGAGATTCACCTTTCGGGAAGACAATTCACTTGGGCCAGCCGTAGGGAGATACCTACTTTTGAAAAACTTGATCGTGTTCTTGCTAGTGTGGAGTGGGAACATAAATTTCCTTTGGTTTCGGTTAGAGCTTTGTCACGAACAAGCTCGGACCATACCCCACTTCTTATCGATTCAGGTGAACAAGCTCACCTAGGTAATGCTTCGTCGTTTTCCTTTGAACTATCTTGGTTACGGGAAGATGGTTTTAAGGAGTTAATTGAAAGGGAGTGGAATGCCTTTACCCACGGTAATAGTCCGATCGAAATTTGGCAAAATAAAATTAGGCACTTGAGACGCTTCCTGAAGGGGTGGGCGAGGAACAGAAGTGGAAAATATAAGAAGGAAAAAGAAAGGCTTCTAGCCGTGATTGACAAACTTGATATCCAGGCCGAAACGTGCCCCCTAAGTTTATTGGAACGTGATAAACTGAGAGTTGCAAATGACCAGTTGAGTAAATTAATGAGAGAAGAGGAATCCAAATGGGCGCAGAGAGCTAAAGTTAAATATATACAAGAGGGAGGAAATAATATGAAATATTTTCACCTAATTGCGAATAGGAAACATAGAAAAAAGAAAATCTTTCAACTAGAGCAAGAGGAAGGAACCATAGTAGGCGATGAGAATCTTCGTATCTTCATCACTGAATATTATAAAAGGTTATTTGGGGCACCGGTCCAGAATAACTTCTCTTTAGATGAAGGGGTTACAGCAGATATACCTCAAATCTCTAATGAGGAAAATCTGATAATCACTGAAGCTTTCAACGAGGAAGAAGTGTTTGAGGCTATTGATCAAATGGAATATAATAAAGCACCGGGACCAGATGGGTTCCCTGCCAAATTCTATAAAACATTTTGGCACGTTATTAAAAATGATCTAATGGCAATGTTTGTTCAGCTGCACCATGGAGATTTGCCATTATATAAGCTTAATTTCGGGGTAATTACTCTACTACCAAAGAAAGATGATGTTGTTCAGATCCAACAGTACATGCCTATATGCTTACTTAATGTGAGTTTTAAGATTTTCACAAAAGTCGGAACAAATCGCATTACTAAGATAGCAGACAAGGTGATTAGACCCACACAGACAGCTTTTATGTCTGGGAGACATATCCTTGAGGGGGTAGTAGTTCTCCATGAGACGATCCATGAGCTTCATCGGAAGAATATGGATGGTGTGCTGTTTAAAATAGATTTTGAAAAGGCATATGATAAAGTGAAATGGTCTTTCTTACAACAAACGTTGCGTATGAAAGGCTTCGATCAGAAATGTTGTGACCTCATCACAAATTTCGTCCAAGGGGGGTCAGTTGGAATACGTGTCAATGACGACATTGGTCACTATTTCCAAACCCGTAAAGGTTTAAGACAGGGAGATCCTCTATCTCCTTTGCTCTTTAACATTATTGCAGACATATTGGCCATCCTAATAGCGAGGGCTAAGTAAGATGGTCAAGTTGGAGGCCTAATTCCTCATCTTGTTGAAGGAGGGGTCTCTATTTTGCAATACGCTGATGATACTATTTTATTTATGGACCATGATCTGGAAAAGGCCATGAATATGAAATTGATACTATGCATCTTCTAGCAGCTATCAGGTCTTAAGATAAATTTCCACAAAAGCGAGATTTTCTGTTTTGGTAATGCAAAGGACATGCGAGATCAATATGCAGAAATTTTTGGCTGTGAGGTTGGGTCACTACCTTTTAAATATTTAGGGATCCCAATTCATCACAGGAAAGTTTTGAATAAAGAGTGGAATCCGGTAGAAAACCGTTTTGAGAAGAAATTAGGATGCTGGCAAGGTAAGCTACTCTCATACGGAGATAGACTCGTTCTTATCAACTCAGTCCTTACTAGCCTACCCATGTTCATGCTATCCTTTCTCGAGATACCTAAAGGGGTTCTTAAGAGATTTGACCTTTACCGATCGCGTTTTTTCTGGCAGAGCGATCAGCATAAACGCAAATATAGGTTGACAAAGTGGAATATAATATGCAGGCCAAAAGACCAAGGAGGGCTGGGCATAGAAGTCCTCGACATAAAAAATAAATGCCTTTTAAGTAAATGGCTTTTCAAACTTCTCAATGAGGAAGGGATGTGGCAGGAGTTAATTACTAACAAATATCTAAAATACAAAACGTTGTCACAAGTGACAGCAAAGCCCACAGATTCCCAATTTTGGAAAGGTCTGATGAGAGTTAAACATGATTTTTTTCAGAGTGGGTCTTTCATAGTCGGTAATGGTCAATCTACTCGTTTTTGGGAAGATACGTGGTTGGGAGACGTCCCGCTAGCTAATCAATACCCTTTACTTTATAATATTGTTCATCGTAAAAACGTTTTGGTGGCGGACATTTTAGCTCAGTCTCCCTTAAACTTTGAATTTCGTAGAACGCTAACGGGAGACAAATGGGAGGCTTGGCTACATATGGTAGAGAGATTAATGGCCATTACCCTTTCTCAGGAAGAAGATAAATTTGTGTGGAAACTTAATGCATCGGGGTTTTTTACGGTAAAATCACTATATGCAGACTATATAATGATCACACGGTTTTTCTAAAGAAATACATTTGGAAATTAAAGGTGTCGCTTAAGATAAGGATTTTTATGTGGTTCCTTTTTAACAAAGTTATTTTAACAAAGGATAACCTTGCAAAGCGACAATGGAATGGTTGTAATAAATGTGTGTTCTGTGATTCGGAGGAGTCTATAGATCATTTATTTTTTACATGTCCTTTTGCACGTGGACTCTGGACTATAGTTCAATATGCTTTCAATATTATCCCACCATCAAATGTGTCAAATATGTTTGGCAATTGGCTGTAGGGGGTAGAAAAGAAAACTAAGGCACAAATCTGCGTGGGAACATGTGCTTTGGTTTGGTCTTTGTGGAACTATCGGAATGACATTATTTTTAACAAACGTGCAAATCCTAATTTTTTCCAGGTTATCCGCATGGCTACTCACTTCATCCACGAGTGGTCTTTCCTGCTACCGGAGGCGCAACGAGCGTCTGGAGACGGTCGCTCGGGATATCTACAACAGGGGTGGCTGGCAGCTTGCTAGTCGACTACATGATGCATAGGCGCTATGTGTTTTTAGTCTTTCACTGGCTTATTTTCGTTTACACCTTATGTGACCCATGAGTTGTAAACCTATTACTATGCACTTTTGAAACCATGCAATAAATAAATAAGGCTGTGTGCATCAATTGATGCAGAAGCCGGGGATACCCCATTTCGAAAAAAAAATCGTCGAGATAAGCAACTTTGGTTTTTGGATCATTTCAATCCGAGATCATATGTAATCTCTAGAGCCAAAATATTACATAAACACGGAATTACGCACTTGACCAGACATACATCAGCCAATGTCTGGTCGGATGCGTAGAATAAACAGCCTAAATGTCTGCTCGTTCGGGATATACGTTTTCGCTTCTGGATGAAAATAAATCCTCTAGATGGACTCGGATGGAGAACCGTATAAAATGAAAGTTCTTCGTTTTTTTGAGACGAACAACTTCGTCCTTTACATGAACTTGATCTGAGGTCGTTTACTGCCTCAAAACCGACCCGCAAGGTGCAGCCAGTTTAGACCGAACAGTTTTGGAAGGTTCGGACCAAGCCACCCGAATTTGACCCAAATTATGGTTTTGGACGTGAATCCAAACCCTTTGCTTGCACGGGAAGTCTAGCCGCCTCTTATATACATGAGGTTGACGGCCGATTGAACCAACACCAATCGAATAAACACATCTACTACTTTTTCGTGTTCATCTATTTTTATCTCTCTCCCTTGTATCTTTCTTCTCGTTCTTCAAGATTAGAGGCTGCGAATCCACGAGGCTGTAAGGGCGGTCAGGCCGACCTAGGGCAGCCCGTAGCCACCGCGCCGCCTTGACAGGGTCCCTCCCGGGCGAACGGGGTTTCGGGTCTACAAAAGAGCCCGCCAGATTGTCTTGCTTATCGCGCTTCCGGCGAGCCTCCCTCGGCGCGTGCTGCCGCGCATCGTGCTCGGCGTCGAGGGTACACGGGTGACGTGTTCGTGTGCGAACGCACTTTTTGGCGACTCCGCTGGGGACGAAGCGAACGGTCTCCAGCCCGTTCTTGCTACGAAGAGAGCGGCTGCAATCTACAACGGTATCATGAACCCCCAATCTCCTTATGTAGATGTAAAATACGCTTATGTTGATGTTGCTAAATCCTATGATATGAGTATTGTATCGGCTAGCCGTAGTTCTTACTTTGTGCAAAAGCTGATGCAAAATAATCCCTATGCTTCAACTCATTATAATTTTAGCAACTTGCAACATGTATACTCGAATTCTCATGCATCGGCAACCCCAGAAATTCATATGCCGATGAACAACGTGACGAATTCGGTTTATCCATACGAAACACCCAATGTTAGAAACTTCAATTACATGCAAGAGAGTGTTAAAGATTTTTATACATCGGCTAATAGCTCACAATATGTGGGTTTACCTTTAAACATGCCGATGGATAGGGAAATTGGACATGCTACTTCTAGCTATTTGGCCAATTGCCCTCAACCATCATATACTACATCTTATGCTACTAACTTTTCAGCACCATATGCAACTGGTGAAATTCATAATTCGGCTCCGCACCTTCACAATGGTTATAGCTGAATAAGTGAAGATTCAGCAGGAGCTCATGTGCCTCCATCTAGTGTTGTAGCATATGATAGGTCCCCTAAATAGTTGCAAAGTTTCGGCAACACCTCAGTGCCGAAAGATACAAAAATCGTTGGGATGCAATCCAATCCAGGATTTGATGGTTGGAAGGAAAAACTCGCAGCTGATTTCAAAAAGCTCAATGCTCTTCACTTGAAATTAGAAGAAAATCCTCATGATCCTGTTACAATACAAGCATATGAGGCGTATAAGAAGAAGTATGAAGATGAGCGTGAAAAATACAAGATCAAGTTTCATCCTTCACAGTTACAAAGTTTCAGCAACCCTGCATTATCAAAAGAGACTAATATAATCGGGGGCAAACCTGTCCAGCAGAGATTAACGCCGATAATGTCATTACATTTGATGATTTATAGGAGGAGTATCGCCAAATCTTTGAAGAACTCAAGAAGAAGCGCAATGAGGAATTTGAGGCGATTGAGAGGAAACTAAAGGAGAAATAAGAAAAGGAATTTCTGCAGGAGTGTTTCTTGCAAATCTCAAGAAGGACAGTCAAGAAAACATTATTCGGTTTTAGAAATCATATTACCTACTCCACACAGCGATCAAGTTGAACCCTCTGCTAAACCGAGGCAAAAAGAGGATGAAGCTTCACAAATTGAAAGAGTCGATCATGATAAGACAATTGATTCGGTTAATACAATCAGGTCAGTTATTGAACAAGCCGAATCAAATAGTACATGTGCCGAATCTATCGAGTCAAAAGAAGCAAGCTTTGTTGATCAAGAGCATGGCAAACTTAGTGAAACAACCATGCTTGATTTTTCTGGATGTAAGGGATCTTACATGCTGCCCTATGAGTTTCGTGTCAAAGAAATTGGTGAACATCATGTTCAAAAAATTATAGCCGAACAAAGTTCGGTTGACATTGAGCATCAACGTAATGGGGCGCGAGATCCAGAAAAGGAAGAAGACAAGGCGTTGGAGAATCATATAGAGGCGGGGCAAGATATTGTTCAGGTCGTGCAACCATCATGCTCTCCCAACATCTTCAAAGAGGTATATCCAGCAAATAATTTACTTATTTTCCGATTCGGTCAAGACTATATTGTTGATGCATCTATTAGCAAGATTATCATAAGAAGCATTGAAAGACCAATCGTGAAAGGTAATTTATTTGCTAGCAATAAAACTGATACAAAAATTATCGGTCAACATATTGTACCAAATAGAGAGACCGATAATAACAAACGATTACAACTAAAGCTTTACCCGTTGTTTCACTTAAACTTTATATCTACATGGTTAGCTTTGCTTATTTCATACTTGGCTTACATTTGGTCTCAAGTGAGACATGTGTGTTCTAACTATTTTGGTTTCAGAAATATAAAGCCAAGTTTAAATCTCTTGAGAAAGTCGATGCTAGAATGATGGCCAATTCAAAAGCATCGGAGAAAAGGTGCAAAAGGCAAAGCATAGCCAAACGGGATGATGTCAAATCTGGAGCATTTGGTTGCTTAAATCAAAAGCCGTTCTCCCAACACGATCGGCTCAATTATGAAAAGTGTACCTTCAGTTTGAGCATGTATGAAAATATTTTTGATAGATTGCTTAAGAATAATTATATTATGATTCTTGACCATCATGTAGGGCCATCAGTACAAGGACGAATGTATTGCAAGTTGCATAATTCGTTCAAGCATAGTATTGAGAACTGAAACATGTTTCATCAAATAGTACAATCGGCCGTTGATAAAGGACGATTGAATTTTGTTGAGACTCATATAGATGACCAGTCTATTTTTATTGGTCTTGATGGCAAAAATTTACTACATCGGCTACCTCAAGCCGATTCACTCAGACTTGAGAAGGTACACGCTGAAGATGGTGGGATCAAGTCTTGAAGGAGAGAAATTATTCAGGGGCACACTCGAGATATTCTTGAAGGCGGATATTCCATCAAGGCTACAACGATGGCACCAAGCACTGGGGGGCAACAAGAAAATTCAAATATCAATGCATGCAAGAGCAAGAAAGACAAAGGCTGCTATAAGTACAAGAGTAAGGAACCTAAAGTAACTTTCGCAGAGCTATTGGAAAAATATCAGAGGGAGAGTGAAGAAAAAGTGCTTATCAATCAAGTAGTGCGAAAGCATCAAGATCACCCCCGAGGCGTAAATCTAACAACTGGGATTGGCGAAAAGAGAAGTTCAGTGTAGTACATTCATATCCTCCTTTTGGGCCGCCAATACCAATGTCATGAATACCTCCCTATGCTAATTTGTATTCAAATTCATCATGGGACAGGTATGATACATGGACACGTTATCCATCTTATTCTAGATCAACTCGCCAAAATTGTGCAGCTCCAAGAAAACCATCATTTGATCAACAATCACATGTCAATGACCATTTCAATAAAAATGAATCGGTCTGGAGCTCAAGGGAGAAGAAAAAGGTGATCAAGCAAGTTTACCGAGTGAAAAAAGATGGTCGCAATTGTGCTACTTCAGATTCAGTTTCAAGTAACAAAGAGCCGATCAAATTGAACTTGGCCATTAAAGCCAAAGAGATGAAACAATTAATCGTTGAAGATCACAGTGCCAAATCTGAACGTACAAAACTGAAAGTGCCCAAGTTCAAGGAAGAGTTGCCAAGTAGGCAAGAGAGAAAACTACAAAGGCTTAGTGCAAAAGAACTAAAAAAGAAGAATATGGCATGGATTCCTAAGGAGAGCTGCAAGCACAAGAATGAGGTGCAAACTTCTGTCGCGAGAAAATCAATAGGAATAAAGAAACAAAAGAATGAAACTAACAAGCTATTAAGCCGAAGGTTTATATCGCCTAAGAAAAATCCTGGGTTGGCACATCATTTATATTATTCACCCATGCCATCAATGCCTTTGTCATGGAGTTCACCACCAGGTACGATTGGTTATTCCCCATGGGTTTATTTTGATCCATGGATGCATCATAATTTTTTACAACATGGATGGGTATTACCAATTCAATATACATTTGATTAGTTGCAGTATTATTGCTAATCTAAGAGCTGAAATTCTCGGAGTTCACAATCAGATTTATTGTTTCATTTACTTGTTTCAGCTATACATACTTTGGTGGATGGTTTATGCATGCCTTGGGGCAACGATATGTGGCCGATAATAGTTTATCGCCCTAAGAAATCATATTGTCATGGTCGGTGTGGTCTATTAACATCGTCCTTAGTCCTTTTGGAGACCGAGATAGGGTATGTGTTCATTAAAAAAATATGCTTTTTACTTATGCTTTGATGATATTTGGCTTATGAATAATTAAATCTATGAATAGCCAAATTTTGTTAATTCTACTATTGGGCATCGAATCAGTTATAAGCATAATATTAATATTGATCTTGTCTCTCTAACACCATGGAGATTGCATTTTGTTGATCTGGTTTCAAAGCAATGATCATTTATTGATACTATTTACATATCTCCTCATGGTGCTATTTTGAAGTCTCATGCCGTTTGAAATGTCGTGCACAAATAGTCAGGCCGAATATGAAGGTATTTTATTCGTGCTAGAACTTTTATTTGCTATAGGTGCTACACATATTGAAACTTCTGGTGATTCGTTATGAGTAGTACAACAATTGAGTAGTACAACAATTGCCAAAGGTTTACCCATGTTCGGCCGAATCACCTATTGTTTATCTTGATACATATCTAGGTATAATTTTCATCTTGGACTGCTTTACTATTGCTCATATATCTAGACAAGAACATTGAAGAGCAGATGAGTTGGTGAACAAGCATCCGGCTACCGTACTAATCATAATGTATCACATATTCCCACGAGCTGATGCTTTGTCTCGCCAATGAAGGTAAGGCCGGATCGGAGCTCACCGCTTCGGCCACTAACGAAAAATCTAATGCAGCGAAAACCAGAAGAAGCTCATTGTCGATTCTATGCAAAATCCAAACAAGAGGGTGAATATGACCATTCGACGAATTGCTGTCAGATGCAAATTAATGGGTGATGACCTTTACCGCCGAACTTTCTTCTAGAGCACTTGGATGAAGGACAACCGAGGTTTTCTATGGAAGACATACATCAAGAAATTTGTGTCCATCAAGCAGCAACTGGTAGCTCCCAACAGGAATTATTTCAATAAATTCTACCTAGATGGTAAGAAGCTCGTACCTTCAATGGCTGATATATTTATTGTCCCTAGCATGTATGGCCGATATGCTGTTATCGCCCAAAGAGCATATGGACGATGGAGTGTTGACATCGTGCTTATACCATGTCCATGGACAAAATATTTTTTGGCACGCAAGCTTTGCCAAAAAACAGGGGGGTATGTGTTGATGACCGATTTTGGCTCACAAAGAGATGACACCAAGATGACCTCAAATGAAGCAATAATGTGAACAGAAGTTGTGCGTATCGTCGAGATAAGGAACTTTGGTTTTTGGATCATTTTAATACGAGGTCATATGTAATCTCTAGAGCCAAAATATACATAAACACAGAATTACGCATTTGACCAGACATACGCAGCCAATGTCTGGTCGGATGCGTAGAATAAAAAGCCTAGATGTCTGCTCGCTCGGGATATACGTTTTCGCTTCCGGATGAAAATAAACCCTCTAGATGGATCCGGATGGAAAACCGTATAAAATGAAATTTCTTCGTTTTTTCGAGACGAATAACTTTGTCCTTTACATGAACTTGATCTGAGGTCGTTTACGGCCTCAAAAACGATCCGCAAGGTGCAGCCAGTTTTTAGACCGAACAGTTTTGGAAGATTCGGACCAAGCCATCCGAATTTGACCCAAATTAGAGTTTTGGACGCGAATCCAAACCCTTAGCTTGCACGGGAAGTCTAGCCGCCTCTTATATACATGAGGGGTGACGGCTGATTGAACCAACACCAATCGAACAAACACATCTACTACTTTTTTGTGTTCATCCATTTTTATCTCTCTCCCTTGTATCTTTCTTCTCGTTCTTCGTCATTTTTCAAGATTGGAGGCTGCGAATCCACGAGGCTCTAGGGGCGGTCAGGCCGACCTAGGGCAGCTCATAGCCGTTGCGCCGCCCTGACAGGGTCCCTCCCGGGCGAGCGGGGTTTCGGGTCTACAAAAGAGCCTGCCGGATTGTCTTGTGTATCGCGCTTCCGGCGAGCCTCCCTCGGCGCGTGCTGCCGCGCATCATGCTCGACGTCGAGGGTACATGGGTGACGTGTTCGTGTACGAACAGAGCCGTTACATTATGGTCGGAAAATTAACATGCCCGACGATTTTTACCGGTTTCTGTTTTCCAATTATAGGACAAATAAAATAAATTAAATAAGAGAAAGTCTTCTTTTCCAAGGGCTTTGAATAGAAAAATGATATGTGTTTGTTTTACGTGTGTCTCTACATACCATTGTCGAATTTAGCGGGAAACCGACTGGCCAATGAACAATCTACTTGAGATTAATATCATATTTCACCTATTGAGTTGTTTAAATGCCCATAACAATAGTGTTATGACAACTAATATATTGGCTTGCTCTCAGGTTTCCGTTTCCTGCAAGCCTGTAGATTAGGAATAAGTCCTAGTTAACTTATTATCCTTAATAATATCTTTTATGTAATCATCTTGTCCTAACGATCTTGTCTAATAACCGTACTTGTATCCTAGGTAACATCAAATTTTCAGGTTAATCCGTGATGGGTTTCTAGTATCACCGATAGTAAGCAAACTAATCTTCTCAATTTGGTTTTAATGTTGGACTCCTTTAAAATGTTGTTTTTCTTGGGGAGGTTGATGATTCGAATTTCTACTTATTTTCATCAACGTTTAAATCAGATAATCCAAATAATATGTGATTATTTCTCAAATCCGCGAATCACTAAGAATTAAAAATTCTCCTTGGTTATTTATTACCATGCAGTAATGGAGATACTTATGATGAAATTTGAACAAATATGAGAAGTATTTCATGATGTTCAGGGTGAAAGCTCAAGGTCTGACATTCATTGGTTGTACCTGGCAATGGCCTTGCTGAAGGCATTGTTTTGGAATCACGGTCTTTCTTCAGGGTGAAAGCCCAAGGTCTGGCCTTCATTGGTTGTACTCCCTCCGTATCAAAATATAAGATGTTTTAGCATTTCTCTTTCCATCCGAATCTAGACATGTTTTAGTGCAAAGTTCAAATGAATCTTACACTAAAACATGTCTACATACAGATGGAAAGAGAAATGCTAAAACATCTTATATTTTGATACGGAGGGAGTACCTGGCAATGACTTTGCTGAAGGCATTGTTTTGGAGAACTTTTTTGCGGTCCGGGTGTTGTACTTTGGTGGTGGTTAGAGTGTTGTTGTTGCGAGTGTTCCATCACTCCGACGGGGTCTTTGTTTTTAATTTTCTCTCTTTTTTATTTTTTTCTTGGTTGTGTGCATCCTGGATGTCTTTCGACATCTTGTTGGTGCAGAGCCTGGGTGTAATTGATATCTCTGTGATATTAATATATTCCCTTTATAAAAAAAAGTATTTCAGGATGGAGAAGGAACCAAGCATGAGGATCCGTTTCTAGCGTCCACGGACGATTTAACTACCTGTGGGAAGAGCGCAAGTGCGGTCATATCACGGGTCACCACCGTAGCATCATCCCAAAACAACTTTCGTTGAAAGGGACTAAATCACATTCTCAGTTTCTCACCTTTACTCCAACACATCATCACAAGTGAAAGTCAAACCCTCGGGTTCTCAGTTTTGAACAAGTCAAACGAGGGCCAAAGGTGTTGCTGAGTGTAAACTACACACTCAGATCTCACAGCATTTCAACGAACACAGGGAATTGGTTCAATTAGCTCGATCCTCCCGTCCTCCCCCGAGCCAATTCATACACGGCAGTCATGACGTCCTTTCCATCCAAATCCTAGCCAAGTTCTACGCTAGTCGACTCCTCCCTTAAGTACTCACACGATTCCAGCTTACAAGGCTACTAGCGGGCCCATTCTTGGCTTGCAAGCCAGTAAGGTAGTTGGGTCTTCCTCTTGGGCCGTCCCATGACCAGCTTGTGCTGTTGGACTCCTGTTCTTCAGCCGCTGCCTCTTCTGTTGCCTGACAAAGAACATCAGTCAAACGCCTTGAGTCATGGTCGCAGTCGTGGTTGCTGACAATCCCCCCATCTTGAATACCTGCTTGCCCCCAAGCAGGTGCCAGAGGGAAACGTTGCTTCAGCGCCTCCAGATCTTCCCAAGTGGCGAGATTCGGCGAGAAACCACTCCATTGGATGAGGCCTTGGACGACGGTGGTGAAACCATTTTGGCGAACTCTCTTCTGCAGCACACTAACAGGAAACTGAAACAAAGAGTCAACCTTACGAAGCTGGTTATGTACCTGTTGTTTTGGCCGCAGGCACTTCTTCAACTGCGAGACATGAAAAACGGGATGAATGCGGCTCACAGGTGGCAGGTCTAGCTTGTAAGCTACAGCACCAACACGTTCCACGACAGTGAAGGGCCCAAAGAACTTGAATGCCAACTTGTTGTTGGAGCGACGTGCCACTGAAGTTTGGATGTAGGGCTGCAACTTTAGGAAGACCTCTTCACCCACTTGAAATTCACGCTCGACACGGCCTTTATCAGCTTGCTGTTTCATCCTCTGTTGCATTCTCAGCAGATGCTGCCTCACAGAATCAATAACTAGTGCCCTTTCATGCAGCCAAGCTTGGATATCCTCAGAAGCAATTTTATTAGTAGCTGTAATGCCAAAATAGCGGAGAGAGGCGGGGCTGTGTGGGGTATCGGGAGGAGTTCATTGATAATCTATAGTGTGGAGTAGGCCGTTGGGTCTGAAATTCTTGTAAATTGATGTAAATCACTCCTTTCTATCTTAATATAGAAGACACGCACTCCTGGTGCGTGTTCTTGAAAAAAAATAGCGGGGGTGGCGTCCATAAATTACCTCAAAAGGTGTTTTTCCCAGAGAAGAGTGTCAGTTCGTGTTATACCATAATTCGCACAGCGAGAGCCACTTAGACCAGTGAGTTGGATGGGCACTGATGAAGCACCAGAGGAAACACTCAATCGATTGGTTGACACGTTCTGTTTGTCCGTCAGTTTCGGGGTGGTGTGTTGTGCTCATACGCAATTGGGTTCCAGTAGCATTGAACAGCTTGCCAAAACTTGCTTGTGAAAGCTGGGTCTCTTTCAGACACCAGGGAAAGAGGCATACCTTGTAACCTGTAGATGTTGTCGATGAATAATTCAGCTACCTTACTTGCTGTGTACGGGTGCTGAAGGGGTATGAAGTGCGCGTATTTGGATAGCTTGTCCACGACCACGAGGATGCAATCAAAATGTCTGTACGGTGGAAGACCGGTGATGAAATCCATCGTAGCCATTTCCCAGGGGCCTGATGGAACTGGCAGAGGCTGTAGTAATCCAGGCTGCAGTGTGCACTCTGGTTTTGCCTGTTGACATACTTGGTAGGTTTGAACAAACTCCTTGACAGCAGACTTCATCTTTGGCCACTTGAAAAGTGACACCAAGCGTCGATAAGTCACTGGTACTCCAGAGTGTGCCCCCACTGGGTTGTCGTGGAAGGCTGCGATAATTTGCTGTTGCAACTCAGGATCACTGCCAATCCATATTCTATTGTCACAGCGTAGCAGGCCATCCTTCCAGGAGAACTTGGGTTCAGCTGATGGGTCAAGGACCAGTCGTTGAATCAATTGTTGCGCATAGGGATCTTGCTTGTAACTCATTTCCACACGTTCCAGCCAAACAGGATGTACAGTGGAAATGGACGTGACTTGAGAACTGTCCACTGGTTTCCTAGACAGAGCATTTGCGGCTCCATTCAAGCTGCCCTTCTTGTATTCAACTCGATACTATAGCCCCATCATTTTTGTTAATGCTTTTTGTTGCCAGTCAGTATGAAGGCGTTGGTCTGTCATATGAACCAGGCTCTTGTGGTCAGTACGAATCACAAATTCCCTCATGTGCAGATAAGAACGCCACTGCTGGATGGCTAGCAGGATGGCCAGGTACTCCTTCTCATACACAAGCAACATTTTATTCTTTGGACCGAGGGCCCTGCTGACATAGGCTAGGGGGTGTCCCTTCTGTGAAAGAATTGCTCCAATTCCCACATTGCAAGCGTCGATTTCAATCACAAAAGGCAGACTGAAATCTGGGAGAGCCAAAACTGGCGCCGTGATCAATGCAGTTTTCAGGGTTTGGAAAGCCTCCTCTGTGGCTGGAGTCCAGATAAACAACGCCCCCTTCCTGAGCAAGGCTGTCAATGGCGAGCTGATAATTGCATAGTGTCGTATGTGCTTTCTGTAATACCCAGTGAACCCGAGGTAACCTCTCAATTCCTTCAGGGTCTTGGGTCTGGGCCAATTCTTAACCATCTCGATTATACCTTCATCGGTGGCCACTCCTTGGCTAGAAATCACATAGCCCAGGTAAGCTACTTTCTTTTGCGCAAAAGCGCATTTGGACATTTTGACTTGCCAGTGGTCCCGCTGGAGAATTTCTAACACTGCTCGGAGATGATTTAAGTGTTCTTCATAGGTGCGGCTGTAAATTAGGATGTCATCGAAAAATACGAGCGCAAACTTTCTCAGAACAGGAGCTAACGACGCATTCATTGCGTGCTGGAAGGTAGCTGGGGCACCCGTCAACCCGAAAGCCATTACACGGAACTCGTAGTACCCGTTATGCGTCTGGAAGGTCGTCTTATGCTCCTCGCCTGGTGCCAATCTAATTTGATGGTAGCCGGCACGGAGGTCCAATTTTGAGAACCATTTCGCTCCAGCCAGTTCGTCCAACAGCTCGTCGATAATGGGCAGTGGGTATTTTCCCTTAGCCGTGAGGGCGTTCAGTTGTCGATAGTCAATCACGAGACGCCAAGTACCATCACTCTTGCGCACTAACAAAACAGGTGAAGCGAAAGGACTGCTTCTATGTGTTATAATTCCTTGCTGTAACAGTTCCTGGACCTGCCATTCAATCTCTAATTTCAGCTTAGGTGACACTCTGTATGGCCTCATGGATACAGGCAGAGCACCGGGGATAAGAGGAATATGGTGGTCATGTTGCCTCTGTGGTGGTAGTGATGTGGGTGCCTCAAACACTGACGAAAATTGGTCCAGTAACGATTGGATGTCAGGTCTCTGCTCAGAATCTTGCTTGGAGTCGGCATCAGGAGAAACAACATGTAATTCAAACAGTCCAGACACTTCTTCAGTAGCATCAGTACCATGCAGTACTACATATTCGCCTTCCTTGTGCAAAGCCAACCAATGTTGTGACCAGTGAGCAAGCATAGGGCTATGTTTAGCCAACCAATCATGCCCAATGATCCCGTCATATGTTTCTAAGGGTAGGATCCTGAAATCATCAGTAAATTCTTGGCCATGGGTATTCCACTGCAACTGTGGGAAAAAATGAGTGCAGTTGAGCAAGTCTCCTCCTGCCACACGGACCTGTGCTGTTGAATTTAATGGAACGCTGCCAGCCAATTTTGTTTGCCCATTTACTATCCAAGAAGCAGACTGAACTGCCAGAATCAACAAGAAACTTCATGGCATGGCCTTGCACAACAACATCCAGCTTCATGGACCTTGCGAGTGGTGCTCTTGTGTCAACAGCAGCTAAGGAGATGGTTGATGTCTACTACACGCTTCTATTCTTGTAGACTTGTTGGGCCTCCAAGCGCAGAGGTTTGTAGGACAGCAGCAAATTTCCCTTAAGTGAGTAACCCAAGGTTTATCGATCTCAGGGAGGTGTAAGGTGAATGTATCCTCTCTCAAGCAACCCTGCAATTAAGATACAAGAAGTCTCTTGTGTCCCCAACACACCTAATACAATTGTCAGTTGTATAGGTGCACTAGTTCGGCGAAGAGATATTAAAATATGGGTAATCTGGATGGTAAAACTGTTGGGAATATGCCCTAGAGGCAATAATAAAATGGTTTATTAAGCATATTCACGTTTATGATAATAGTTTATTATCCATGCTATAATTGTATTAAATGGAAACATAATACATGTGTGGAATATAAACACCCGGAGTCCCTAGTGAGCCTCTACAGGACTAGTTCGTTGATCAAGAGATAGTTAGAGTTTCCTAACTATGGACTAGTTATAGTCACTTGATAACGGAGTCATATCATTAGGAGTAATGGTGTGATGGACATGACCCAAGTAAAGAGTTGCAATTAATCGTGTCACAAAAGTTTTGTTGTCAACACTTTTAATATGCCAAATATAGTTTCCTTAGACCATGAGATTATATCACTCCCGTTCACCGGAGGAATACTTTGTGGACATCAAACGTCACTTCGTAACTGGGTGATTATAAAGGTGGCTTTCAGGTATCTCCGATGGTGGGTTGTTGGGTGATATGAATCGAGAGTGGAATTTGTCCCTCCATGTGACGGAGAAGATATCTCCAGGCCTTCTCGGTAATATAGCATCAAAAGTCTGCAGACATGTGATTAGGTTGTAATCACCGGGATCCTATATTATGGACGAGTAAAGAGAACTTGCCGGTAACGAGATTAAACTAGACATGGGGATGTCAACGATTATATCTCGGGCAAGTAAAATATCGTGAGACAAAGGGAATCGTATATGAGATTAATTGAATCTCCGGCATCGTGGTTCAATCGAGAAAAGGTTTTCGTTGAGTGTATAGGAATTAATATGGGCATCCCGGTCCCGCTATTAATTATTGATATGATCATGTCTATGCATTCTCGAACCCGTAGGGTCACACACTTAACGTTCCGATGAAATTAGGTTTTGCGATGAATTAAATGATGAAGTGAACGAATGGTGATTCGGAGTCTCGGATGGGATCCCGGACGTCACGAGGAGTTCCGGAGGAGTCCGGAGAATAAGATTCATATATGGAAAGTGGTTTCCGGAGGTTTCGGAAAAGTTCCGGAAATTATAGACAGGGTACCGGAAGGTTCCGGAGTGTTCTAGAAGGGTCTAGAAGTGGGACCATATTTTGTATGGGGCCCACATGGTGCAAAGGGGTGCTGCCACCACCTAGGTGGTGCGCACCACCTAAGCCCACATGGGCTGGTGCGGCACAAGGAGGGGAGTCCCACTCCTAGTTGGACTAGGAGGTGGGCTCTCACCCCTTTAGGAAAGGGGCCCAAGGAGGAGTCCTTGTTGGACTCCAACTTGGGGGGCAAGTAAGGAGGGGCCGGCCGGCCCCCTCCCCTTGACCTAGCCGGCCACCTATATAAGGAGGGGAGGGGGGGAGGCGCACTACACCTTTGGAGGCTGCCCCCCTTGCCGCACCCCCCCTCTCTCCCTCAAACCCTAGCCGCACCTCTCCTCTCCCGGAGGGCTGCCGCCGCCTCTCCTCCACACCTAGCCGCACCCCCTTGCCCTAGGGGCTGCGCCACCTTGCTCCTCTCCCTCTCCTCTTGCTTGGCTTGGCGAAGCCCTGCTCGCGGAGATCGTCATCATCACCGGCACTACCGTCGTGCTGCTGAGATCATCAAGGCCACGTCGTCTCGCTTGCGGGATCAAGGAGTTGACGTCTTCATCGAGCTGTACGTGTGGACGCCGCGGAGGTGCTGCCCGTTGCTGCACTTCACCGGATTGGATCTCGAGGATAATACATCTCCTCGCGACTAGACGAGTCTAGTTGCGGGGATCGACTAGCCAACCCCTGCACCGACAAAACGCGTTTGTTGATCTTCGAGGGTAAGAGATTGGATCTCATCTTCGCTATCTTCATCTCATAGATCTAGATCCTTGGGGTTTATTCCGCTTTGCCGCGTAGAAAATTTTTGTTTTCCATGCTGCGACCCCATCAGTGGTATCAGAGCCTAGATCTATTCGTAGGTGATGATGCGATTAGAACACAAGGAGTTGTGGGCGTTGATATTTTATGTTGCTACCTTCTCGCGTGCACTTTGCATCTTTGCGGTATTGTGAGATTGAAGCGGCCCGGACCAACCTTACTCGTCCACGCACGAGAGACCGGTTCCACGACTGACATGCAACTTGTTTTGCATAAGTGGCTGGCGGGTGTCTGTTTCTCTTGCTTTAGTGAGGATGCAATTTTCAATGGAAGGCCTTTCAAAAGGATGAGTAAATAAGCAACTATTATATCACCGTTGTGGTTTTTGCGTAGATTAGAACGGTTCTATCTCGTTGACCCAAGCCACGTAAAATTTGCATAAACAAAGTAGAGGCGTCTAACTTGTTTTTGCAGAGGGGGTCAAGTGATGTGATATGGCCAATGTGATTTGTGATAATGTATGCAATGATCATGTTTGTAATATTTCGCGACTTGCATGTCGACGAGTACGGCAACCGGCAGGAGCCATATGGTTGTCTATTATTTTATGTGACCTGCGTGTCAATGAATCACCATGTAATTGCTTTGCTTTATTGCTAAGAGTAGCATTAGTTGTAGTTGCAATAGTTGGTGGACAACCATGGTGATGGCGCCAAGATGATGGAGATCATGCCGGAGATGGAGATCTTGCCGGTGCTTTGAAGATGGAGATCTAAGAGCATATGAAGAAAGGCCATATCATATCACAATTATGAATTGCATGTGATGTTAATCCCTTTTATGCACCTTATTGTTATGCTTAGATGTGATCGCGACGGTAGCATGATAAGGTGATCTCTCATGTTAATATCAAGATAATTAAGTGTTCTCCCCTAGTATGCGCCGTTGCGAAAGTTCGTCGTTTCGAAGCATCACGTGATGATCGGGTGTGATAGATTCAACGTTCACATACAACGGGTGCAAGCCAGTTTGCACATGCGGAAATACTACGGTTGTCTTGACGAGCCTAGCATGTACAGACATGGCCTCGGGAACACGGAACCGAAAGGTTAAACACGAGTCATATGAATGATATGATCAACACTGAGTTGTTCACCATTGAAGCTACATCATCTCACGTGATGATCGGTGGTGGTGTAGTGGATTTGGATCGTGTGTCACTAATCAACCAGAGAGATGTTGAGTTTAGTGGGAGTTCGTTAATTTGATTAAATTGAACTAAAATTATCATAAACAAAGTGTCCTAAAGATGTCTTTGCAAAATCCTTGTAGATCATGGGAGACTACAGTAGTATGTTTCTAGCTGAGGAGCTGCGTCTCGATGGGTCAAACTTTGCTGAATGGTACATGCGTCTGAGAGAAGCCCTTTTCGCCAATGATGAGCTCTACGTGATAGATGAAGCTTTAGAAAAACGCCCTGATGTTACTGTTGACTACGAAGGGTATATGGAGTGGTACGATCAAAAGACCACCTACTTGAGAGTCGAGTGGCTGATATGCACCTTCATGGATTCTAACCTTGGTAGGCAATTTGGAAACTTGAGCGCAATGGAGATTGTCGATGAGCTGAAACAAAGGTTCATAGCACAAGTTAGAGTTGCAAGGTTTGAATGCCTGGATGAATTTCTTTCAACTAAGATGGAAGAAAACACTTGCTTGGAACAGCACCTAAGTAAGATGCACCGGCTGTATTATACTATGGTGGATGTTTGGAACCATGAAATAACTGACGAGATGGCAATAGATGGGGTGCTGCGCTCGCTTCCCCCCAGCTATAAGGACTATGTGAGGAACTATATCATGGGAAGGGATTCGATCACTTTCTGTGAGTTTATTTCCCAGCTGCGTCAAGTTAAAGTGGAACCCATAGCAGGAGAAGTAGTCAACGCAGAAGGTATATTTTGATATACTAGTTATAAATGTTTAAATGTCCCATTTACACTTATGGTGAGCTAAGTATTTGATACTTGTGCTGTTTTATGAAAACAGGGCCTGCCGTTTGAGAAGTGCATGGAGGGACTGAGTGGATTTCGCGGGAAGATGGCAATCAAGGAGTTGATGCTGGCGATGTTCTACTTCTACATTTATCGTTTTAAATTAGAGGATTTGAATGAGTTTTGTAATCGAATTAAGTGTGATCTTAAATTAGTGTGTCTCGGTTTGTGAGACGGTCATTCATGTTAAAGACAAGTGGTTGTTCTGTTTTCATGAGTAATCCTTTTTGGAGATCACGTTTCGATTATGAGATTATTGTCCTTTGCTAGATTTAAACGATAACTAGTTAAACACTTATAAAATTAAGACATGCTAAAATATCCAATACTTAATGATGAGAATTGTTTTAATTGTACTGTTAGTGCTGAAAAGCATGTTGATGCGCATCACTAAATAGTATGATTAAAAATGCCATTTTCTGAAAATGCCATGAGTTGCTGAAAATAAACACAAGTGTTGGTTGTATTTTTCAGTAAATAAAAGACATCATTATTTTATCATGGATGAGTAAATAGGAGTATTTATTCATGTCATGATGAGATTTTGGAAGTAGAGGATATTAAGTTAACAAGATAATTGAGTCTTTTCGATTTGATCAAAAGAGACAAAATATTTGAGTTATTGTTTAGTATGGTGACTTGTGACAAGTGTTATCACAAATTACAATGTTTTAGAAATTGTTCAAAAGGTGTTTTGATAAACCTAAAGTATTGTAGTCACATTGTATTTGATATTATGTGGTCATAAAGAAGGGTCTTAGTTTTAAGGTTTCAGTTGTATCATTTAGATTTATTTTGATAACACTCCTGTTTTAAATAAAGGATCTGTTTAATGATTTGCGTTTCGCATATGAGTTATGTGAAATAGTGGTTCCATAATTATGAGATAATTAAAAGCCATAGCAAATAAAGTTTTGTAGAGTGTTCATATGAGATTATGAATAGAGATTCCACAATGTGAGACTAAAAGGGACAAACCAATGTGTTTGGTTATGTTGTGTATTTTAGTGGTTTTATCGTGAAATGGTTTCATGGATAAAAGGAATTGTTGGAATAAATTTTAGAAAGATTAAACCTTGCTTGCTTATGTATCAAAGTGGCACATATGTAAAGTGCTATGTTGGTTAAAACTTGACACATAAAGGTTTTGATGATGGTGATCATTGAATTTTGGTTTAGCTTGTCTAAAGAGATGTAGGTTTCAAGAATATGAATTTTGTCAAAAGTTGCAAAATAATATTCATGATTTACTTGTCATGTTTGAGAAACAAGACATACCTACAAAACTACAAAAGAAGAAATAGAAACTTTAAATACGAAAGTGACTAAGAGTCATTCTACTTTAAGTTTAAATCATAAAGTAATCGTTACTTGATTTTGTGAAAAGAATGTTTCACATATTTATTTTGCAAAAGAGTTTGCGTGGAATAAATAAAACTTAGAGCTGGCAAAGTGCTGGTGTTTCGTATATGAGTTCTCGAATCTTAAGAGTTAAGAGTTTTGGAGGAGTCCAAAGTGTCGAGAAAGTGCATAAGAAACTGAGTGAGATCTAATTAAGATATGTGGTGACATATATTAAGTTAGAGCAGAAATTAATTTCCATAATCAAAATATGTGGTGACATATGTTTGAGTGGGAGCTAGTTAATCATGGTCAAATATAAAGATAACATATTTCTGAGTGGGAGCCAAAGTGGCTTCACAATTTAATATGTGTATGAGGTATATTTGAGTGGGAGTTTACAACATAGTGTTTGAATGAAATGGAGATTTCATAAATGTTGTAAATGTTGTCATGGACCAATGCATAACTTATGAAGTTAGTTTGAAAGTCAAATTTTCATGTAGATGAATGTATCTATGGAGGATAGATAAGTTTGATAAACATTAGAGTCAGATGTTTAACCTAAATAGTTTTTGAAGGAGTTCAAAATGAAACAAGAGAAGAATGGTTCATCTCATTGTGATATATAGGTGAAGCATTGAGTTAGAGAACTCAGTACAAAATTGATGGTTGGAGGATATGTTGGAATTCAATGTGAATTGTTCATAGATCTCAACATATAAGAACCATATGTTTGTATATGACGATATGTGACCCAAGTTCTTAATTGTAAGAACATGTTGAATGAGGAGTCATTTTTCATGAGATTGAGATAAATTTAGAAATGGTGGACTTGGTTGAAGTCATAAAGCCAGACTAAATTAGGGATCTCTTAATATCGGAGTAGCACAGCGAAAGCATGATCGGAAATATCAAAGTGACAAGGCTCACTGTTGATTTGTTAAGTCAACAACATATAGGAGTATATGATTAATTCAAGGATTGAAATAAGATATAATATTTTGGTTTGAGAAAGTTGTTTCAAGATTGAGTGAGTTCCAGATGCATATGTTATGAGAAAGTCCGTTTGACTAATCATACATATGGGCATGAAAGGATATGATTATCTCACTCTATAACCAAACATATTATATACATTATATGATAATGAGTTTTATCATGGGATGATAAGAAGTTTATCATGAGATGATAAAGTAATGTCAAATTAGGTGACAGTTACAATTTTGCAAAGGACATAAAGAGCTGTAAAGTACAGAGCACGGACAGAACCTCTTCCACAAGCAAACATGATCAGCACTGAGACTTCATGAGTGAGACTCCATGGGTGTTGGATCGCGGAAATGTAAACTAGATTATTGACTCTAGTGCAAGTGGGAGACTGTTGGGAATATGCCCTAGAGGCAATAATAAAATGGTTTATTAAGCATATTCACGTTTATGATAATAGTTTATTATCCATGCTATAATTGTATTAAATGGAAACATAATACATGTGTGGAATATAAACACCCGGAGTCCCTAGTGAGCCTCTACAGGACTAGTTCGTTGATCAAGAGATAGTTAGAGTTTCCTAACTATGGACTAGTTATAGTCACTTGATAACGGAGTCATATCATTAGGAGTAATGGTGTGATGGACATGACCCAAGTAAAGAGTTGCAATTAATCGTGTCACAAAAGTTTTGTTGTCAACACTTTTAATATGCCAAATATAGTTTCCTTAGACCATGAGATTATATCACTCCCGTTCACCGGAGGAATACTTTGTGGACATCAAACGTCACTTCGTAACTGGGTGATTATAAAGGTGGCTTTCAGGTATCTCCGATGGTGGGTTGTTGGGTGATATGAATCGAGAGTGGAATTTGTCCCTCCATGTGACGGAGAAGATATCTCCAGGCCTTCTCGGTAATATAGCATCAAAAGTCTGCAGACATGTGATTAGGTTGTAATCACCGGGATCCTATATTATGGACGAGTAAAGAGAACTTGCCGGTAACGAGATTAAACTAGACATGGGGATGTCAACGATTATATCTCGGGCAAGTAAAATATCGTGAGACAAAGGGAATCGTATATGAGATTAATTGAATCTCCGGCATCGTGGTTCAATCGAGAAAAGGTTTTCGTTGAGTGTATAGGAATTAATATGGGCATCCCGGTCCCGCTATTAATTATTGATATGATCATGTCTATGCATTCTCGAACCCGTAGGGTCACACACTTAACGTTCCGATGAAATTAGGTTTTGCGATGAATTAAATGATGAAGTGAACGAATGGTGATTCGGAGTCTCGGATGGGATCCCGGACGTCACGAGGAGTTCCGGAGGAGTCCGGAGAATAAGATTCATATATGGAAAGTGGTTTCCGGAGGTTTCGGAAAAGTTCCGGAAATTATAGACAGGGTACCGGAAGGTTCCGGAGTGTTCTAGAAGGGTCTAGAAGTGGGACCATATTTTGTATGGGGCCCACATGGTGCAAAGGGGTGCTGCCACCACCTAGGTGGTGCGCACCACCTAAGCCCACATGGGCTGGTGCGGCACAAGGAAGGGGAGTCCCACTCCTAGTTGGACTAGGAGGTGGGCTCTCACCCCTTTAGGAAAGGGGCCCAAGGAGGAGTCCTTGTTGGACTCCAACTTGGGGGGCAAGTAAGGAGGGGCCGGCCGGCCCCCTCCCCTTGACCTAGCCGGCCACCTATATAAGGAGGGGAGGGGGGGAGGCGCACTACACCTTTGGAGGCTGCCCCCCTTGCCGCACCCCCCCTCTCTCCCTCAAACCCTAGCCGCACCTCTCCTCTCCCGGAGGGCTGCCGCCGCCTCTCCTCCACACCTAGCCGCACCCCCTTGCCCTAGGGGCTGCGCCACCTTGCTCCTCTCCCTCTCCCCTTGCTTGGCTTGGCGAAGCCCTGCTCGCGGAGATCGTCATCATCACCGGCACTACCGTCGTGCTGCTGAGATCATCAAGGCCACGTCGTCTCGCTTGCGGGATCAAGGAGTCGACGTCTTCATCGAGCTGTACGTGTGGACGCCGCGGAGGTGCTGCCCGTTGCTGCACTTCACCGGATTGGATCTCGAGGATAATACATCTCCTCGCGACTAGACGAGTCTAGTTGCGGGGATCGACTAGCCAACCCCTGCACCGACAAAACGCGTTTGTTGATCTTCGAGGGTAAGAGATTGGATCTCATCTTCGCTATCTTCATCTCATAGATCTAGATCCTTGGGGTTTATTCCGCTTTGCCGCGTAGAAATTTTTTGTTTTCCATGCTGCGACCCCTTCAAAAACAAGGTTTTGTAATTCTGTAATAAAAATGGAAGCAAGCAAACAAGTGACAAAAGTGACTAAAAATGGTGTATCAATGCTTGGAAACAAGGCCTAGGCTTCATACTTTCACTAGTGACTACTCTCAGCATCATTAACATAATTAAATATATGATAGTTCCCACAAAAACACATGCATGGTAAACGTTACTCGGAGATCATTCTTTCGTGGATCAAATAGGATGAGGATTGCGTAGGGCTACGAAAAGCACACCTTAAAGTTCGTATTCCACATCTATGGACACTTCATGCTGTCACTATCCGCATCCAAAGATAGTACTAACAAACACCACAACCTATTTCTTGAATAGTCTCTTTCTTCAATAACACAAGCATCAAGAAACATCATGATCTATTCAATCCAACAATAATAAAGAACAAACTCATGATGAAGATCCCTCTAATCTTGATGCATAGAGCCACACACGGCACCCTCACTGTCACGTGGTATCGTGATCACAACGGTGACTCCGCAAATTATACTAGATAACACCACTTGAGCAACATCATATCCATTACACGTAGGGAAACATCATGTATTCAACTATACTAATAAAGCTCATGATCACAACGAAGATCACATCATGGGAGAGAGAGATAACCACATAGCTACTTGTATAAGCCTCAGCCCCGGTGACGGACTACTCCCTCCCCGTCACAGGAAGCAGCGGTGTTGATGGAGATGGCTCCGGCGGTCAATCCCGTTCCCGGCAGGGTGCCGGAACAGGACCTTCTGAACCCCCGAAACTTGTCGGCGATGGCGGCGGAGCTCCGTATCGTATTTGGGAAAATCCTTCGGGGGTTAGGGTTTTTTCGTCGGGGATGATTTTATAGGCGTCGGAGGCGACCGAGGGGTGCCCCACAGGGCAGGGACCACCCCCGGCCGTGGCCCCCCTTAGACCCGCGGGTGGGACCCTCCCCTGGCCTGTGGGTCCCTCCCGGGGTCGCGCTTCTGGCTCCGGTCCTTATTTCCTCAATAAAAAATCACCGTAAATTTTCGTCCAATTCCGAGAATATTTCCAGAAGTAACTTTCTGCAACAAAAACAGGACAAAAACAGGGAACTTGCACTGGGCATCTTGTCAATAGGTTAGTCCGACAAAATGCATAAAAATGATGTAATATGGTATTAAAAACATGTGACAACATCACAAAACTAGCATGGATCAATCAAAAATTATAGATACGTTTGACACGTATCAGCACCCCCAAGTAAGGATGGCAATTTTACCCATGGGTACGGGTACCCGCGGGTACCGTACCCGTATGGGGAGGGTATGGGCACATTTTCATACCCATGGGTAGTACCCATACCCTACCCGCCAAGTCGCGGGTAGGGCATGGGTACAACACTATACCCGTGGGTATACCCATATCCTACCCGTTTATACTAACATATGGACCCTACTCGGTTGACTTACTAGATATGACCATGAGATTGTGATTTCCAAAATTAATAATTGTCATGTATTCATCTACCTGTTACTGAGTTGAGATAATTGATTTTTTTTGTCAAATGTGCTACCAATAAATATAAAAGTGTGAACAATTTGTGTACTACTTGATCTATCCAACGGGTACCCAATGGGTACGGGTACCCGCCAGTATGGGTATGGGTATACTTTCATCCCCGCGGGTAAGGGTATGGGTGAAATTTTTTACCCATAAACTATATGGGTATGGGTATGGTATTGCTCTACCCTGCCAATACCCTACCCATTGCCATCCTTACCCCCAAGCTTAACTCCTACTCGTCCTCGAGTAGGTAAGTGACAACAAAATAATTTTTTATAAGACATGCAACCAACACAATCATGATCAAGATAGTAATGTAAAGCATAGGATGTGAATGAAGTGATACAAAACAATTGTCTATAGTTGATAGCAAGAAAGCAATGAATAACCTGTAATGCCCCGGGGTTTTCCCCAAATTAGTTTTTTGTTTGTTTTTCCTTTTTGCATCATCATGACATCAGCATCATGGCATCGCATATTTTTGGCAACAAAAATATTTTTTATTAAACCCTATTTTATTTTCTAAAAATTGTCAGAAAATATTTTATCGAGACAGTCGTCTCCGTTTTCTAAAATTAATTGCCAAATTAATTTGCAAAATAAAAAATGTTTTGAGAATTGTGAGAGAGTAGCCCAACCGGCCCAAGCCCACCTAACCTCAAACCCTAGGGTTTCCTCCTGGAAACTTCTCTTCCTACCCTCCCGCCTCTTGCAGCCACCCTCCTCCCTTTTCTACTTTTCGCGAAAAGGTCCTTCCACCCTCTAT
Organism: Puccinellia tenuiflora; assembly: GCA_012064385.1. Classification (NCBI taxonomy): domain Eukaryota; kingdom Viridiplantae; phylum Streptophyta; class Magnoliopsida; order Poales; family Poaceae; genus Puccinellia; species Puccinellia tenuiflora. The sequence goes on from QRDG01000118.1 coordinate 766,477, forward strand.
TCTTTTCTTTTCCCCCTTTTCCTTCTTTTTCCCTTTTCCTTCTTTCTTTTCTTTTTCTTTTCCTTCTCTCTGTTCTCTCACCTCACCCGCATCCTCCCTCTCCCGACCTTCCCCAACCCCGGCTCGATCCCGAGCTCCGGCGAGCCCCTCCGGCTTCTCCTCCCCGCCGGCCCTCTCTCTCCTCTCCCACAGCTTCTTCCTCACCTTGCTTCCCGGCTCCTCTCCTCCCCGAGCCCGTGCTCCTCTCTCCGGCCGAGCCTCCGGCGCGCCCCTGCTCCCCTTGCTCCTCTCTCCTCACCGTCCCCCACTAGCTCCACCTCAACCGCTGCCCCCTTCCTTCCTCCCTCTGCTCCGCACCGAGGCGGGCCGCGCCTCCCTCGACCTCCGCCAGCACCAGCGCCTCCCCGTGCGTGCTCCTCCGGCCAGCGCCGCCGGCCGTCGACCTCCCCTCCTCCAGGACGCCACCTCCTCTCCCCTGCGCCGCTGTTCTCCTCCTCCCTCTCCTCTCCTGCTCCCTGCCGTGGCTCCCCTGCGGCTCCTCGCCACGGACGTCCTCATCGCGACCCGCGTACCGCCGCTCTCTGCTCCCGGTCGCCCTGCTCATGCCCATGCGTGGCTGCTGCCCCGAGTGGTTCCCGATGTCTCCGTGTCCCCGACGCATGCCGTGTTTCCCGTCCCCGGTGCTGTCAACGTTTCCGTCTCGTGTCCGTCTCCGGTTCGCCGATGCCATCCCCGATGCCTCCGCACCAAGTTCCTCGTTGACGCATCTCCCGTTTTCCCGTCGTGAAGACCCATGTGTGCGCCTCCGTGTGTGTTTCCCGATGTGAAGGCCGACCCCCGATGCTCCGTGAACGACTACTTCCACGACGACCGTGAACCATGCAACGACGAGATCTTCCTCAACCGGAACCTGCCAAGTTCTCCGTTCCCGATCCCCGACACCGTGAACCCCGTCAACCCCGAAGACCGGAACGCCAAGGTATGCAACCCCGACGACCCGAGTACGACTACTTCCACGACGTCGACTACCTCGACTACCCCGACTCCGGACGAACGACTACTTCGACTACTTCGACTACATCGACTACTTCCTCTCCGATCTGAAGACGGTGGTCCCGAATCCGAAGATCCCCGAATCTGATGTGTGACCCCAACCCTAACCCTATACCATATATATGTGTATCTTATAACATCATGCATCATTAATTAACATCACACCTTTATCCATTTAGTCGAATTAAATCAATTTAATATGGGGTTTTGTCCGGTGCATCTATATTGTGCTCCGATCCCATTTAAAATGATTTGCCATGTGTTAGGGAATAAAATTGAATCACATTTAATTTGTCATGCATCATGTCATCAACATGCCGCTTCTTTTGCCGTAGAAGTAAAATGCATCTTTTATGTTCCCAGTGTTTGTTGCTTCTTCGGGAATAGGTTCTGCTACCTCTACCGGATTGCAGGCAAGTGATACTCACTTGCTATCTTTGCTTGTTTTCTGTCTCTTACACCTCCTATCTTTTGTTTCTTGCTAGCCTTATATTGCGATGCTTGTGTCTCGATCCTATTTGCATGTTTACCTTGCAGCCATGATAAGCCACAACCCCACATCCTATTAACTTTTTGCTTGTTTATCTTGTTGGCCTTGCGAGTCGTAGTGCATGCTTATGTTGTTTTGTTCGAGTCTTGTTCTAGTCATGCTTTAATATGATAGTTGGGTTTAAATTCACATGATAGTCTATAATGTTTGGCGATGGGAATAATTAATAAAGATAAGGGCACCGGCGGAAGGCCAATCGTGGTGATTTGTTCTGCTAGTGTCGCCTAGGACCCGAGTTCTTGTCCTCTGATCCAAGACTGAGCGCACTACCCACATGTGGGAGGAAATGGGACTCCCCTCGACCTAGTATCGGATCTGCAGCCTTGTCCAGGGCGCCACAAGTAGTTCGGGTGTTTCTACGGTTACAAGCGTGGATGATATGGTAAGATGGATATGTGGTTACTTACGTAGGGCTTGCGGTATGATGCGAAGTGACCAACTCATGGTAGTTTGTGTCACCTAGTCGTAGTCGCAAACGGTTAAGTCCACCTCGGAGCTTCGGCCAGACTTTCAAGGTGGGTCAGACTTAGCTAGGTGGTTCCCTGGACTAGTGTTGTAGTGAAGGAAAGTGTAGCGTCGGATACCCTGCCGGTACACCATAGGAAGTGTGCTATTAGCTGGCAACAAGGGTTGAAGTGCGTGTGGTTACATTTGTGCACCCCTGTAGGGTTAAATCTTTTCGAAAAGCCGTGTCCGCGGTTATGGACGACTTGGTGAAATGATGCTGGCTAACAAGATCATAGACAACTTACACCTAATGATTATAATTTGACTAGTAAGATAGAATTACTTTAATAATAACCTATAAAATTGCCAACCGTGTGAGTGCCTTTGGGCTTGCTGCTCGTAGAATAAACGGGCTGGTAAGGAATTGGCTGGGTATGTTTGGTGTTAGCATAGTTGGTTACCTATGCGCTCTCTTACCTCCTCTCTATTAGACGAAAGTTGTAGCGTGTCTTTATAAGTTGTTAGTGCTGCTTGCCGCCGCCTCAATCGCTAACCCTCTTCCCCCGGAATTCCAGCTTTGATATCTTGTGAGTATTACTTGCCAGTACTTCTACTAGTACTGACCCCTTCGGGGCTGCTATTCCAATGCAGCCAACAGGTTTGAAGTCTGACGATGTTAGCTTGGGAATCCCTCCGGCTAGGCTTGGCCTGGGCAGGGATATGGTGCCTTTGCTTATCTTCGGGACTCTTAGTCCAATTTGTATTTTGTCCATAGTCGGACGCTACCCGCTTCCGTTGTTATTTGGATCTTTGTATTGTATCTTTTGCTCTTGACTCGGTGAGTCGTTGTTGTATATATGTTGTTTTGTGGGTTTCGTCGAGAATTGTTGTAATGTTATCACAATTCCACCCGCATAATGTGTGTGTTGCAACGTGCACGTTATGCCTGGTGGGCGTCCTTTAGGATCGTTATTATGTGGATTTGGCTGGAACGCTAAAGTCTGCATAGTACCGATCTTGGGGCGTTACATAACCAAGTTGAATCATTCAAGCAAAACCTTTCATAAATAGTACGTTAAAGACATGAAAGCAATGTGAACCACATATTTGATTAATTCTCAAAGGTAATAGTTCCATGACAAAAGTGTTTGAGAATCAAAACAAAGAAGATGTAAGTATTAGCAAAAGGCTTCAAGTTCCAACGGTAAAGTCAATATAAAGATTCATGTTTAATCTGACGATGCAATATGATCAATGATACCCAGGGTCAATGCTATATGTTTGCTTCAGTGGAGATAGAAGGAAAAGGAAAACTGACTCAACATTAAAAGTAAAAGAAAGGCCCTTCGCAGAGGGGAGCAGGGATTAGTCATGTGCTAGAGCTTTTTATTTTTATAAAATAGAAATAAAAATTTTTGAGAGATGCATGCTTTTGTCAACGATTTAACAACAGAGAAGCTATCTAGTCCCCCATAACAAGCAAGGCTTTTAGACTTGTGAGAGCAGCTGGTTTTAGAGTAACGAGTACCTTCTTCTTTCTCCTTGGTTTCACCACTGTCCAATGTTTAGAGCTGATTTCTCAGATTTTCATTGCGCGGAGGAGAATGTTGAGTTATATTTATATTTTGCTTAAGCTGCTCTCGGGTTGATTCAAGTGAAGACGTAAACCATCGACACCGGGTGAAAGGGGGGAAATGACCTTGCTTGTCACAAGTTATATCTAGCTCTCTACTGCTTCCTCATGAGCTTAAAAACAGAGGCACAAAAAGGAGTATTTTGAATATTTTAAGGATAGCACATGACAAATTTACTTGGAATGGCAAGAAATACCATGCATAGGTAGATATGGTGGACTCAGCTGGCAAGATAGTTTGGCTTTGGGACTTGGATGCACGAGTGAACTCTACACTCAGTACGAATTTTTAGGCTTAGCAAAAAAGGTATTTGAAGCAAACATCTAACATTAACCGGTAACAGAGTAACATAAGACATTAGTTAATCATAACCATAAACACTCCACACCGTCTCCCTTGTTGACCAAACAATTCTTTTGATGGAAAGATTAGCTTTAAGAATTAACAACTACGAAAGACCACACAGTTTCAAGCTTTTAACATTATTTCTTTACTAATCAATTCCACTCAAATAACCAGTAAGTTTAAGCATTCATCTTAATATCTCAAAACAAATGAGAAGCATCAAGTATCCACACAATGATCTACAAGACTATGCAGGCTTTCATTTCATTCCAATATCACATGGATAGCATTTTGTCACTTTGACAATTCAAGCAATTTATCAATAACAACTCTCCAACAAGTATAAGTGAAGAACAAGAGAGTTTAACATCAATAACTAGCAGTTCTAAACAAGATAAAGCTAAAAGCGAGAGCTTACTAGCAAACAAACAGTAGCTAAGAATACTCAACAAGATATAAGCGAAGCAAAGGAGTCTCTCCCACACAAATAAAGCTAGGATCCAACAAGGATATGACCAGCAAACAAACAAACAAAACTGAAAGCAAAAAGACGCTCCAAGCATAGCACATAGTATGTAAAGTGATAAAAAACTTAGTTCAACGAAGACGACCTCATGATAGTCGATGAAGAGGAGGGGATGCCTTGGGCATCCCCAAGCTTTGACGCTTGATGGTTCTTGATATTCAGAGGGGGTGCCATGGGTACATCCCCAAGCTTGATCTATGATCCATCTTCAATTTCTTCATTATCCTCTCCTTTGGAACTTAAAAACTCACTTCACACAAAACTTCTTATAAACTGATTAGAGGGTTAGTGCTCATAAATTAAAATGCACATGTGTTCAACTCAAGACAAATTGCAAACAACTTTATTGGGCATTAGCTACTATTTACTAAGCCTCAATGTGGTACTCCACCTCTGAAGTATCACATTTGACGATAGTAAAAGAGACGAATACAAATAAAAGCAGAATCTGTCAAAAACTAAACAGTCTGTAAAGATTGAATTTTTCGAGGCACTTCTATAGCTCAAATCAGAAAACTCAAAACTAACAAAAGATAGATAAAACTATCAGACTTGCTGTCTAAAAATATCAGAAAAAAATAAAATTCAGGTATTTTTTGGATTTTCGAACAGTTAAGGACAGAAATCTGTTTCTGGACAGCAAAACAATACCTCGCACTTTCAATGCATTAGAGGCTAAACTTGGCACAAAAAACCAAAAAAAAAGATACAATGAAGTTGCTACAGAGGCAACAACTCCATGACTCAAGAAAAGCAAAAACAAAACTGAAAGAAAAGAAAACATGGGTTGCCTCCCAAGAGCGCTTTTCTTTTAAGCCTTTTAGCTAGGCATGATAATTTTAATGATGCTCTCATAAGAATAAGAGTTGGAACGCAAAAGAGAGCATCATGAAGCAAATATAAAACACATTTAACTCTAACTCTCTTCCTATGCATAGGCATCTTGTAAGAAAATAAATCATTGGAGCATAAAGCATTAATCATAGGAAGGCAAAGCAAATGCAACATTAAAACCTTCAACATAAAGAGGGGAAACTTCATAAGATGAAAATTTACATAACCACGCTTCCCTCTCTCATAATAACTTTCAGTAGAATCATAAGAAAACTAAATAACATAACCATCACATAAAGCATTTTTCTCATGATTCATATGCATAAAAGTATTATTACTCTCCACATAAGCAAAATCCTTCTCATTAATAATAGTGGGAGTAAAACTATCATAGCCATCATTGTAATCATCATAAATAGGAGGAATATCATAATCATATAAACTTTTTCCTCGATAGTAGGTGGACTGAAAATATCACATTCATCATTATAATCATCATATATTGGAGGCAAAGTATCATCAAAGCAAATTTTCTCCTCAAAACTTGGGGGGACTAAAAAGATCATATTCATCAAAACCGGCATCCCCAAGCTTGCAATTTTCCATAGCATTAGCAACAACGGCATTCAAAGAAATCATACTAATAACATTGCTACTAGCATGATTATTGTGCAAATAAAGTTCCATAGGTTTTTTAATTTTCTCTTCAAAAGCATCATGACCAATTTCAAGGTAAATTTTATAAAGCTCTCTCATTTTGTTGTTGTTTTCCATTAAGCCTAACTAGTGGAATAAAAACAAGAAACAAAAAGATATAACTGCAAAATCTAAAGAAGATACCTTCAAGCACTCACCTCCCCAACAACAATGCTAGAAATTAGCTTCATCGTCGGAGTGTGAGCACCGCTTACCATTCCTCCCCGGCAACAGCGCCAGAAAAGAGCTTGATGTCTACTACACGCTTCTATTCTTGTAGACTTGTTGGGCCTCACAGCGCAGAGGTTTATAGGACAGCAGCAAATTTCCCTTAAGTGAGTAACCCAAGGTTTATCGATCTCAGGGAGGTGTAAGGTGAATGTATCCTCTCTCAAGCAACCCTGCAATTAAGATACAAGAAGTCTCTTGTGTCCCCAACACACCTAATACAATTGTCAGTTGTATAGGTGCACTAGTTCGGCGAAGAGATATTAAAATATGGGTAATATGGATGGTAAAACAAGGTTTTGTAATTCTGTAATAAAAATGGCAGCAAGCAAACAAGTGACAAAAGTGACTAAAAACGGTGTATCAATGCTTGGAAACAAGGCTTAGGCTTCATACTTTCACTAGTGACTACTCTCAACATCATTAACATAATTAAACACATGATAGTTCCCATAAAAACACATGCATGGTAAACGTTACTCGGAGATCATTCTTTCGTGGATCAAATAGGATGAGGATTGCGTAGGGCTACGAAAAGCACACCTTAAAGTTCATATTCCACATCTATGGACACTTCATGCTGTCACTATCCGCATCCAAAGATAGTACTAACAAACACCACAACCTATTTCTTGAATAGTCTCTTTCTTCAATAACACAAGCATCAAGAAACATCATGATCTATTCAATCCAACAATAATAAAGAACAAACTCATGATGAAGATTCCTCTAATCTTGATGCATAGAGCCACACACGGAACCCTCACTGTCACCATGGTACCGTGATCACAACGGTGACTCCGCAAATTATACTAGATAACACCACTTGAGCAACATCATATCCATTACACATAGGGAAACATCATGTATTCAACTATACTAATAAAGCTCATGATCACAATGAAGATCACATCATGGGAGAGAGAGATAACCACATAGCTACTTGTATAAGCCTCAGCCCCGATGACGGACTACTCCCTCCTCATCACGGGAAGCAGCGGTGTTGATGGAGATGGCTCCGGCGGTCGATCCCCGTCCCGGCAGGGTGCCAGAACAGGACCTTCTGAACCCCCAAAACTTGTCGGCGATGGCGGCGGAGCTCCGTATCGTATTTGGGAAAATCCTTTGGGGGTTAGGGTTTTTTCGTCGGGGGTGATTTTATAGGCGTCGGAGGCGACCGAGGAGTGCCCCATAGGGCAGGGACCACCCCCGGCCGCGGCCCCCCTTAGACCCGCGGGTGGGACCCGCCCCTGGCCTGTGGGCCCCTCCCGGGGTCGCGCTTCTGGCTCCGGTCCTTATTTCCTCAATAAAAAATCACCGTAAATTTTCGTCCAATTCCGAGAATATTTCTAGAAGTAACTTTCTGCAACAAAAACAGGACAAAAACAGGGAACTTGCACTGGGCATCTTGTCAATAGGTTAGTCCGACAAAATGCATAAAAATGATGTAATATGGAATTAAAAACATGTGACAACATCACAAAACTAGCATGGATCAATCAAGAATTATAGATACGTTGAATCTTCGCAGCAATCAGCATATCGTCAACATAAAGGAGCAAATAAATAGTTGAATCTTTAGCAAATTTCAAATAGACACAACTGTCGAAATCAGACCTTTTAAAACCTTGAGAGAGCATAAAGGTGTCAAATCTCTTGTACCATTGCCTAGGGGATTGTTTCAATCGATAAAGAGATTTTTGTAACTTACAGACAAGTTCTTCTTTTCCAGGAATAATAAAACCTTCAGGTTGTTCCATATAAATATCCTCTTTTAATTCCCCATGTAAGAATGCAGTTTTAACATCTAATTGTTCAAGCTCATAATCATGCATGGCAACAATGCTGAGTAATGTACGAATAGAGCTATGTTTCACATCAGGGGAGAAAACTTCATTAAAGTCAATACCTGGAATTTGGCTATAACCTTTAGCAACTAACCTTGCTTTATACCTTGCCTCGTCAATAGGAGAAACACCTTCTTTCCTTTTAAAAACCCACTTGCAACGTATAGGTTTCTTCTCTCTTGGTAATTTAACTAGATTCCAAGTACCATTCTTTTCAAGTGATTCCATCTCTTCATGCATAGCGGTCATCCATTTATACTATCACTCGAAATAATAGCCTCGGAATAAGAAGAAGGCTCAGCACTACCTTCAATTTCTTCTGCACATTCAAACAATGAGCAACCATATTAACTTCTTCAATCAACCGCCTAACAGGTTTAGAAACCCTCTTGGGTCTATTGGTTGCAATAGAATGATGTGCTGGCTGCACATCAGTAGAAACTTCTGAATCATTGCCTGCTCAATTTCTGGTGTAGATCCCGAGTTAATAGCATGCTCCACCTGCACGCTTGTTTCAGATTTCTTCTCAAGAGGAATATTAGTAGATGATTTATCATGAAACAGAGAAGCTTCATCAAAAGTAACACTTCTACTAATAACAATCTTTTTAGTTTCAGGATTCCACAATTTGTAACCTTTAACACCAGGCTTATAACCAAGATAAATGCATTTAACAGCTCTAGGCTCCAATTTACCATTATTAACATGAGGATAAGCGGGGCAACCAAATATTTTCAACTCGGTATAATCAGCAGGAGTACCAGACCATACCTCAATAGGTGTCTTCTTTTCAATAGCCAAATTAGGTGACCGATTAATTAAGTGACAAGCAGTGGAAGCGGCTTCAGCCCAAAAACTCTTAGATAATCCAGAGCTAGACAACATGCAACGTACCTTTTCCAAAATGGTTCTGTTCATGCGTTCTGCGACGCCATTTTGTTGAGGGGTGCCCGGGATGGTATAATGTCTTGCAATTCCCTCTGACTTGCATAAAGCTTCAAATTCTCCAGACAAGAATTCCAAACCATTATCAGTACGCAGCTTCTTGATACGCTTGCCAGATTGATTCTCAATCATAATCTTCCACTCTTTAAATGTTTTGAATGCATCTGACTTGTGCTTGATGAAAAATGACCAAACTCTCATCGAGTAATCATCGATAATTGTCAACATATAACGAGCACCTCCAAGTGATGGAACGCGGGACTCTCCCCACAAATCGGAGTAAATGTACCCCAATATATCTTTTGTATTGTGAGTAGCGATGCCAAACTTCACCCTGGTTTGCTTACCGAAGACACAATGCTCACAAAACTCTAACTTGTCAATGCGTTGACCTCCAAGAAGCCCTCTTTTACAGAGCTCCATCATTCCAGTTTCACTCATGTGCCCCAGACGCAAATGCCAAAGGTTAGTAGCATCAGAATCAGATACTTTACTGGAAGCAACATTAGCATTACCTGAAAGTGTAGTACCTCGAAGAAAATAAAGACAATTGGATGCATTCAAGTCACCTTTCATCAAAATAAGAGAGCCTCTGGAGACTTTAATGAGTTTGTCTCCACCTTGATACTTGAAACCTTTAACATCAAGAGTACTCAATGAGATAAGATTTCTCTTCAAATCTGGAATGTAACGAACATCTGACAATGTTTTGATGATGCCGTCAAACATCTTGATCCGGATAGAGCCAATGCCTTCAATTCTACATGGAGAATTATTCCCCATCTTTGTGTTGTTCAACAAGTGTAGAAAACCATTCTCTACATGGGCTCATATGGAAACTGCAAGCAGAATCAAGAATCCAATCATCACCTGTGTCAGCATCACAGGTAAAGGCTACTAAAACATTCCCATCATAATCTTGATGCTTGGTAACAACGGCGGCTTCGCCATCGTTCTCTCTCTTTTCTTTGTCAGAATTATTTTTCCTCTTCTCCTTGTTTTGCAACTTGTAACATTCAGAAATATCATGCCCATCTTTCTTGCAATATTTGCAAGACTTGTACCTGCCCCTGGATTTCGACCGGCCGCTGTAGCCGTTCGAACTTTTATCCCTATTTCCATTGTTTGGGTTCTTGTCCTTTGTCCTGCCACGAACAGATAATCCCTCGGCTTGAGAGGAACTTGATGAACCATCATGAGACACCATTTGCTTCATCTTCTCCTTAGAGTGCAAAGCTTCATAAACCTCATTAAGAGTGAGAGTATCACGACTATATAAAATGGTATCTCTAAAATTGGTGTAAGAACTTGGCAGTGAACATAATAACATTAAACCCAAATCTTCTTCATCGTACTCAACTTCCATCGCTGCTAGGTCGGTAATAATCTCCTTAAACTGTGATATGTGATTTAATACATTACCTCCCTCTTGCAACCTGTGCATAAATAATTTTTGCTTGAGATGCATCTTGCTGGTAAGATCTTTCGTCATGCAAATCTCTTCTAGTTTCGACCATAGGGCAGCGGCTGTTTTCTGGGTCAAAACTTTTGTGCAAAATATTATTGTGTAGATGGAGTTGAATTTGGGACACAGCTTTACGATCTTTTCTCTTCTCCTCATCAGTCCAATCAGCAGATCGCTTCTTTCCGAAACTTTCCAATGCATCCACATAATCGGCTTTCGCCAACAATGCCCGCATCTTGACTTGCCATAGAGAAAACCTTGTGTCACGATCCAGTGGCGGAAGATCATACTTCATGGTAGCCATGAGTAAATTAATCTGTGAACACAAAGTAGTACAAGGCGGAGAAAAAAATTCCTCACGGAATTAACTTGCAAAGCAGAGAACTAAAAAAGAAACAGATAGCATCTGGTAGGTTTCGGGTGTGGACGTAGTAATTTGGAGACTAAACTTCAATCTGCAGCTTCACGTGAGTAGCACTAGCGCAGCAGCAGATCACTTTTCGCCTAGGGACTCTATCCGTCTATTGATCGATGTAGTACTTGTTAATCGATCAGGTTTGCTGCTTCAGATCGATCGGGGCTGAACGACGCTGAATAGAATACTCGGCAGGCGGAGTCGGCGCAGGTAGGCAGCAGCGATGCTGGCGTTGTCTGCGGAAACTTCACGGGCGGACGGCAGGGCGATGCTGACAATCTTGGCGAACGCGGCGAATCCAACTCCAGCGGACGAATCTCCAAAAAACGGCGCAGACGTCGCCGGAACAACTGTGTCGCGATCTCAGATTGGATCTCAAAAACCACAACCGTGGCTCTGATACCACTTGTTAACAAAATAGAGATCAAAACGAGATAAACGAGACACAGATTTTTACGTGGAAAACCCTTACGGGAAAAAACCACGGACGCACGAAGGCGTGATTTCACTATATGGAGGAGTATTAAAAACCCTAGACGACAGACCGTCTTTAGGTGAGACTACTAGGGTATATATATAGGGGGCAATATACAAGTGTCCTTGGAGGTCAATAAAACGAGTTAGACTCGTATGCGCTGGCCAGCGTAAAACCCTCTAGTAGAATTTGGATCACGCTTCAACAATCAGTAACAGGTCCACTAGTGAAAGACACATTCTGCTCGACTTACATGGATGATACACTACGGGAAAAACTGGCACTGCCGTGCAGCACTTCTTTGCCGTGCGTCTACGCACAGCAAAGATGTCTTTGCCGTGCGGCCGTCGACAAGGCGCACGGCAAAGGGACCACGCACGGCACATAACAACGACGACGCACGGCAAAGAAACCCGCTCGGCAAAGAGAAAAATCAGCGCACGGCAAAGAAATGGTGGACGGCAAAGTTCTACCGAGGCGCACGGCAAAGGGACCACGCACGACAAAGAAAAAACAAGGCGCACGGCAAAGCTCTTTGCTGTGCGGGGAGAGCGGGCGCACGGCAAAGCAACCTTTGCTGTGCATGTTTGTCTTTGCCGTGCGCCTTGTTGCATTTTCTTCTTTTGCTTCATTATTGCACTTAATTTAATACTTATATTTATTCTTTTAATATATGACAAGTATTACATCTTAAGACAATGTGTGTATACCCATACTTTTGCATTATGACAAGTACTCTACGTCTTCAACCCCCCCCCCCCCCACAACATATTAGGGTTTCGGAGCTAGTTGTGTTCGTGGAATTCTGGCACGTGTTATCGCCCGAACATGAAGAAAGTCACACCGGGGAGCTATGTATTGCACCATTAAACCTTACACCACACTTCCACACATATCATAGGTCCATATGCAACTTTTGGTGGGATTTTAATGTTCCGGAGGTCATTCCCCCCCCCCCCCCCCCCCGAAACAGCGGTCTGTGGGCAACGGCGATCTACCCCCTAGATTTCTCCGCGCGAGGTTCCACCAATGAACTTTTTCATAGGTTTAGGTTTGTTTAGGCATTAGACACATGGAGAACCATGTGTGGTACTATGTGGCACATTCTAGCCCCCGGTATAGCCGCAGCGGGGTCAGTTCAGCCTACACGTCCAGAAATCTTCGAAGTGTTATGGCCCGAACGTGAGGAAGGTCACACCGGGGAGCTATGTCTTGCACCATTTGGTGAATCACACATTCCAACACACTTCCACACATATCCTAGGTCCACATGCAAGTTTTGGTGGGATTCCGATGCTCCGGAGGTCACCCCCCCCCCCCCGAAACGGCGGTCTGTGGGCCACGGCGGTCTACCCCCCCTAGATTTCTCCGCGCGAGGTTCCACCAATGAACTTTTTCATAGGTTTAGGTTTGTTTAGGCATTAGACACATGGAAAACCATGTTTCACATACGTCAACAAGTTTAACCTACTAATTATACTATTGAATTCTAGGAAAAGATGGTTCAGAAAATACAAAAACAACTTCGGAACGAAACAAAACGCCTGGAGAAAGAGGAACAACATATGAAGAAAACATAGGTGGGCTGTGGCACCCCCCTCTGACACATATCGCCAGAGAGGCGGTCGCCCCGTGCGCCAGCCCAAGATATCCGGACGCACGTTACGACAATGCAACATAGCAGAAATATCATTACACAATCAGGCCCAGAGGGCTACAAATGGTTTACATGGCCATCAAGGCAAGATAAAATACCATGGCCAAGTATGGCACGGGACAGAGTTTAACTGGCAGTGGAAGTCGTAGATTCGGCAACGGCTTGGAGGGACTCCATTCCACAGGCATCTGGCTGGGCTACTGATCCTAGCATGCTCTCGCTCCATCTCTTTGCTATGGTAGAAGGTGAATCCTCTCAACGTCTGGCCACATGAAAAGCCAGTTTGAGTACGGTGACGTACTCGCAAGAAAACAACCACAAGACATGTACAGTCAAGCACTCAGGCAACGAGTAGCTAGCAACAGAAATAATCTAAACATGACAAGTGTCCACTTACGGTAGTTCAAGTGGGTAGCAACAAGGCAGCACAACAAATCATGGCATAAGCAAATAATAGGGGTATCACCAGTACAGAGTCCAAGCCAGGTGGGGTTGGATCGTATACCGGTGATCACACAAAAGAACTTACCTGTGATGAATAATGGGGGTACCCAGTGTTACCAAATATTAAACATCACCTGTCATCACAACTGGGCCCAACAGCCTTACCACATCTGTCAACTTTTAGGCCCACTGGCCTCATCTTTTCACTCATCTCGAGTGACATTTCCTGCATCAGCTTATCGTTCCTTTGGTGAAATCAGGTGGTTCATCTTTCTTTCACACCGAACTTAAGTTTAACCTCCGGACTCAACAAAGGACAATAGTGTGACCGACACTGAACTGTTCCATAACCTAGGAACAAGGCTAGCTGCTAGTTGACACACTCTCGAGAGGTTGCAGTTACCACCCATCTAAATGCACCTTGCTTCATGACGGCAAGATACACTTACATAACCGTTCACGCTACCAAGACACTCCCTGTATAGCTACCGACATAACTCTATGTCTTATGACGAAGTGAATCCGACACGTCCCCAACTCATGAGCAACGCCTAGCTCCGTAACCTTCACAAGACTAGCCCCGACCACAACTATGCAGTATCCGACTAGACTTGCCAAGTGGGTAGCATCAAAGGAGGCTTGATAGGTTACATAGGTTATGGCTCTCCCATTTGGGCGACAGTGGTAGTGCGTTCAATGCTCAGATTGGTGGCCCTATGGACTGACCCTATCGAAGTTTGGAGGGTTGGTTAAATTAATCCAGTTTCTTTCAACAACAATTACAAACAACAGAGGATTAGTCCAACACAATAAAGGATTAGTCCAACACAATAAAGGATTAGTCCAACACAACAAGTATAATATCATATCAACATGAAGCAGATTAGTCCAATGCAAAACCACAATATCATGTCAACATGAAACAGAAACGAATTGCACACAACAGTTCAAGCAATATGTAGTTAGTCCAATCAATGGTTAGTTTCAACCGGGCGATGGAGGAGATAACTCCGGCCAGTGACAGCCACAGGTTGAGTAAAAGAAAATAAAACAGTACAGTTGGTTAGCGTCAACCGGGCGATGGCGGAGATGCCTCCGGCCAGTAGCAGCCACAGATCGACTACAAAAGTTAGTGGACGCGTCCACGCGATCCCGTTCCACCATTCCATTGACTGCGGCGGTTCCCCCAGTCCATCGTCGCCGGAATGGGGAGTGGTGCATGGTACCGTCCAACGCACGCCACAACTCTACAGAAAAGTAGCCGCTTCAATCCACTTGGGCTGGACCCAACGTGTATTTAGACGGGGTACCGGAACTCAACCCACACTTGATGGGTTTATCGTATTACAGGAAAGTAAAGATACATGAAATAATAATACTGAAAGTAGGCGAGATTCAATCCACGTGGGCGGTGCCCAACATGTATTTAGTCGCCGGCCGGAACTCAACCCACACTTGATGGGTTTATCGTATTACAGGAATGAAACAGGGCCACGATATCTTGTGACACACAGTTGGCGGGGTGTAAACAAAGCCACGATATCTCGTGACGCACAGTTGACAGATGATAACAAGCAATAAAATGCACCGATATGACAGGGTAGTATGCAAACAAACAAACACCGCTTGAGTGTTCATAGCAAGTGGTTAGCTTGCCTTCGAAGATCGACGCCATTTGGTTTCGGGGTCGCGGACACGTCGCGGGTTAGGGTCTCGGTTCGCCGGTATCGTGGAACACCTATACATGCATACGCGGGTGCTGAGCATATAAACCTTTTAGAAAAATGTAAAACCTATACCACTGGATAGGGCTTCTCAAACCATGAATTTACAAATTTGATTCACCTCAAACGGAGCTATGGTTCAAAAGATATAGACGTGCAACGTTTAGCTATCTGCTGCCCACTTCTGAAAAAAAAACCAGAACGGGCTGAAATCGGATGGGCTGGGCTGGTCACGCATTTCAGCGAAGTACGCCTTCTCCGCAGGGACGCGGAGACGCGTGGGAGCGCTTCCACTTAACCAACGTGGCCTGAGGGGCCAGGCCGGACCCACACGTTGGCGTCACGCGGCCCGCCAAGCTGGCCGCCAGCTGGCTGCCTCCTTCCTCGCGTCGAGGACGCTTGGGAGGGAGCCCGACGCGGCTCTGGCCGGCTCGGTCCCGGACGGCCGCCGCCGCTCCGGTGGGCGTCCCCGGTCACCGAGGGCACCGGAGGGACCGCCCTGCCACGCCGCGCTCGGGGAGGAGGCCACGGCCACGGGAAACACGGGGCGCCGCCTCGGGTGCGTGCTCCGCAAGCTCACCGCCGGCGGCCGAGGACGGAGACGAGGCTGCGGGGCACCAATCACCGAACTGCCTTGCCGGGGAGGTAGAGGGGATCAAGGGGACCATCCCTACGAATTTAATCGAGGAACAGCTCGGTCTAGGGCTTGCCACGGTCTACGGACCGACGGCGGCGACCTCGGCCGAATCGGAGCAGGGCTCCGCCGTTCCGCGACTAAAAGAGCAGAGGGGCTCCAGGGGGGGAGAGGGACATGCAGCGCGCGCGAGAGGGCTCGAGGGCTCTTTTATAGGCTCGGGGGGATAGTGGCCATGATGGCCCGGCGGGAGAGGTGGGGTGAGGTGTCCCGGTGCTGTAGTTTAACAATGGCCACTGCATCAATGGTGTAGCATGGTGTGTGCTGGATGACGAGAAACCCGCGGCTGCGGATAAGATCGGTGACGTCGGGGTACTGGTGAGGTGGGGACCCACGGCGGTTCTGTCCGTGGCGTGTCGGCTTGCGGGCAGCGGCGAGCTGGAGAGGGTGAGGTGTCGGGCGGGGTTTCTGGATGGTCCAGGGGGAGGAGGGTCACCTGCTGGGCATGGAACGGGATGGGGAGGAGCTCAATGGCGTCGAGCAGGAGGTGGTAGTACCGCCTGGCATGGACGTGCCCGCGGCGACCACGCCAGCCCCCATGCCGACATCGGCATCGAGATGGTCCTTTCAACTCAGGGCTCAAAGAAGAAAACCAATCGCATCACCCTGCGCCAAATTTCAAACCCTACCAAATCTTAGTTATAAGTTTCTGATGGTTTGCAACTTGGTCTGAACAAAATTTCAAAAACAGTAGGGGACACTAGGTGCTCGATGAAATGATCAAGGCTTTGCACATCTCAGAAAAATCCCCAAAATTCACAGTAGGTTATAATGGGTGTAGACAGTGTGTATGTGGAGTTTGAGCTCAATTGGATACATGGAAGGTGGTCAAATAAATTGGTGTTCGAAACGTGCCCTAATGGTATGGGTATGCCAAATGCATTAAATCAAATAATATTGACATGATCTTCTGGGTAGGGTGTTCTATATGGATGGTTGTCTATTTGAAAAAGTACCGATGCCAAATGAATTTTGTAGCTATGGTTTGCTTTGGAAATTGCAATTAGGCATAAAAGGGGCATTACCAAGGAGGTACCCCAAATATTGCTCAAATGGGGTTGGGACAATGGAATGAAACGTTCAGGAGGTGATATTAGGCCTATCCACAAAATTGTAGAATTTTTGGATGAGTGGAAAGTGTCTAAATAATTATTGGATTGTAAATGGCATAATAGGAAATATGAATAAACTCAAAATTATTGTATTGGACTATGGAATATTTTTCCATAGGATGGAGGTGTATGCATGAGGGAACCATTTTGTGGCTTGGTAGAGTTTATCTAAAGTTGCACTTGGGGCGGTGGCTTTTGGTGGGGTAGACAGAAGGGTTTCAGAACATTGGAGTGGCATCAATAGGTGACAACGAAAATAGTGGCATAGGGATGTGGTGGGGGTTAATAAGATCGAGGATCATTTGGGAAATTTTCAAGTGAGCGAAACCAAAGTCAATTCAAAGACCAACAAGTGGGATGAAAATAGTTTGGAAACAAAAAAAAATTCAGGTGGGAGAAACACCATTACTAACAGTAGGGACGAATTTTCGGGATGTGACAAACCTTCCCCCCTTAAAAAGAATCTCGTCCCGAGATTCGGGGACTAATAGAGGGTCCCGGGGTTATACAAATTATATTCTTGTAGGGTTTAATATACTCCTATATTTAAAATATTTTAAAACTTTTTCTACACGATACTAGGGTTTAACACTCAAAAGGGTTAACACTTAGCAGGGTATTTCTAAAACAAACATTATCAAGGCATGATATTTTTATCACACTCAAAGCATTCTAAGGATGGCATGGCAGGGGCTCACGTAATCAATCAATATAGGATTTGCTACTATGGTAAAAAAAATTATACCGAAGGTTTTAGTTCAACCAAACACAAGCATGGCAAGATCAAACAAGACCTACACACAGCTCGTCACTCAATAACCTGGATTTGGCTTGGACAAATAATTACCCAATTTTGTAAAATAAGAGGTTAGGGATATGCTAAACATGTCTCTGGTCTAACCCTTTTTTTTTTAAAGCTGTATATACCTTTTCAAGTATACACAGGTTTGGAAAAAAAATAACAGGGTTTCATTTTTAAAAGAAAACATCTGTGTCGCCAGTAATTGGCTTACAGACACTGTGGAGGTAGGGCCATCTCCAAAATTATTTTGACCAAAAATTTCCTACGAAACACTGGAGAGACGAGGACTATTCTCTTGAGAAAAGGATAGAAGCACACAGAGGGTTATTTCTTGCTTGCTGTCATGTGGGACCAGGGTCCACCTGGCAGTCCCCTTCTTCCTTTCTATCTTCCTCTTCCTCCTGCATCTTCCTCCGCACCTGGAGGGCTCTGAGTGCGCGAAGCACTCCCTTGCGGCACTGCTGCGCGTGCGGTCCATCCTCGCAGCGGCCATCACGGCTTTGGGCGCCTCGACGATCTCGCGCCAATTTGGCCGAGCATTGCGCGTGATTCCTCTTTTCCCGCATGAGGCTGAGCTGAGGCTATAAATTGCGGCCTCGGTGATTCTCTCCTCATCACCAGCATGAGCTTCTTCTCCCAATTTCTCTGTGATTTCACTTACGGTCCGGAGCGAGCTGGCTTCCTCGACCACCTGTTCTGTGTGCTGTGGCTCGGGTTGACCATCGGGGGGTTGCTTGTGATTCTGCTCACGGTGGTGGTCTGGTCAGCCTGTCACCTGCACGATTGGTGGTATGGCGTTGCCGGGGGTGCTGCGGCGGCGGTGGACGAGTTCCTTGCGGCTCCGGTGAGGGACTGGCGGACGTCCCCGGTGGCTGCTGCGGCTGCTCCTCTGGTGGGGGACGAGCTGGGAGCTCGAGCTGTCCGCCGTCGTCATCGTCGCCCAGCTCGAGTCTCGGCTTCGGGTGAGTCTGGTTCATCTCCAGGTGACGCCACTGAGCGCGAGAGGGAGTAGGATTTTTATTTCTGGGGTGCTCTTATGTATCTGTACTGAGGTGGTGGTAGTGTTCTCTGCTGGAGTAGATCTTGTATCCTCTGCTTTTGAAACTTCCCTTATGTACTGAACTTGGTTGATGTACTAGGTTTGGCTCCACTGTTGGTTTAGATCCAGATTTGTATTATTGAGGTTTTCCTTAGCTGTCACAGATCTGTTCTTGCAGCAGAGAGAATTGCAGAGGCACTATCGCACAGATAGTAGAACTTGCTACTTGGGGAAATATCCTTTTAGAAAGTAAGGCTGTATTTTAGGGCCCCAAATCATGCAGCAGCATGGCATAATCATTTCAATCATAATGGTTAACAAGAATGCAACGACTACTAAACACTCGACAATACTTTTAAATCTAAAGGAAACAACATGATATTCCATCAATCGTCAACCAAGTGGTTAACTAGAGGTTAAGAACACCAGGTCTTATACAGGGTTGGCTCACACCAAGCAGAAAGGCAAACAACGCAAACACGCGTACAAGCAACCATATGAATTACAACCAAACCCACAACTCCTTAACGCCACTCAGGCTAAACTAAACAGATCTTACTCCGCTTGACGGTCCTTCCCCGAGGGTGGAGTGCGGCCGAGTCGGAGAGTGGTGTCCACGTCCCCTTCTTCCACGGGGTCGAGAAACACAGGAATACCTTCGAGGATCGGACCCTGCTCTGGGACTTGTTGGGACGGGCCGGGCTCTGGGAGTGGGGGTCTGCTACTTCGAGCTTCCCTGTTGGTGGGGACAGGTGGGTTCTTCCCTAGAGACAGCTGCAGACGGGCAAAACCAAGATTTCTCCTTGTGGCCACGAGTTCCTCCAACAAGAAGCAAGTGAGGTTCGTCATTGCGGAGGCGTAAGCGACTAGGTTGAACACTGCTAGGTCAGGCTCTTCCCAGACAGGGGTTTGGACGATCTCCGCACCGGGCTGAGGTCTGGCTGGGAGGAAGTAGAAATCTCGGTCGCTGGACAACACGGTTTCCGAGTGTCGGAGACGGACGAGGCTTTCCCAGGCTGCTACCTGGATGGCTAGCTCGATGGTAGGCATGCCTCCACCTTGGATCACGTAGGGCTGATTTGTGCCCCGAGGACATGGGCTGATCTTCACCTCTGCCCGGAATTCATTCCCCACGTGAGAAACTAATCTTTTGAACACCACGTACATGGGGCGAATGGAGCTTCCGAGGGCAACATTGACGACCCTCCAAAGAATCATTGGGAAGTTGGAGCTGTCCTCGGTAGTGGTTTCCATGATGGCCTTAGAAGTCATCATCGGATTCTCTCGGGCTTTGGGTTTTTGGATGGAGTAAGAATGCGGGATTCCTTGGCGAGATCCTACTTCAAAAGAGTTGGGTTGCTAAGAAGAGCAGGCGAGGGTGGGGTTATAAAGCAACTAGGATGGGTCTCAAGTTCACGGAGTAAGGTCGACTGCTTCTCATAGAAGTAGCCGGCCGTCTTATTGGGGAAGGAGATTGGGACAAGCCCAACTGTAACAACTGTTGACCAACACCGGCCTTGTCGGTTAGGCAGGAATGGGTCAAATCCATCGGGTCATTGTCGGGTAAAGTAAGGGTAGACTTTCTATGCTAGGGCAGTCTACAGCTAGCCTGGTGCTCTGATACCATGCTCTGTGGCACCCCCCTCTGACACATATCGCCAGAGAGGCGGTCGCCCCGTGCGCCAGCCCAGGATATCCGGACGCACGTTACGACAATGCAACATAGCAGAAATATCATTACACAATCAGGCCCAGAGGGCTACAAATGGTTTACATGGCCATCAAGGCAAGATAAAATATCATGGCCAAGTATGGCACGGGACAGAGTTTAACTGGCAGCGGAAGTCGTAGATTCGGCAACGGCTTGGAGGGACTCCATTCCACAGGCATCTGGCTGGGCTACTGATCCTAGAATGCTCTCGCTCCATCTCTTTGCTATGGTAGAAGGCGAATCCTCTCAACGTCTGGCCACATGAAAAGCCAGTTTGAGTACGGTGACGTACTCGCAAGAAAACAACCACAAGACATGTACAGTCAAGCACTCAGGCAACGAGTAGCTAGCAACAGAAATAATCTAAACATGGCAAGTGTCCACTTATGGTAGTTCAAGTGGGTAGCAACAAGGCAGCACAACAAATCATGGCATAAGAAAATAATAGGGGTATCACCAGTATAGAGTCCAAGCCAGGTGGGGTTGGATCGTATACCGGTGATCACACAAGAGAACTTACCTGTGATGAATAATGGGGGTACCCAGTGTTACCAAATATTAAACATCACCTGTCATCACAACTAGGCCCAACAGCCTTACCACATCTGTCAACTTTTAGGCCCACTGGCCTCATCTTTTCACTCATCTCGAGTGACATTTCCTGCATCGGCTTATCGTTCCTTTGGTGAAATCATGTGGTTCATCTTTCTTTCACACCGAACTTAAGTTTAACCTCCGGACTCGACAAAGGACAATAGTGTGACCGACACTGAACTGTTCCATAACCTAGGAACAAGGCTAGCTGCTAGTTGACACACTCTCGAGAGGTTGCAGTTACCACCCATCTAAATGCACCTTGCTTCATGACGGCAAGATACACTTACATAACCGTTCACGCTACCAAGACACTCCCTGTATAGCTACCGACATAACTCTATGTCTTATGACGAAGTGAATCCGGCACGTCCCCAACTCATGAGCGATGCCTAGCTCCGAAACCTTCACAAGACTAGCCCCGACCACAACTATGCAGTATCCGACTAGACTTGCCAAGTGGGTAGCATCAAAGGAGGCTTGATAGGTTACATAGGTTATGGCTCTCCCATTTGGGCGACAGTGGTAGTGCGTTCAATGCTCAGATTGGTGGCCCTATGGACTGACCCTATCGAAGTTTGGAGGGTTGGTTAAATTAATCCAGTTTCTTTCAACAACAATTACAAACAACAGAGGATTAGTCCAACACAATAAAGGATTAGTCCAACACAAGTATAATATCATATCAACATGAAGCAGATTAGTCCAATGCAAAACCACAATATCATGTCAACATGAAACAGAAACGAATTGCACACAACAGTTCAAGCAATATGTAGTTAGTCCAATCAATGGTTAGTTTCAACCGGGCAATGGCGGAGATAACACGGCCAGTGACAGCCACAGGTTGAGTAAAAGAAAATAAAACAACACAGTTGGTTAGCGTCAACCGGGCGATGGCGGAGATGCCTCCGGCCAGTAGCAGCCACAGATCGACTACAAAAGTTAGTGGAGGCGTCCACGCGATCCCGTTCCACCATTCCATTGACTGTGCGGTTCCCCCAGTCCATCGTCGCCGGAATGGGGAGTGGTGCATGGTACCATCCAACGCACACCACAACTCTACAGAAAAGTAGCTGCTTCAATCCACTTGGGCAGGACCCAACGTGTATTTAGACGGGGTACCGGAACTCAACCCACACTTGATGGGTTTATCGTATTGCAGGAAAGTAAAGGTACATGAAATAATATTACTGAAAGTAGGCGAGATTCAATCCACGTGGGCGGTGCCCAACATGTATTTAGTCGCCGGCCGGAACTCAACCCACACTTGATGGGTTTATTGTATTACAGGAATGAAACAGGGCCACGATATCTCGTGACGCACAGTTGGCGGGGTGTAAACAAAGCCACGATATCTCGTGACGCACAGTTGACAGATGATAACAAGCAATAAAATGCACCGATATGACAGGGTAATATGCAAACAAACAAACACCGCTTGAGTGTTCATAGCAAGTGGTTAGCTTGCCTTCGAAGATCGACGCCATTTGGTTTCGGGGTCGCGGACACGTCGCGGGTTAGGGTCTCGGTTCGCCGGTATCATGGAACACCAATACATGCATACGCGGGTGCTGAGCATATAAACCTTTTAGAAAAATGTAAAACCTATACCACTGGATAGGGCTTCTCAAACCATGAATTTACAAATTTGATTCACCTCAAACGGAGCTATGGTTCAAAAGATATAGCCGTTTAACGTTTAGCTATCTGCTGCCTACTTCTGAAAAAAAAACAGAACGGGCTGAAATCGAATGGGCTGGGATGGTCACGCATTTCAGCGAAGTACGCCTTCTCCGTAGGGACGCGGAGACGCGCGGGGGCGCTTCCACTTAACCGACGTGGCCTGCGGGGCCAGGCCGGATGTAACAGCCCCAGATTAGCACCCTAAAATATGGGCCAAATTTTCGCTTTTGTGTTGCATTGCATCATGGCATACATATTTAAAATTGCTAATATGGAAATAAAGCAACACCTAGAAATGAAAACAAAGGAAGCAAAACCCTTCCTCACTTTTTCCAAACTAAATGCATTGGCCAAAATGGCCAAACCAAATGCAAAGCTCAAGTTGGCACAATACTTTATTCTTGAACTTCCAAATTGTTTAGGAAGTTCCCAATTTGCTTCTTATCCCCAATTCTCAATTTCCAAGTTTTGTCAAATGAGAATAATTATGAGGACTTAAATTGGCTTAATTCAATTTCTAATTTTGGAACCAAGTTGAACTTCCCAAAGAATTTAAAATAAAAATATGGGGTGATTCATTATTATAATATGAGCCTCCCTAAATATTTTCATAATTTATTGAAATGGCTAATTGCTCCAAATAAATCTATTTTTGGAATTTATCAAAAATGCCCTAATTAAACTCCAAGACCAAATGTGGTGTAAAACATTTCATTTTGTTTCCCAAATTTTTGTGGAGGTTTAAAGGCATAAAGGGAGCCTATGTGAATTTTTCCACATTTTATAAAATTGTCTAAAGGCCCCTTTAAAATCATCAAAGCTGCTGGGGACCTCTTTGCAATTACAAATCCTGGAGCCAGGGGGTAATCGCAAAAGTCTTTCTTCCCCATGCCGCCGACGCCCGCCTCAAGTCGCCATGCCGCCGTGGTCCCCTCCTGGAGTTTTAGCACGCCACGACGACCTGGACGTCCCCCACACGCCACTGCTCCCTCACCTGCTCCCTTCCCCGCTCTCTCCCTCTCTCTCTGTGGCCGCCGTGACACCGTGGCCGTCGCCCGTGCCTCGCCGCCGCTAGAGCCACCTAGGAGCAAATCGAAAGCCGCCGTGAGCCTCGCCGTGACCTCCTCTCCTTGCCCGACCAAGGAATCGATCCGGGACCGACCGGACCGACGCCGGCTTCCACAACACCGCCGCACCGGCCGAGCTCGGTCGATCTCCCGATCGTCGCCGTCAGCCGCTCCCTCACCGTCGCCGTCCACACTCACGACGCCAGGGTGAGGCCCGCTCCTTTCTAGCCCTCTCCTGCTCCACCTCTTCTCCCTCTCGTGCCGCCGGCCAGCGCGCGGTCACCACGCCGGCACGCGCCGGTCGTGGCTTAGACCAGCACGCATGTGTGCTCGCCCGGCCTTCATCCCGGCCTGGGCCGGCCACGAGGCCGGCCTGTTCGGGCAGTGGCCCGGCCTAACGCCCGGTTTGGGCCGGCTCTGGGGCCGGTCTCTTCTGGCAGTGTCCCGGCCTGCAAACCGGCCTGGACCGACCTGTGGGCCGGTCCAAAACAGTAAAATCTGTAAATTTTGGAAATTAAAATGGAACTTAAATAATTCATAACTAATTGAAAAATGCCTCAAATTCGGCGATTCAAATTTCCAAATGTTCAGTAAAACAAACTCCACCTTTTGGAATCATTGTAATCTTCGTTTGGAATTACTTTCTTTTGTATATTTAAGAATTCCTAAAATGGGTTAGTTAATACCCAAATTGGGAAATTCATAACTTTTTGAATAATTGTCCAAAAATTATGAATTAAATATCAAAGTGATCAACTTGTCAAATGCTATTCAACCATGCTGATATCATGTCATGATCACAAACTTTTATTTGATGTTATTCATAAGTTGATTAAATGAAGTAAATTCAATTATTTAATTAATTTGCTATTTATTCATCAGTACTCCAAAAATTACAAATAAATTACCGAAACGATCGGAAGAACAAACCCTAACCATTTCAAGTCATGTTCATGAATTTTGAGCCACTTCTCTAATAATTCAATAATTTATGAAGAATGAGGTCCCTAAGATAAATATGGGGTTGCTTCCAAATAATTGCACTAATTATTTGGAACCCCGTTTAAATTGTTAGACCAATTAAATGTTAATGTCTTTGCATCAATTGGACATGTCATCATGTGTTTGCGCATTGCACCTTGTGATCGTGTGATTTATGTGTGCTTTGTATTTCTTTGGGTATCGATAGATTCCGGAGTCGAGGGTCTCTCTAACTACCCCGACGAGCAGTACTTCACGACCGGGCAGCAAGGCAAGAGATAACCTAACCTTCTTGGCATTTTAGCATCCTATGATTTTATCAAATTATTTTATCCACCATAATATTGCATGCGGTTCAAATGTCTCTTTTGGTAAATATTAGAATATCCTATGAATGCATGTTCTTCCCCGAGCCAATCACATGTATCCCTACCTATGAAACCTAGGGTTGAAGTGTTGGTCGAGATAAAGACAGATTTGTTGTACTCGTTTGCTTAGCTATGCTTAGCTATGCTTAAATAGATGCTTTATGTCCGTTATAAATTCCTTACTTGTTGATGTTGATGGAATGATTCGGGCATGGTGGAGAATTGTGATGCTTAATTAAAATGCTAAGACGGCTTGGGTGAGTTGCCATCGGGGATGGTGTTTTGCCTCACTCTAGCCCCTTGGTGCGAGTTCTTTACCTCTTGAACCAAGACTGAGCGTGCTTCCGGAGGTGGGGGCATATGGAACCCCCTTTGACCGAATAATTTGTGAGGGGCTTGTCAAGGGTCCTCTAGTTTGCCATTTCCATTTGCGCGTGTGTGGTGTGAGTGGAAAAGGAACGAGGATGGTGATGTTTAGGACGTGACGGAGGGGCAGGGCGCTGGGAGCGCTGAACCTGTCCTTCCGCCACTGATGGTCCTTGAGTAAGCCTCATGCATTGTAAAGGTCTAACCGCGCCCGCTCGCCGGTCTTCCCCGGAAGAGGGCCAACTAGGTGAGCCGGACGGTACCAATGGGTAAAATAGTACACCCCTGCAGGGTTAATCTTTTCGAAAAGCCGTGTCCACGGTTATGGACGACTTGGGAATAGACGATAAGACCATAGAGAATATTAACCTAATTGGTATGGCAGCTAAAGGTTGCATAATCAACGTGTGATAAAGGTTCACTTCCTCGAGGGTGATTCGAGGGGGTGCCTTGGTGGAGATGAGTGTGGTTGGTTACAGAAGGGTTCGATGAGAACCAATGATGAAAATGTTACTCTCTTATCCCCTTTTGAAAAGTATTCTGAGTAGACGAATGCCATGTGTCAATTATATTTCTGTTTATTAAACTGGCTTTATGCAAAGAAACTAGTACACATATAAAGCTTTAGAGCCTCCGTCAGTCATTGGGCCTATATCGCCCTACTAAACTTGTGAGTACATCGTACTCAGTTTCTCTTTGCTGCCTCTATGTTTTTGTATTTCAGAGGAGGACGACACCGAGCAACTAGGTGGGTTCTTCGTTGACGTCGACTACTAGTCTGGGGTTCCCAGGTGGCAGCTTGGGACCGTGGAACAAGCTGGCTTGGGTGATGTTTATTGTAGGCCTCTTAGGCCATATATTTGCTTCTTGTTGTTAGACAACACTACCCACTTCCGCTTGATGAATTGTTGGATATGTGATCCTTTTGTTGTGTAATATTTGTATTCTTCTCGTTATATGAGTTGCTATATATATTTTTGTGTCGTAGCGTCATGCAATGTGCCAGTTTGTTCCACAAGTCTCGATCTCTGTGTTATACCTTGATGGTTGTGCCAATTACATAGCCTCTCTGTATAATTCTGGGGTCGGGGCGCTACAAGTTGGTATCAGAGCAGGACTGCCTGTAGGAAACCCTTTCTATTGGTCGATGTCGAGTCTAGTTCGTGAAAATTATTTTTAACCTAAAAATGAGTTGTGAAAACCTTCCTAGGATTCTTTTACTCCTTATCCAATTCGCTCTGATCTCGGTGTTGTCTTACCTTTATTTGATTTTTAACGGTTCTTCTGATCGTCGGCAAAGTTCTAAATCTTTAGGATCACGGGTTGGGGTTCCTACCTTTAGTTATTAGTTATCCTTACTCCTCTGCCACATCTAAAACATGAAGAAAGGAAGTATGATGGTTCGTCAAGATATTCCTTTGCTTTAGCCCAAGATCTTGAACCGAAGGTCCCGGATTGTGCTAGGACTCCGGTGTAATTATTCATGAGGGCTGTCACCCCTTGAGTATTATGCTATTGTGGGTCCCAGTGCATGAAGCTGATCTTTAACCCAAGATCTTTTCCGTTGAACCCTGGTGCTAGTGGTTAAACCCTACATCAGGTTGGCAGAAATTGAAGCTAGTCTTCAAGCTCGAGGTTGCAGCCGTAATTGTTTTCCTCGACAATGCTCTTCTTCGTCACTAGCTTTAGCTAGAATTTCTGTTAGGGAACTATCTGAATCACGACGGGATTGCTCCTCGCGAGTTTTTCCATCAATAATTGTGTGTCCTCCACTAACACCCGTTCATGAAACCCTTTCGGCACTAGTTGTCGGAAGAGTGCTGACAAGGGCTTCTGCATTATCTTGAGATTGTTGCTAGTCTGTTTCTTACCCTAAAATCTTTTGTTCGACCTCTATCGGCCCGTTGACCGTCAAGTGTATCGTGCATTGGGGTGTTCTGATGCATGCTATTCTGGTGGTTCGTCAAGGCATTCCATTTCGGGATGTCAGGAGAAACAAACTCCGGTACCTCGTCCATGTTTCGGACTAGATCAAAGTTTTGTGATTCGCGGAGTAAGAGCTGGTCTAGCTTCTGTTCCGTCCCACCTTGGAGTGTCACACTCTTTTATATCGAGAGGTCGTGCTTAGTCTCATGACGTACTGGATGAAGTGATGCTCCTACCCTTCCTTATCCATCTACCTCCGAGTTTTCGGGCTCGAGAGTATTGAGGATGTATATCGTCGTGGTAATCGGATATTCTTGGCAATTGTTGTTGCTTTGAAATCCAAGAATCTTGATGGCACTCATTTAGGGTATCAAGACTAGATTGACGGAGCTGCCAGGTCCCTTTCACTCAGATGCACACCTCCGGTCAACGAGTTAGATTCGTGTCGAAGCTCTAAAGACCACATCTTTTCCTTGACATGCAAGTTTTCTCTCGCAACCAGTGACTTTTGTCGCTATGGATCCGAGTGAAGTTCGCTTTGTCTCCTCAGGTTAAATCACAAGTTGGTTCTGCATACGTGCATTATTGAGCTGGTAGGTTGGTACCTCCCGTTCTCCGATTAAGCCATGTGTGCACATCAAGCCCTGACCGAGTCGTTCCTAATTTAAGAAGTTGTCAAACCTCATCGTCTTACCGGTGTGTCCCAATTATCAGGAATCAGTTGGGCTTCTTGTATGGAGTTCATGCTGGATCAAATTCCCTTTCGTAATCATGAACCAATGGAAACCCAATCTACCTCGTGCTTTGGAACTTGGGCTATAGCCATTGTCTTGGGAATCTAGTATCATACCTATCGGCTAGCTTTAGCCAAACTCCTCCCTGGGACTTGTCCAGCCTGGAGTATCCGCACGCCCAACCAAATCTGAATCTCAAGCAAAAGTGATGCTTGGAGTTTAGTAAGAGCGTGACCTAGACCTTTAGTACTCCGATGAGTCCGATGTTGTGACTCATTCACCTCACCGGAAGGCCTATTGACGAGATCTCTCAAATCTTTAACCTCAACCACTATCCCTGAGGGTAATGTGTAAATTACCCTAGTTTTTTTCCGTATGGTCTTTTCTCTATCTCAAGTACGACTTTCGCTTGAGTATGGAATGAAGGCTATTTCTGAAGCCGGAGTGTGATATCTAGAACCTCAAGGAGAACCTCACCACGGAGTTGGCACATACCTATCTGTCAATCCTCCTACTCCATCCACCTCGTGACAATGTCTCGTTTATGAGGTTCTAACCCTCCATCTAAATGTGGGGCAGTGCCATATCTCTCCTTCCTAGGCGAACCCAAACTCTTCTCCATCACACGGACAGTGTGTGAATTCTTCAGTCACGTTAGGGCCCGAGCGTTCAGCCTTAAGGAAACGTCTAGTACGTCACAAGCGTGGAGTCCAGAAGATGCCTTTCTCCTCACGGTGCCAAATCTCTACGGTCTACCCAACGGGTGGTTTGAAGTGATGTCTTGGTGATCGGTTGTCCTATCCTCGGCCCGACCTTTGTTTGGTCAAGTCGTTCCTTTTCCTCTCAATAACCTATGCTTTTGGGCACGAGTCATTTCGTCTAACGCCTTTAGCTATCTCCTGTTCTTTCCGCCTTTGTGGCATGTCATGTTAGTTAGCCAACTCTCTGCAACGAGGAAGATGTGTTGTCATGTTCCTTCCTCCCTCTTCCTACTCTAGAATCTCGGGACGAGATTCCTGTAAGGGGCTAGAATTGTAACAGCCCCAGATTAGCACCCTAAAATATGGGCCAAATTTTCGCTTTTGTGTTGCATTGCATCATGGCATACATATTTAAAATTGCTAATATGGAAATAAAGCAACACCTAGAAATGAAAACAAAGGAAGCAAAACCCTTCCTCACTTTTTCCAAACTAAATGCATTGGCCAAAATGGCCAAACCAAATGCAAAGCTCAAGTTGGCACAATACTTTATTCTTGAACTTCCAAATTGTTTAGGAAGTTCCCAATTTGCTTCTTATCCCCAATTCTCAATTTCCAAGTTTTGTCAAATGAGAATAATTATGAGGACTTAAATTGGCTTAATTCAATTTCTAATTTTGGAACCAAGTTGAACTTCCCAAAGAATTTAAAATAAAAATATGGGGTGATTCATTATTATAATATGAGCCTCCCTAAATATTTTCATAATTTATTGAAATGGCTAATTGCTCCAAATAAATCTATTTTTGGAATTTATCAAAAATGCCCTAATTAAACTCCAAGACCAAATGTGGTGTAAAACATTTCATTTTGTTTCCCAAATTTTTGTGGAGGTTTAAAGGCATAAAGGGAGCCTATGTGAATTTTTCCACATTTTATAAAATTGTCTAAAGGCCCCTTTAAAATCATCAAAGCTGCTGGGGACCTCTTTGCAATTACAAATCCTGGAGCCAGGGGGTAATCGCAAAAGTCTTTCTTCCCCACTGTGGCCACAGTGGCCGGCGCCCCATGCCGCCGACGCCCGCCTCAAGTCGCCATGCCGCCGTGGTCCCCTCCTGGAGTTTTAGCACGCCACGACGACCTGGACGTCCCCCCCACGCCACTGCTCCCTCACCTGCTCCCTTCCCCGCTCTCTCCCTCTCTCTCTGTGGCCGCCGTGACACCGTGGCCGTCGCCCGTGCCTCGCCGCCGCTAGAGCCACCTAGGAGCAAATCGAAAGCCGCCGTGAGCCTCGCCGTGACCTCCTCTCCTTGCCCGACCAAGGAATCGATCCGGGACCGACCGGACCGACGCCGGCTTCCACAACACCGCCGCATCGGCCGAGCTCGGTCGATCTCCCGATTGTCGCCGTCAGCCGCTCCCTCACCGTCGCCGTCCACACTCACGACACCAGGGTGAGGCCCGCTCCTTTCTAGCCCTCTCCCGCTCCACCTCTTCTCCCTCTCGTGCCGCCGGCCAGCGCGCGGTCACCACGCCGGCACGCGCCGGTGGCTTAGACCAGCACGCACGTGTGCTCGCCCGGCCTGGGCCGGCCACGAGGCCGGCCTGTTCGGGCAGTGGCCCGGCCTAACGCCCGGTTTGGGCCGGCTCTGGGGCCGGTCTCTTCTAGCAGTGTCCCGGCCTGCAAACCGGCCTGGACCGACCTGTGGGCCGGTCCAAAACAGTAAAATCTGTAAATTTTGGAAATTAAAATGGAACTTAAATAATTCATAACTAATTGAAAAATGCCTCAAATTCGGCAATTCAAATTTCCAAATGTTCAGTAAAACAAACTCCACCTTTTGGAATCATTGTAATCTTCGTTTGGAATTACTTTCTTTTGTATATTTAAGAATTCCTAAAATGGGTTAGTTAATACCCAAATTGGGAAATTCATAACTTTTTGAATAATTGTCCAAAAATTATGAATTAAATATCAAAGTGATCAACTTGTCAAATGCTATTCAACCATGCTGATATCATGTCATGATCACAAACTTTTATTTGATGTTATTCATAAGTTGATTAAATGAAGTAAATTCAATTATTTAATTAATTTGCTATTTATTCATCGGTACTCCAAAAATTACAAATAAATTACCGAAACGATCGGAAGAACAAACCCTAACCATTTCATGTCATGTTCATGCATTTTGAGCCACTTCTCTAATAATTCAATAATTTATGAAGAATGAGGTCCCTAAGATAAATATGGGGTTGCTTCCAAATAATTGCACTAATTATTTGGAACCCCGTTTAAATTGTTAGACCAATTAAATGTTAATATCTTTGCATCAATTGGACATGTCATCATGTGTTTGCGCATTGCACCTTGTGATCGTGTGATTTATGTGTGCTTTGTATTTCTTTGGGTATCGATAGATTCCGGAGTCGAGGGTCTCTCTAACTACCCCGACGAGCAGTACTTCACGACCGGGCAGCAAGGCAAGAGATAACCTAACCTTCTTGGCATTTTAGCATCCTATGATTTTATCAAATTATTTTATCCACCATAATATTGCATGCGGTTCAAATGTCTCTTTTGGTAAATATTAGAATATCCTATGAATGCATGTTCTTCCCCGAGCCAATCACATGTATCCCTACCTATGAAACCTAGGGTTGAAGTGTTGGCCGAGATAAAGATAGATTTGTTGTACTCGTTTGCTTAGCTATGCTTAGCTATGCTTAAATAGATGCTTTATGTCCGTTATAAATTCCTTACTTGTTGATGTTGATGGAATGATTCGGGCATGGTGGAGAATTGTGATGCTTAATTAAAATGCTAAGACGGCTTGGGTGAGTTGCCATCGGGGATGGTGTTTTGCCTCACTCTAGCCCCTAGGTGCGAGTTCTTTACCTCTTGAACCAAGACTGAGCGTGCTTCCGGAGGTGGGGGCATATGGAACCCCCTTTGACCGAATAATTTGTGAGGGGCTTGTCAAGGGTCCTCTAGTTTGCCATTTCCATTTGCGCGTGTGTGGTGTGAGTGGAAAAGGAACGAGGATGGTGATGTTTAGGACGTGACGGAGGGGCAGGGCGCTGGGAGCGCTGAACCTGTCCTTCCGCCACTGATGGTCCTTGAGTAAGCCTCATGCATTGTAAAGGTCTAACCGCGCCCGCTCGCCGGTCTTCCCCGGAAGAGGGCCAACTAGGTGAGCCGGACGGTACCAATGGGTAAAATAGTACACCCCTGCAGGGTTAATCTTTTCGAAAAGCCGTGTCCACGGTTATGGACGACTTGGGAATAGACGATAAGACCATAGAGAATATTAACCTAATTGGTATGGCAGCTAAAGGTTGCATAATCAACGTGTGATAAAGGTTCACTTCCTCGAGGGTGATTCGAGGGGGTGCCTTGGTGGAGATGAGTGTGGTTGGTTACAAAAGGGTTCGATGAGAACCAATGATGAAAATGTTACTCTCTTATCCCCTTTTGAAAAGTATTCTGAGTAGACGAATGCCATGTGTCAATTATATTTCTGTTTATGAAACTAGCTTTATGCAAAGAAACAAGTACACATATAAAGCTTTAGAGCCTCCGTCAGTCATTGGGCCTATATCGCCCTACTAAACTTGCGAGTACATCGTACTCAGTTTCTCTTTGCTGCCTCTATGATTTTGTATTTCAGAGGAGGACGACACCGAGCAACTAGGTGGGTTCTTGTTGACGTCGACTACTAGTCTGGGGTTCCCAGGTGGCAGCTTGGGACCGTGGAACAAGCTGGCTTGGGTGATGTTTATTGTAGGCCTCTTAGGCCATATATTTGATTCTTGTTGTTAGACAACACTACCCGCTTCCGCTTGATGAATTGTTGGATCTGTGATCCTTTTGCTGTGTAATATTTGTATTCTTCTCGTTATATGAGTTGCTATATATATTTTTGTGTTGTAGCGTCATGCAATGTGCCAGTTTGTTCCACAAGTCTCGATCTCTGTGTTATACCTTGATGGTTGTGACAATTACATAGCCTCTCTGTATAATTCTGCGGTCGGGGCGCTACACCGGACCCACACGTCGGCGTCACGCGGCCCGCCAAGCTGGCCGCCAGCTGGCTGCCTCCTTCCTCGCGTCGAGGACGCTCGGGAGGGAGCCCGAGGCGGCTCTGGCCGGCTCGGTCCCGGACGGCCGTCGCCGCTCCGGTGGGCGCCGCCGGTCACCGAGGGCACCGGAGGGACCGCCCTGCCACGCCGCGCTCGGGGAGGAGGCCACGGCCACGGGGAAGCACGGGGCGCCACCTCGGGTGCGTGCTCCGCAAGCTCACCGCCGGCGGCCGAGGACGGAGACGAGGCTGCGGGGCACCAATCACTGAACTGCCTTGCCGGGGAGGTAGAGGGGACCAAGGGGCGCATCCCTGCGAATTTAATCGAGGAACAGCTCGGTCTAGGGATTGCCACGGTCGATGGACCGACGGCGGCGACCTCGGCCGAATCGGAGCAGGGCTCCGCTGTTCCGCGACTAAAAGAGCAGAGGGGCTCCAGGGGGAGAGAGAAATGAAGTGCGCGCGAGAGGGCTCGAGGGCTCGAGGGCTCTTTTATAGGCTCGGGGGGGGGGGGGGGGGGATAGTGGCCATGATGGCCCGGCGGGAGAGGCGGGGTGAGGTGTCCCGGTGCTGTAGTTTAACGACGGCAACTGCGTCGATGGTGTAGCATGGTGTGTGCTGGACAACGAGAAACCCGCGGTTGCGGATAAGATCGGTGACGTCGGGGTACTGGTGAGGTGTGGACCCGCGGCGGTGCTGTCCGCGGCGCGTCGGCTTGCGGGCAGCGGCGAGCTGGAGAGGGTGAGGTGTCGGGCGGGGTTTCCGGATGGTCCAGGGGGAGGAGGGTCACCTGCTGGGCATGGAACGGGACGGGGAGGAGCTCAACGGCGTCGAGCAGGAGGTGGTAGTACCGCCTGGCATGGACGTGCCCGCGGCGGCCATGCCAGCCACCATGCCGACATCGGCATCGAGATGGTCCTCTCAACTCGGAGCTCAAAGAAGATAACCAATCGCGTCACCCTGCGCCAAATTTCAAACCCTACCAAATCTTAGTTATAAGTTTCTGATGGTTTGCAACTTGGTCTGAACAAAATTTCAAAAACAGTAGGGGACACCAGGTGCTCGATGAAATGATCAAGGCTTTGCACATCTCAGAAAAATCCCCAAAATTCACAGTAGGTTATAATGGGTGTAGACAGTGTGTATATGGAGTTTGAGCTCAATTGGATACATGGAAGGTGGTCAAATAAATTGGTGTTCGAAAAGTGCCCTAATGGCATGGGTATGCCAAATGCATTAAATCAAATAATATTGACATGATCTTCTGGGTAGGGTGTTCTATACGGATAGTTGTCTATTTGAAAAAGTACCGATGCCAAATGAATTTTGTAGCTATGGTTTGCTTTGGAAATTGCAATTAGGCATAAAAGGGGCATTACCAAGGAGGTACCCCAAATATTGCTCAAATGGGGTTGGGACAATGGAATGAAACGTTCAGGAGGTGATATTAGGCCTATCCACAAAATTGTAGAATTTTTGGATGAGTGGAAAGTTTCTAAATAATTATTGGATTGTAAATGGCATAATAGGAAATATGAATAAACTCAAAATTATTGTATTGGACTATGGAATATTTTTCCATAGGATGGAGGTGTATGCATGAGGGAACCATTTTGTGGCTTGGTAGAGTTTATCTCAAGTTGCACTTGGGGCGGTGGCTTTTGGTGGGGTAGACAGAAGGGTTTCAGAACATTGGAGTGGCATCAATAGGTGACAACGAAAATAGTGGCATAGGGATGTGGTGGGGGTTAATAAGATCGAGGATCATTTGGGAAATTTTCAAGTGAGCGAAACCAAAATCAATTCAAAGACCAACAAGTGGGATGAAAATAGTTTGGAAACAGAAAAAAATTCAGGTGGGAGAAACACCATTACTAACAGTAGGGACGAATTTTCGGGATGTGACATGGGCACACACACACAACACTCAACATAGGTACTCAACATAGATGAGAACACACACAGTACTCAACATAGGTACTCAAACTAACTATGACCAGGTCCTAAGCCGCGCGGTGCTGAGCCGCGGACGCTCTGCTTCCAAAGAGCCGGAACCATGAGAGACTCGCTCGCGTCATAAGGATTCTGAAGTAGCGACCAACGCCTGTTATTTGTATTATCGAACAAATACATGTAGCGAAGGACGTGCTCGTCCTCCTCCCTGATACGGCGACGTACCACCCTGAGGGGCCGGCGCTCTCTGCACATTCCGTGGCCAATACCACCAAAGAAGATCCGGATCGACGATGCGACCTGGATCCCTCACCAAGGTCCGCGCCCCGGAAGGTAGAACCTCCCAGTGCCAGCCCGGCGGATGCCAGTCCCGGACATCGCCATCCGGGTTGATCAAAAGGGGCATCAGGAAGGCCGGCGCGGAGGAGAAGCAGCGCGTGGAGGAGAGACGGCGGCGCGTGGAGGAGGGCGACGGGTTGGCTCGAACCGGGGACGAGGTTGTGGGTATTTATGCCCAATTAGGAACAAGCACACGGATCATGTGTTTCCTTCGAGCGTTTGTGAGCCGTTGGATCAGCGGTGTGTTTCTTTCTGGCGCTTGTGAGCCGATCGATCAGCGGGCATGTAGTATGTCCAATCAGCATCAAGCACACGGATCGTGTGTTTCCTTTGAGCGCTTGTGAGCCGTTGAATCAGCGGTGTGTTTCTTTGGAGCCCTTGTGAGCCGTTGGATCAGCGGTGTGTGTTTCTTTTGAGGGGTGAGCTGTTGGAGCAGCAGAAAGAGTGAAGCGGAGCCGGCACGCTGCGCAAGTGGGCACTCTCCTGCGCGCTGCTGCATGGCTGAGGACGACGGCGACCAGCTGCAGGCACTCACGAGCAAATAGATAGAAAAAATAAGAGAGAAAAAATAAACAGAAAACATAAGAAAGAAAAAATAAACAGAAAACATAAGAAAGAAAAAATAAGAGAGAAAGAAAACAAAAGCCCATTACTACCGGTTGTAATATATAGGGTCATGTGGCTGATCCAACACTGGTTTTGCCCATCCGGAAGCTTGCGCATCCGTCTCGCATCGTCGTGAGCAGCAAATCGACCTTCGATCCAAGCAGCCGCAAGACTTCTCTGATGATCTAACGACCATCCCAAAAAGTGTTGGGAATGTTGTAGATCATCAGAGAGCCTTGCAGCTGCTTGGATCCGACCGAGGGGCATGGCTACCACTTCCACCACCACCACTCCCACCTCCTCGGCAATTCATCATTGTGTCACCCTAATCCAGTGGTTGGATTCAACCTACCCGAGGGCTTGTGTTTCCAACATCATCGTTGTGTTGTCCTTATTCACCGACCTACAGGAGGTGGCTCCAATGGCTGGCCGACGAACAAGGACAAACACAATAATGCCAGGGAACATGCCAGCGGGTAGGCTAAATCCAACCATTGGGTTCGGTGGCAAAGGTAGACGCTCGTTGTGTGCCGTTCGCTGCAGGGACGTCGCTATTTATAGGCGATTAGAAGGTCTACCTATGGATGAGGTGGGAGTGCAGATCCAACAGCTCACAAGCCCTCAAAAGAAACACACCCCTGATCCAACGGCTCACAAGCGCTCTAAAGAAACACACGATCCGTGTGCTTCCGATCAAATGGCTCACAAGAGCTCGAACGAAACACAACTCTGATCCAACGGCTCACAAGCGCTTGAAGGAAACACACGATCTGTGTGCACACAATCCAACAGCTCACAAGCACTCGAAAGAGACACAACTCTGATCCAACGGCTCACAAGCACTCGAAGGAAACACACGATCCGTGTGCTTCTTCCACCGCTTCCCGCCTTCGTCTGCCGTGCATCGCTTCTTTGCCATGCGCCGTCGCACGGCAAAGAAAACTTTGCCGTCCGGCAAAGAGACGACGCACGGAAAAGATAGCGGCGCATGGCAAAGATAGCGGACGACGCACGACAAAGAAGCAGGGACGGCAGTCTGTGGGCCCCCGGTGGTCTACCCCCCTAGATTTCTCCGCGCGAGGTTCCACCAACATACTTTTTCATAGGTTTAGGTTTGTTTAGGCATTAGACAAATGGAAAACCAGGTTTGGTACCCTTTGGCACATTCTAGCCTCCGGTATAGCCGCAGCGGGACACTTCAGCCCACACGTCCAGGAATCTTCTAAGTGTTATCGGCCGAAAGTGAGGAAGGTCACACCGGGGAGCTATGCCTTGCACCATTTGGTGGATCACACCTTCCAACACACTACCACACATATCCTAGGCCCACGTGCAAGTTTTGGTGGGATTCTGGTGCTCCGGAGCTCATTCCCCCGGAAACGGCGGTCTGTGGGCCCCCGGCGGTCTACCCCCCTAGATTTCTCCGCGCGAGGTTCCACCAACATACTTTTTCACAGGTTTAGGTTTGTTTAGGCATTAGACAAATGGAAAACCAGGTTTGGTACCCTTTGGCACATTCTAGCCTCCGGTATAGCCGCAGCGGGACACTTCAGCCCACACGTCCAGGAATCTTCTAAGTGTTATCGGCCGAAAGTGAGGAAGGTCACACCGGGGAGCTATGCCTTGCACCATTTGGTGGATCACACCTTCCAACACACTACCACACATATCCTAGGACCACGTGCAAGTTTTGATGGGATTCCGGTGCTCCGGAGCTCATTCTCCCCGGAAACGGCGGTCTGTGGGCCCCCGGTGGTCTACCCCCTAGATTTCTCCGCGCGAGGTTCCACCAACATACTTTTTCATAGGTTTAGGTTTTTTTAGGAATTAGACCAATGGAAAACCAGGTTTGGTACCCTTTGGCACATTCTAGCCTCCGGTATAGCCGCAGTGGGACACTTCAGCCCACACGTCCAGGAATCTTCTAAGTGTTATCGGCCGAAAGTGAGGAAGGTCACATCGGGGAGCTATGCCTTGCACCATTTGGTGGATCACACCTTCCAACACACTACCACACATATCCTAGGCCCACGTGCAAGTTTTGGTGGGATTCCGATGCTCCGGAGCTCATTCCCCCCGGAAATGGCGGTCTGTGGGCCCACGGCGGTCTACCCCCCCCTAGATTTCTCCGCGCGAGGTTCCACCAACATACTTTTTCATAGGTTTAGGTTTTTTTAGGCATTAGACAAATGGAAAACCAGGTTTGGTACCCTTTGGCACATTCTAGCCTCCGGTATAGCCGCAGCGGGACACTTCAGCCCACACGTCCAGCAATCTTCTAAGTGTTATCGGCCGAAAGTGAGGAAGGTCACACCGGGGAGCTATGCCTTGCACCATTTGGTGGATCACACCTTCCAACACACTACCACACATATCCTAGGCCCACGTGCAAGTTTTGGTAGGATTCCGGTGCTCCAGAGCTCATTCCCCCCGGAAACGGCGGTCTGTGGGCCTCGGCGGTCTACCCCGCTAGATTTCTCCGCGCGAGGTTCCACCAACATACTTTTTCATAGGTTTAGGTTTTTTTAGGTATTAGACAAATGGAAAACCAGGTTTGGTACCCTTTTGCACATTCTAGCCTCCGGTATAGCCGCACCGGGACACTTCAGCCCACACGTCCAGGAATCTTCTAAGTGTTATCGGCCGAAAGTGAGGAAGGTCACACCGGGGAGCTATGCCTTGCACCATTTGGTGTATCACACCTTCCAACACACTACCACACATATCCTAGGCCCACGTGCAAGTTTTGGTGGGATTCCGGTGCTCCGGAGCTCATTCCCCCCGGAAACGGCGGTCTGTGGGCCCCCGGCGGTCTACCCCCCTAGATTTCTCCGCGCGAGGTTCCACCAACATAGTTTTTCATAGGTTTGAGAAATCATAATAATCATTGGATGTCGGAGGAAGTTGTAAATGATGATGACCTAAGACTGCGGGAATTGTGGCTTGAGTATGGTGACGACGTGTGTAACGCAGTGAAGACCGCTCTAAGCGAAGTAAATGATCAGTACAATCCGACCGGAAGGTACGTGGTGTCGGAGCTGTGGAATTTCCAGATAGGTCGGAAGGCAATGATGAAAGAGGTGTTGCGGTACATCTTCGAGCAGATGGACAAACCGGGAAAGCGCAGGAAGGGGTCGATGAGCTAAATGTTGACCTAGCTAAAGTGAAGCTCTTTGCCGTGCGGGGGCGCACGACAAAGGTGAAGGTGCACGGCAAAGAGTGTCTTTGCCGTGCAACTTTTACCGTTGCCGTGCGCCCCCGCACGGCAAAGAGGTCTTTGCCGTGCAAAGTTTTGGCGCGCACGGCAAAGCCCTTTCCGAACCCTAGCTAAACCCGCACGCGCTCGATCCCCTGCACCTGCTTCTTTGTCGTGCACCTGCTTCTTTGCCGTGTGCCCCCGCACGGCAAAGAGGTCTTTGCCGTGCAAATTTTTCGCGCGCACGGCAAAGCCTGTCCGAACCCTAGCTAAACTTACCCGCACGCGCTCGATCGATCTAATTTCCCCTCCCTCCCCAGCTCGCGCGCGCGCGCCTCCCTGCCCAGCTCGCACGCCGCCGCGCCCCCTGCCTCCCCTGTCCCTCCCCAGCTCGCACGCCGCCGTGCCCTTGCCCCCTGTCCTGCACGCTGCCGTCGGCCCTCCTCACTACCCGACCACGCCTCTGCCGCCCCCAATCTCAACGCTCACGTCGCCCCTGCTCCCGCCACCCCGGCCCCAATCTCAACGCAACGCCATGGCAGCGCCCGAGCTCGGTCGCTAGGGGATGCCGCCGCCGTCCGCTGCCCCGCCCTTGCGAGCGCCTCCCCCCAGACGAGCCCCTCCTCCCGCCGCCGTCCGCTCGCGACGCCCCTCCTCCCGCCGCCGTCCGCTCGCGACGCCCCTCCTCCCGCCGCCGTCTACTACCCGCCCTCGCGAGCGCCTCACGCCTCCCCCCAGACAAGCTGCGGCCGCCCACGCCACCCGGACGAGCTGCTCCACGCGCTGCCCTGCATCCTTCCCCGCGCGTCGGGCGCCCTGCAGGTAATTAGGGTAGAGTGTAGATTAATTTTAGTTTTGAACTAGGTGTGTAGTGTAGATTTTAGTTTTGAAATAGATGTTTAGGATTTGGATAGGATTTGGATAGGTTAAAAATAGGAATTATATAGCAAAAATAGGATAATGTGCTGCAAGGAAATTCTAAGTAAAAGAGGTCAAATAAATTATATTTTTGCACTTTAATTCTTTATGGTGAAGTAATATTGTTATACCACTATTTTATTTTTTGAACTTTAATGTGCTGCATGATTAATTCATTTTCTCGCATATTATGAACCGTAACTCTTACGACATTTATCGGGACAGCCGGCGGATGCGTAGTTGGGTACGTTCTCCCCGCTCTACCTCGATCTGAGACAGGATTTCGGCAGCGCCTCCCCGTTGTTCTCCGGATGCACATCCCTCTCAGCTTTTTGCCGAGACGTGTATCGGGAGAACAGTGGGGAGGTGCTGCCGAAATTCTATCTCGGGTCGGGGTAGAGCAGGGAGGACGTACTCAATCTACGGATCCGGTGGCTGCTAGGAGCCCACCTAGTAGAGATGTAGGTTGATGCATGATGGGGTCGTTGCATAGAAAACAAAATTTTTCCTACGAAACAAGCGGAAGAAACCCCAAGGATCTAGATCTATTAGACGAAGGTAGCGAAGATGAGATCCAATCTCTTACCCTTGAAGATCAACAAACGCGTTTTGTCGGTGCAGGGGTTGGCTAGTCGATCCCCGCAACTAGACTCATCTAGTCGCGAGGAGATGTATTTCCTCGAAGTCCAATCCGACGAAGTGCCACAAGGGGTAGCACCTCCGCGGTATCCACACGTACGGCTCGATGTAGATCTCCTCCTTCTTGATCCCGCAAGCAAGGTGGAGATGGCTAGATGGATCTCGGCACCACGACGGTTGTGGTGGCGTTGATGGTGATGATCCCCACGAGCATGGCTTCGCCAAGCCAAGCAAGAGGAGAGGGAGAGGAGGAGGTGCAGCAGCAGCCCTACATCTAGGGGTGGTGCGGCAAGGCCATGGAGGTGGTGGTGGCGGCAGCCCTCCGAGGAGAGAGGTGGCGCCTTGGGAGAGGTGAAGGAGGCGGCGGCTAGGGCACCAAGGGAGGGGTGCGGCTAAGGCAGCCAAGGGTGTGCCGCACCCCCTCCCCTCTCCTATATATATAGGGGGCGGCTAGGGTTGGACAAGGGCTGGCCGGCCCCCTTTGCTTGGCCCCCCAAGTTGAGTCCCTTTTGGACTCCACTTGGGCCCCTTTCCTAAAAGGGTGCGGCCAAGCCTAGTCCATCTAGGACTTGGCCGGCTGGGCCTAAAGGGTGGTGCGCAGCCCATGTGGTTGCTGCATCCCCCTTGGTCCATGTGGGCCCCCTACATTAGGTGGGTCCCACTTCTAGAATCCTCTAGAACTTTCTAGAACCTTCCGGTACCCAGCTGAAATATTCCGGAACTTTTCCGATACCTCCGGAAACCACTTTCCTTATATGAATCTTATTCTCCGGACCACTCCGGAACTCCTCGTGATGTCCGGGATCCTATCCGAGACTCCGAATCACCATTCGTTCATTCCATCAAAATATCTCATCGCTAACCCTAGCTACATCGGAGCGTTAAGTGTGTGACCCTACGGGTTCGAGAACATGCAGACATGATCAAATCAATAATCAATAGCGGGACCGGGATGCCCATATTGACTCCTACATATTCAACGAAGTTCCTTATCGATTGAACCACGATGCCGGAGATTCTTAATCTCATATACGATTCCCTTTGTCTCACCGATATTTAATTTGCCCGAGATTTGATCGTCGATATCTCCATATCTAGTTCTATCTCGTTACCTGGCAAATTCTCTTTACTCGTCCATAATATAGGATCTCCGTGATTAACACTTAATCACATGGTTGCAACCTTTCTGATGCTATATTACCGAGGGGGCCCAGAGATATCTTTTCCGTCACAAGGAAGGACAAATCCCAGTCTTGATTCATGTCACCCAACAAATACCATCGGAGATACCTGAAAGCCACCTTTATAATCACCCAGTTACGAAGTGACGTTTGATGTCCACAAAGTACTCCTCCGGTAAATGGGAGTGACATAATCTCATGGTCTAAGGAAACTATACTTGGCATACTAAAAGTGTTGGCAATAAAACTGTTGTGACACGATCAATTGCAACTCTTTATTATTTGGGTCTTGTCCATCACATCATTACTCCTAATGATATGACTCCGTTATCAAGTGACTATAACAAGTCCATGGTTAGGAAACTCTAACCATCTCTTGACTAACGAACTAGTCCGGTAGAGGCTTACTAGGGACACCTGTTTGTTTATATTCCACACATGTATTATGTTTCCAATTAATACAATTATAGCATGGATAATAAACTATTATCATAAACATGAATATGCTAATAAACCATTTTATTATTGCCTCTAGGGCATATTCCCAACAGTCTCCCACTTGCACTAGAGTCAATAATCTAGTTTACATTTTCTCGATCCAACACTCATGGTGTCTAACACTCATGGAGTCTCAGTGCTGATCATGTTTGCTTGTGGAAGAGGTTCTGTCCGTGTTCTGTACTATACAGTTCTTTATGTTCTTTGCAAAACGTCAACGTCACCTAATTTGACATTACTTTATCATCTCATGATAAACCTATTATCATCACATGATAATTCACATCATCACATGATGAATATAATATATTTGGTTAGAGAGTGAGATTTTCGTTTCCCATTATGCCTACATGACGTATGATAAGTCAAGAGAACTTTCACATAGCATGTGCACCCGGAACTCACTCAGTCTTGAAACAAAATTTCTCAAACCATAATATTATATCTTTTAATCCTTGAATTAATCATATACTCCTATATGTTGTAGACTCACAAATCGACAGTGCTATCATGTCACTTCGATATTTTCGATCATGCTTTCGCTGCGCTTCTGACTTTAAGAGATCTCCAATCTAGTTTGGTTTTATGACTTCAACCAAGTCTACCAATCTCTAGATTCTATTATCTCATCTTCATGTAAAAATGACTCCTCATTTAACATGTTCTTCTAACCAAGAACTTGGGTCACATATCGTCAAATACAAACACATGGTTCTTATATGTTTAGTCCTATGAACGATTCATAGCAAATTCTAACATATCCTCCAACCATCATTTTGTACTGAGTTATCAACTCAATGTTTCACCTATTTCTCACAAGCAGATGAACCTTTCTTCTCTTGTTTTATTTTGAACTCCTTCAAAATCTTACTTAGGTTAAACATCCTGACATAATGCTTATCAAACATATCTATCCTCCATAGATACATCCATCTCCATGGATATTTGACGTTTCAAACTAACTTCACAAGTTATACGTTGGTTCCTGACTTATTTACAACATTTATGAAATCTCCATTTCACACAGACAAGATGTTGTAAACTCCCACTCAAATATACACCATACACATATTAAATTGTGAAACCACTTTGGCTCCCACTCAGAAATATGTTATCCTTATATTTGACCATGATTTAACTAGCTCCCACTCAAACATATGTCACCACATATTTTGATCTTGGAAAATAGTTTCTGCTCTAACTTAATATATGTCGCCACATATCTTAATTAGATCACACTCGTGTATTTTCTCGATATTTTGGACACCTCCAAAATTCTTAATTAACTATTAATATCGAGAACTCTTTATACGAAACGCTAGTACTCTACTAGCTTTAAGTTTTATTTATTCTCTACAAAACACCTTTTGAGGAATAAATATGTGAAACATCACTTTCACAAAATCAAGCAACAATTACTTTGTGATTTAAACTTAACACAGGATGACTCTTAGTCATTTTCGTATTTAAGGCTTCTATTTCTTCTTTGTAGTTTCGTAGGTATGTCTTGTTTCTGAAACATGACAAGTAAATCATGAATATTATTTTGTAACCTGACAAAACTTTATATTCTTGAATCCTACTTTTCTTTAGACAAGCTAAACCGAAATTCAATGATCACCATCATTAATTCCTTTATGTGTCAAGTTTTAACCAACATAGCACTTTACATATGTGCCACTTGATACATAAACAAGCAAGGTTTTAGCTTTTCCATTCCATCAATTCTTTTATCAATGAAACCTTTTCACGATAAATCCACTAAAACATTTAACACAATCAACAATTGATTTGTCCCTTTTAGTCTCTCATTGTGGAATCTCTATCCATAGTCACATATGAATATACTACAAACTTTATTTGCAATAGTTTCTAATTATCTCATAATTAATGAAACCAATGTTTCACATAACTCATATGCGAAATGCAAATCATTAAATAGATCCTTATTTC
This sequence comes from Puccinellia tenuiflora, assembly GCA_012064385.1. NCBI lineage: Eukaryota > Viridiplantae > Streptophyta > Magnoliopsida > Poales > Poaceae > Puccinellia > Puccinellia tenuiflora. Next base: position 810,908 of record QRDG01000118.1, read on the forward strand.
TAAACAGAGTGTTTATCAAATAAATCTAAATGCTATTATCAAACCCCCGAAGTAAAACCCTTCTTTGAGACCACACAATATCAAATAGTGTGTGATTACAATATCTTAGGACATATCAAACGCCTTTGAAATATTCTAAACATTGTAATTTGTGATAACACTTCTCACAAGTCCACATACTAACAAATAACTCAAATATTTTGTCTCTTTTGATCAAATCATAAAGACTCAATTTTCTTGTTAACTTAATATCCTAAACTCCATAATTTGATCTCATCAAATATCATAACTCGAATAAATACACCTATTTAATCATTTATGATGGAGTTTACAAAATAATGACATCTCACATTTGCTGAAAATACAACCAACACTTGTGTTTATCTTCGGCAACTCATGACACACTTCCAAAGGGTGGCATTTTTAGTCATACTCCTTCAATAAGGCGCATTGATAAAACATCAAAATGTTTATTCAATCTTTAGCATAACTAAAACAATTGTCATTATTAAGTTTTGGATATTTTAGTATGTCTCTTATTTTATAAATGTTCAACCAATTTATCATCTAGATTATAATAAGAATAACACACTTATAATCGAAAACTTGTGATTTCCAAAAAGGATCACTCATGAAAATAGAACAACCATTGTCTTTAACATGAATAACCATCTCACATAAGCAAGACACACTAATTAAAATCACACTTAATTCGATTACAAAACTTATTCAAATCCTTTAATCCAAATGATAAATGTAGAGACAAATCGTTGCAGCATCAACTCCTTGATTGCCACTATTCTGCAACGTCTTCCCATATCCTTTATGCAAATCTCAAGCAGCAGGTTCTGTTTTCATAAAACAGAATGAGTATCAAATACTTATTAAAACCACCACAATTGCAATTTGGACTTAAACACTTATAACATGTATATCAATATATACTTTCTGCCTTGTCAACTTCTCTTGCTATGGGTTCCACTTTGACATGACGCAGCCGAGACACAAACTCATAGAAAGTGATCAAATCCCTTCCTATGACATAGTCTCTGACATAATTCTTGAAGTTAGGGAGAAACTAGCGTATCACCCCATCTATCGCGAAACCGTCATTCATCTCGTGGTTCCAAACAAGCACTAGACGATGATGTATCTCATGCATTATCCTCAGGTGTTGTTCCAAGCAAGTGTTCTCTTCCATCTTGAGTGAAAGAAAACCGTTCAGACATTCGAACCTTACAATTCTAACTTGTGCTGAAAAACTATTTTTCAGCTCATCCACAATCTCCATTGCAATCAAGTTCTTGAATTGTCTTCTTAGGTCAGAATTCATGAAGGTGCACATCATCCACTTGACTTTCAAGTAGGTGGTTCAAAACCACTCCATGTACTCTTCATCGCTTGCAGAAATATTTAGGTTTATTTCCTATTGGTTTGATCTCCATCATCGTGGCGCCATCACCATGGTTGTCCACCAACTATTGCATGTAGCGATCCTGCCCTTTTAAAATAGGCCAAGATCCCTGTGTTCTGTGCTAGTCCCTGGATCGAATAGCTAGCACCACAGTTCAAGATGTAATATCATGCAAATGCGTCAAATATCTATTACATCGAAGATCCAGAAGAGTAAAATATTACAAATTGCATAGCACAAGGCCAGCATAATTCAGCAGCGGAAATCATATAATAGCATGGAGTCCTCATCATCTTCATGTGCCACAGGCAGACATGTTGGTTGCAGACTCGAAACCTATAGCGTTCCTTACTCATCGTCAAACGAACCTGCAACGATAAAAGCGTTGCAGCCAAAAATTGGTCAGAACCATTGGAATGGATCTGGCAAATGATACTTGTGGACTCATAAAGGCAAACTTCTAACTTCTACATGCATATTTGGCTGGTGGAGTTGACAAGCTTTTGCGCAAAGCAATATTTTATCCTATACTTTCAAAAATCATTTCTTTCTTTCCAAAATCCTTAAGAGACGTCCCTGGGCGCACTAGTGTCTCGTTTACCCGAGTTCACCCAACAAGTTTTATTACTGAAATTGGAATGAGTGAGATCTTCTGTCGACAACCTTATTTGGTCACTCGTGATTGTCCATTACCGGGGACACGGCTATGATCATAGTTTTAAATAACTCTCGAGAGTTTGTGGCACTTTCCCCACTAGACTCGATCAATCCATTCTATCCTTAACCCTCATTTAGTGAAAAGGAAAGGAGAAGATCAAGACGAGACTTTTCAGAAGTGTTTTCCCATGGTACTCTAGCGAGATCACTGCCGTCCTACCCCTCTACATCATCAGATCTCACTGACCCAGGTCCACACAACTTACTCCATCAAGACAGAGCCCATATGACTAGTGGTTGCACGGTCGGGCAAACAAACACGGTGTCACATTAATCTCAAACCCTAGGTGGTCATCCACAAGTGCACATACTCAGGTTCACACCATGAAAATGGGCCTGAGTAGCCACTCAACTTCGCCTCCATCAACAAACCAATACCACCTAGGTAGTTCATTAATTTAGTAGAATTTTTCCTTAACTCAACTACAATAAAACGCTTCATTTTTGTAGCAAGCCAATCTACTAAATTAATATAGGTCACTAGTCAACTAAGTCACGTGGCTAACCTAACAGGTTTGCATAGCATATAACTTTTAATAAAAACAGCCTATCATGCATGCTAATGGAAAATAGTCTACAATGCAATATAGTAAAGTAGTAGGTCATTTATGCTGGAGTATCACTTGCCTTTTGAAACTTGTCGTTGCTCACGCACACTTTTCAACGTAAGTCGTATCTCTCCGTTCAATCTAAACAATATAAACAAACAACAATAAATAACAACCCAACAAACAATAAAACAAACACAACATCAAACAAGGACAACAATAAAACAATAAGGTTGATGATACAAAAAGAATTATTGTAATGAGGTAGGTCAAAGTCCAAGGTTTGCAATTTGAAATTTGGTCAAATTGCAAACTAGGTCAAGTTTGCAAAACAAGTCACTAAAAGATTTTAAACCAATTTCAGCATGTTTATGATGAAATGGTTCAACTAAAATGGTTTTTGGGTCTACTGGTCAGAGGACTAAATTCTAAAACATTTTCCCAAAAGGAAAAAAAATTAAAACAATAACAAAAACATTTTAATACCCCCAAAAGGGCATGAATACCATTTTAAAATAAGAAAGGGACGCAAAACATTTTATAAAATTTTGGGAAAGGTCTTACTGGATAGAGGACAACTATACAAAACTAGTCCAATTGGATTTACTCAAAAATCTAATTTTAAACTCAAGATATGGCCTAAACAAGAAATACAATGTTCTGCAATTAACAAGTTAGTGCACGACTAAAATATATATTTTTATTGTACCACTGTATTCTACACATTCATACGAATCTGTAGACTACAAAAATATCGAAAACGGAGTTACGGTTGATTTGATATGGAATTTCTAAGATTGACCAACAATCTGTCCAAAGTCAAATCCGAAAATAAAAAGGTTTTGACACTTGGGAAAATTTGTATGGCCAAAATTATTTTGTTTGGGCATAACATGGTGGTCTCAACTAATATATTATAAATAATATACGTGTAAGATTATAACATTTTGAGAGGCTCACCGACAAGAACGAATAGCGTCGGTGTCGAAGAGAGGACGTGACGCGGCTAAACGAGGTGGTCGATGTAGACGATCAAACACGGCCTCCGGGAAGTAGTTGATGAAGTTGTCGTAGATGTTCGCAGGAATGAGACGACAACAAAAGGACAAGATCTCGAGGTTGGTGGATTTCTGGACGCGCCAGAAAAGGAGAAGAACGACGGCGACGTCGGTCACCGGTGAGATCGGTTGAGCTCGTTCTCCATGGTTGGGCTGCGGGGAAAATTTGGAAAAATTAGGGGGGCTGAAGGAGGACACATATATCACGTAGGACATCATAGTGGGGCATGGTGAGGTCTCACCTTGTCGGGATCGTGGCAACGGCGGCGAAGTGGAAGACGCGTGGCTTCTCCTATATCCCGAAAAGAGATCTGATTTTTAGAAATAAAACCATGCGTCAAAATGAAAAACTTTCTTCATCAAAGTTGTAGGTATGTATTAGATCTACCTTATGTAAAAATCTCACCGGATTTGGTTGGGTGGTTGAGAAGAAATGTACGTTTTCCTCCGTCGGATCAGAAAGCTTGCGATGCAGATATCTCCGGCTATGGTGCATGAAAAGTGGTGGTCTTTATCGGAATGGAAAGGTATCGACGAGATCTACAACTCTCGCGAAGCATGAAACGGCATACGAGCAAAGATCGAATCGTGATGAGTGGACGATTGAAAGCTAGAGCTGAAATCGAAATTTCGACTTTGGATCAAGTGTGAGGCCGGGTCTGGGGTTTATATAGGCATGGAGGCCGGTGGGTAGGTAGTACCTGGGGTAGGGAGCATGCCAAAAAAAAGCGGAATTGAATTTGTACTCTTTAATGAAAAGTTATGGGAGTTTAATTGGGGAGGAGAAGAAGGAAGGTGAAATAATGGGTAATGTACGTGCATGAGGAGGAAGACGACTGCGTCATCGGCTGGGAGGCCGGTCGGCCTTGTTGGGCTGGGTCGGCCCAGTTTGGGTCGGCCACCCCTTTTTTCTTTTTCTTTTTCTGATTTTTCTTATTTCTTTCATACCTTTTGTTTTAAGTGTCCAAAACAACTCAAACCAGTTTCTAAATTTTTGTAAAATCAATATCTATCATTTGAAATATTCAAATACACTTTTTCAAGACATTTGAAAATTTTAATTTAAAATATTGCATATTTGCATAATTGACACCTTTATGTTATTTTATTAAATAGTTTTTGATAAATCCTTTTTGAATACATATACCCATTTTAAACATGGGTTTTATAAATATCCAAATAAATATTTTATTTCCAAATCTTTAAATCTTGAAATAGGAGGATAAAAGAATATTTAAAATAATAACCCTCAAAATAATATTTTATGATGGTTTTTCTTAATTTTTGGAGACTTTATTTATTTAATAATAAAAGTTTTAAATTTTTGTGATTTTTAAAACATTCCAAAATTTGGGATGTTACACACTACCACCCTTAAAAGGAATCTCGTCCCGAGATTCGAAGAGGCTAGAAAGAAGGATATGTTTGAGATCTCCGGTTTAGGCAACTGGGTGGGCTACCACCCTTAAAAGATACTTTTGTAGGTAGTCTTGAGCTTTTGTCTTCGGGCTAGGGTCCATATGGAAATGTGTGGATCCTTATATCATAGGCTTCATTTCCAATAGGTGGGTGCCTCTTCAAGTAACTTCGGACACTGAAGGTTTACTCTTTGGGTCCACCAAAGTCAGATGAGAGGATTTCACAACGTCACGTCATCCATCTCTGTATTGTCTTGGCATGCTGCCTTCTCACGGCTGACTTTCATCAGTGCAAGCACTACGCCATTTCTAACGGAACTCTCATGGTTGGTCAAAACTTCCATTTGTAGGACTTCTTCCTATTCACAAGAGTTGGGTTTAATCTCACCGTATAGCTTACGTTTCGGCAAAACTTGCCTTACATAGGGTTATAGTATTCCAGTGGCTCAGGTTCATCGTCGGCTCTCTAATAGGTTTGTTGCTCAGATTTACCATTCCTCATAGCAAGAGCGAATGATATGAGTATTCGTCATGGGGGCCAGTCCATGTCGCACCCACTCATTACCTTGTACTTGGTTTGGTGAATCTCGTAGGCTAACACTCGGTCGATCTTACTTGTCCGACAGAGAGTTTCCAATCTGTAAGACAAACCTGAGTTAAACTATCGAACCTTTAATACTACGGGGTTGCGAAAGCTCCTTCACACACTAGCTCACAAGCTATAACTTCTCCTCTGATTTCTTCTCCATTGGTGTAGTAAGATTTCCATGATATGTTTGAGTTGTTGAACCACTCGTTACACCCTTTGCATGGGGGTGGCCACCGATTGTTGCAATCCAAGAGGTAAGTCACTTCGGTTGGCATATTGGTGATGCTTGTGGTTGGGTTTAGCAGGGATGAGTGAAGATAGAAAGAGACTAAAAGAAGTTCTGCCCATAACCAGCAGATCAAGGCAATTCATCTCCAAACAACATCTAGCAAACATCAAGCAACATGGTTCAAACATAACAAACAACCTAGTATTACCATACCAACCAAGTTGATATGATCAATACACTATCTCGATATTCGTTGTTCTGACAGGGTAACTAAATTGGTGGTCTCATCTATCTTTTGTTGAGTTCTTCAAGTTCTTCCATGGCCTTCCATGAAGCACAACTGTCTTGTGGGGATCTCCATCGTTCTGACATCAGTTGAGTTGAATCCACCAATAAGCGTCATTTGAAGTGATAAAAGATGTTTAGAAAGTGAATAGTAGATGAGAGTATAAGAAAAGGTAACTTGCAAATATTTCCTTTTGAATAAAATAGATTTTCAATTTTTTTGTCTTTTCCTAGTTCTAATCCAAACCTAGGGTTTCGAACCTACAGGCAACACAGTGCTCTGATACCATCTGTAGCGATCCTGCCCTTTTAAAATAGGCCAAGATCCCTGTGTTCTGTGCTAGTCCCTGGATCGAATAGCTAGCACCACAGTTCAAGATGTAATATCATGCAAATGCGTCAAATATCTATTACATCGAAGATCCAGAAGAGTAAAATATTACAAATTGCATAGCACAAGGCCAGCATAATTCAGCAGCGGAAATCATATAATAGCATGGAGTCCTCATCATCTTCATGTGCCACAGGCAGACATGTTGGTTGCAGACTCGAAACCTATAGCGTTCCTTACTCATCGTCAAACGAACCTGCAACGATAAAAGCGTTGCAGCCAAAAATTGGTCAGAACCATTGGAATGGATCTGGCAAATGATACTTGTGGACTCATAAAGGCAAACTTCTAACTTCTACATGCATATTTGGCTGGTGGAGTTGACAAGCTTTTGCGCAAAGCAATATTTTATCCTATACTTTCAAAATCATTTCTTTCTTTCCAAAATCCTTAAGAGACGTCCCTGGGCGCACCAGTGTCTCGTTTACCCGAGTTCACCCAACAAGTTTTATTACTGAAATTGGAATGAGTGAGATCTTCTGTCGACAACCTTATTTGGTCACTCGTGATTGTCCATTACCGGGGACACGGCTATGATCATAGTTTTAAATAACTCTCGAGAGTTTGTGGCACTTTCCCCACTAGACTCGATCAACCCATTCTATCCTTAACCCTCATTTAGTGAAAAGGAAAGGAGAAGATCAAGACGAGACTTTTCAGAAGTGTTTTCCCATGGTACTCTAGCGAGATCACTGCCGTCCTACCCCTCTACATCATCAGATCTCACTGACCCAGGTCCACACAACTTACTCCATCAAGACAGAGCCCATATGACTAGTGGTTGCACGGTCGGGCAAACAAACACGGTGTCACATTAATCTCAAACCCTAGGTGGTCATCCACAAGTGCACATACTCAGGTTCACACCATGAAAATGGGCCTGAGTAGCCACTCAACTTCGCCTCCATCAACAAACCAATACCACCTAGGTAGTTCATTAATTTAGTAGAATTTTTCCTTAACTCAACTACAATAAAACGCTTCATTTTTGTAGCAAGCCAATCTACTAAATTAATATAGGTCACTAGTCAACTAAGTCATGTGGCTAACCTAACAGGTTTGCATAGCATATAACTTTTAATAAAAACAGCCTATCATGCATGCTACTGGAAAATAGTCTACAATGCAATATAGTAAAGTAGTAGGTCATTTATGCTGGAGTATCACTTGCCTTTTGAAACTTGTCGTTGCTCACGCACACTTTTCAACGTAAGTCGTATCTCTCCGTTCAATCTAAACAATATAAACAAACAACAATAAATAACAACCCAACAAACAATAAAACAAACACAACATCAAACAAGGACAACAATAAAACAATAAGGTTGATGATACAAAAAGAATTATTGTAATGAGGTAGGTCAAAGTCCAAGGTTTGCAATTTGAAATTTGGTCAAATTGCAAACTAGGTCAAGTTTGCAAAACAAGTCACTAAAAGATTTTAAACCAATTTCAGCATGTTTATGATGAAATGGTTCAACTAAAATGGTTTTTGGGTCTACTGGTCAGAGGACTAAATTCTAAAACATTTTCCCAAAAGGAAAAAAAATTAAAACAATAACAAAAACATTTTAATACCCCCAAAGGGCATGAATACCATTTTAAAATAAGAAAGGGACGCAAAACATTTTATAAAATTTTGGGAAAGGTCTTACTGGATAGAGGACAACTATACAAAACTAGTCCAATTGGATTTACTCAAAAATCTAATTTTAAACTCAAGATATGGCCTAAACAAGAAATACAAGGTTCTGCAATTAACAAGTTAGTGCACGACTAAAATATATATTTTTATTGTACCACTGTATTCTACACATTCATACGAATCTGTAGACTACGAAAATATCGAAAACGGAGTTACGGTTGATTTGATATGTAATTTCTAAGATTGACCAACAATCTGTCCAAAGTCAAATCCAAAAATAAAAAGGTTTTGACACTTGGGAAAATTTGTATGGCCAAAATTATTTTGTTTGGGCATAACATGGTGGTCTCAACTAATATATTATAAATAATATACGTGTAAGATTATAACATTTTGAGAGGCTCACCGACAAGAACGAATAGCGTCGGTGTCGAAGAGAGGACGTGACGCGGCTAAACGAGGTGGTCGATGTAGACGATCAAACACGGCCTCCGGGAAGTAGTTGATGAAGTTGTCGTAGATGTTCGCAGTAATGAGACGACAACAAAAGGACAAGATCTCGAGGTTGGTGGATTTCTGGACGCGCCAGAAAAGGAGAAGAACGACGGCGACGTCGGTCACCGGTGAGATCGGTTGAGCTCGTTCTCCATGGTTGGGCTGCGGGGAAAATTTGGAAAAATTAGGGGGCTGAAGGAGGACACATATATCACGTAGGACATCATAGTGGGGCATGGTGAGGTCTCACCTTGTCGGGATCGTGGCAACGGCGGCGAAGTGGAAGACGCGTGGCTTCTCCTATATCCCGAAAGAGATCTGATTTTTAGAAATAAAACCATGCGTCAAAATGAAAAACTTTCTTCATCAAAGTTGTAGGTATGTATTAGATCTACCTTATGTAAAAATCTCACCGGATTTGGTTGGGTGGTTGAGAAGAAATGTACGTTTTCCTCCGTCGGATCAGAAAGCTTGCGATGCAGATATCTCCGGCTATGGTGCATGAAAAGTGGTGATCTTTATCGGAATGGAAAGGTATCGACGAGATCTACAACTCTCGCGAAGCATGAAACGGCATACGAGCAAAGATCGAATCGTGATGAGTGGACGATTGAAAGCTAGAGCTGAAATCGAAATTTCGACTTTGGATCAAGTGTGAGGCCGGGTCTGGGGTTTATATAGGCATGGAGGCCGGTGGGTAGGTAGTACCTGGGGTAGGGAGCATGCCAAAAAAAGCATAATTGAATTTGTACTCTTTAATGAAAAGTTATGGGAGTTTAATTGGGGAGGAGAAGAAGGAAGGTGAAATAATGGGTAACGTACGTGCATGAGGAGGAAGACGACTGCGTCATCGGCTGGGAGGCCGGTCGGCCTTGTTGGGCTGGGTCGGCCCAGTTTGGGTCGGCCACCCCTTTTTTCTTTTTCTTTTTCTGATTTTTCTTATTTCTTTCATACCTTTTGTTTTAAGTGTCCAAAACAACTCAAACCAGTTTCTAAATTTTTGTAAAATCAATATCTATCATTTGAAATATTCAAATACACTTTTTCAAGACATTTGAAAATTTTAATTTAAAATATTGCATATTTGCATAATGACACCTTTATGTTATTTTATTAAATAGTTTTTGATAAATCCTTTTTGAATACATATACCCATTTTAAACATGGGTTTTATAAATATCCAAATAAATATTTTATTACCAAATCTTTAAATCTTGAAATAGGAGGATAAAAGAATATTTAAAATAATAACCCTCAAAATAATATTTTATGATGGTTTTTCTTAATTTTTGGAGACTTTATTTATTTAATAATAAAAGTTGTAAATTTTTGTGATTTTTAAAACATTCCAAAATTTGGGATGTTACACACTACCACCCTTAAAAGGAATCTCGTCCCGAGATTCGAAGAGGCTAGAAAGAAGGATATGTTTGAGATCTCCGGTTTAGGCAACTGGGTGGGCTACCACCCTTAAAAGATACTTTTGTAGGTAGTCTTGAGCTTTTGTCTTCGGGCTAGGGTCCATATGGAAATGTGTGGATCCTTATATCATAGGCTTCATTTCCAATAGGTGGGTGTCTCTTCAAGTAACTTCGGACACTGAAGGTTTACTCTTTGGGTCCACCAAAGTCAGATGAGAGGATTTCACAACGTCACGTCATCCATCTCTGTATTGTCTTGGCATGCTGCCTTCTCACGGCTGACTTTCATCAGTGCAAGCACTACGCCATTTCTAACGGAACTCTCATGGTTGGTCAAAACTTCCATTTGTAGGATTTCTTCCTATTCACAAGAGTTGGGTTTAATCTCACCGTATAGCTTACGTTTCGGCAAAACTTGCCTTACATAGGGTTATAGTATTCCAGTGGCTCAGGTTCATCGTCGGCTCTCTAATAGGTTTGTTGCTCAGATTTACCATTCCGCATAGCAAGAGCGAATGATATGAGTATTCGTCATGGGGGCCAGTCCATGTCGCACCCACTCATTACCTTGTACTTGGTTTGGTGAATCTCGTAGGCTAACACTCGGTCGATCTTACTTGTCCGACAGAGAGTTTCCAATCTGTAAGACAAACCTGAGTTAAACTATCGAACCTTTAATACTACGGGGTTGCGAAAGCTCCTTCACACACTAGCTCACAAGCTATAACTTCTCCTCTGATTTCTTCTCCATTGGTGTAGTAAGATTTCCATGATATGTTTGAGTTGTTGAACCACTCGTTACACCCTTTGCATGGGGGTGGCCACCGATTGTTGCAATCCAAGAGGTAAGTCACTTCGGTTGGCATATTGGTGATGCTTGTGGTTGGGTTTAGCAGGGATGAGTGAAGATAGAAAGAGACTAAAAGAAGTTCTGCCCATAACCAGCAGATCAAGGCAATTCATCTCCAAACAACATCTAGCAAACATCAAGCAACATGGTTCAAACATAACAAACAACCTAGTATTACCATACCAACCAAGTTGATATGATCAATACACTATCTCGATATTTGTTGTTCTGACAGGGTAACTAAATTGGTGGTCTCATCTATCTTTTGTTGAGTTCTTCAAGTTCTTCCATGGCCTTCCATGAAGCACAACTGTCTTGTGGGGATCTCCATCGTTCTGACATCAGTTGAGTTGAATCCACCAATAAGCGTCATTTGAAGTGATAAAAGATGTTTAGAAAGTGAATAGTAGATGAGAGTATAAGAAAAGGTAACTTGCAAATATTTCCTTTTGAATAAAATAGATTTTCAATTTTTTGTCTTTTCCTAGTTCTAATCCAAACCTAGGGTTTCGAACCTACAGGCAACACAGTGCTCTGATACCATCTGTAGCGATCCTGCCCTTTTAAAATAGGCCAAGATCCCTGTGTTCTGTGCTAGTCCCTGGATCGAATAGCTAGCACCACAGTTCAAGATGTAATATCATGCAAATGCGTCAAATATCTATTACATCGAAGATCCAGAAGAGTAAAATATTACAAATTGCATAGCACAAGGTCAGCATAATTCAGCAGCGGAAATCATATAATAGCATGGAGTCCTCATCATCTTCATGTGCCACAGGCAGACATGTTGGTTGCAGACTCGAAACCTATAGCGTTCCTTACTCATCGTCAAACGAACCTGCAACGATAAAAGCGTTGCAGCCAAAAATTGGTCAGAACCATTGGAATGGATCTGGCAAATGATACTTGTGGACTCATAAAGGCAAACTTCTAACTTCTACATGCATATTTGGCTGGTGGAGTTGACAAGCTTTTGCGCAAAGCAATATTTTATCCTATACTTTCAAAATCATTTCTTTCTTTCCAAAATCCTTAAGAGACGTCCCTGGGCGCACCAGTGTCTCGTTTACCCGAGTTCACCCAACAAGTTTTATTACTGAAATTGGAATGAGTGAGATCTTCTGTCGACAACCTTATTTGGTCACTCGTGATTGTCCATTACCGGGGACACGGCTATGATCATAGTTTTAAATAACTCTCGAGAGTTTGTGGCACTTTCCCCACTAGACTCGATCAACCCATTCTATCCTTAACCCTCATTTAGTGAAAAGGAAAGGAGAAGATCAAGACGAGACTTTTCAGAAGTGTTTTCCCATGGTACTCTAGCGAGATCACTGCCGTCCTACCCCTCTACATCATCAGATCTCACTGACCCAGGTCCACACAACTTACTCCATCAAGACAGAGCCCATATGACTAGTGGTTGCACGGTCGGGCAAACAAACACGGTGTCACATTAATCTCAAACCCTAGGTGGTCATCCACAAGTGCACATACTCAGGTTCACACCATGAAAATGGGCCTGAGTAGCCACTCAACTTCGCCTCCATCAACAAACCAATACCACCTAGGTAGTTCATTAATTTAGTAGAATTTTTCCTTAACTCAACTACAATAAAACGCTTCATTTTTGTAGCAAGCCAATCTACTAAATTAATATAGGTCACTAGTCAACTAAGTCATGTGGCTAACCTAACAGGTTTGCATAGCATATAACTTTTAATAAAAACAGCCTATCATGCATGCTACTGGAAAATAGTCTACAATGCAATATAGTAAAGTAGTAGGTCATTTATGCTGGAGTATCACTTGCCTTTTGAAACTTGTCGTTGCTCACGCACACTTTTCAACGTAAGTCGTATCTCTCCGTTCAATCTAAACAATATAAACAAACAACAATAAATAACAACCCAACAAACAATAAAACAAACACAACATCAAACAAGGACAACAATAAAACAATAAGGTTGATGATACAAAAAGAATTATTGTAATGAGGTAGGTCAAAGTCCAAGGTTTGCAATTTGAAATTTGGTCAAATTGCAAACTAGGTCAAGTTTGCAAAACAAGTCACTAAAAGATTTTAAACCAATTTCAGCATGTTTATGATGAAATGGTTCAACTAAAATGGTTTTTGGGTCTACTGGTCAGAGGACTAAATTCTAAAACATTTTCCCAAAAGGAAAAAAAATTAAAACAATAACAAAAATATTTTAATACCCCCAAAAGGGCATGAATACCATTTTAAAATAAGAAAGGGACGCAAAACATTTTATAAAATTTTGGGAAAGGTCTTACTGGATATAGGACAACTATACAAAACTAGTCCAATTGGATTTACTCAAAAATCTAATTTTAAACTCAAGATATGGCCTAAACAAGAAATACAAGGTTCTGCAATTAACAAGTTAGTGCATGACTAAAATATATATTTTTATTGTACCACTGTATTCTACACATTCATACGAATCTGTAGACTACAAAAATATCGAAAACGGAGTTACGGTTGATTTCATATGGAATTTCTAATATTGACCAACAATCTGTCCAAAGTCAAATCCGAAAATAAAAAGGTTTTGACACTTGGGAAAATTTGTATGGCCAAAATTATTTTGTTTGGGCATAACATGGTGGTCTCAACTAATATATTATAAATAATATACGTGTAAGATTATAACATTTTGAGAGGCTCACCGACAAGAACGAATAGCGTCGGTGTCGAAGAGAGGACGTGACGCGGCTAAACGAGGTGGTCGATGTAGACGATCAAACACGGCCTCCGGGAAGTAGTTGATGAAGTTGTCGTAGATGTTCGCAGGAATGAGACGACAACAAAAGGACAAGATCTCGAGATTGGTGGATTTCTGGACGCGCCAGAAAAGGAGAAGAACGACGGCGACGTCGGTCACCGGTGAGATCGGTTGAGCTCGTTCTCCATGGTTGGGCTGCGGGGAAAATTTGGAAAAATTAGGGGGGCTGAAGGAGGACACATATATCACGTAGGACATCATAGTGGGGCATGGTGAGGTCTCACCTTGTCGGGATCGTGGCAACGGCGGCGAAGTGGAAGACGCGTGGCTTCTCCTATATCCCGAAAAGAGATCTGATTTTTAGAAATAAAACCGTGCGTCAAAATGAAAAACTTTCTTCATCAAAGTTGTAGGTATGTATTAGATCTACCTTATGTAAAAATCTCACCGGATTTGGTTGGGTGGTTGAGAAGAAATGTACGTTTTCCTCCGTCGGATCAGAAAGCTTGCGATGCAGATATCTCCGGCTATGGTGCATGAAAAGTGGTGATCTTTATCGGAATGGAAAGGTATCGACGAGATCTACAACTCTCGCGAAGCATGAAACGGCATACGAGCAAAGATCGAATCGTGATGAGTGGACGATTGAAAGCTAGAGCTGAAATCGAAATTTCGACTTTGGATCAAGTGTGAGGCCGGGTCTGGGGTTTATATAGGCATGGAGGCCGGTGGGTAGGTAGTACCTGGGGTAGGGAGCATGCCAAAAAAAGTGGAATTGAATTCGTACTCTTTAATGAAAAGTTATGGGAGTTTAATTGGGGAGGAGAAGAAGGAAGGTGAAATAATGGGTAACGTACGTGCATGAGGAGGAAGACGACTGCGTCATCGGCTGGGAGGCCGGTCGGCCTTGTTGGGCTGGGTCGGCCCAGTTTGGGTCGGCCACCCCTTTTTTCTTTTTCTTTTTCTGATTTTTCTTATTTCTTTCATACCTTTTGTTTTAAGTGTCCAAAACAACTCAAACCAGTTTCTAAATTTTTGTAAAATCAATATCTATCATTTGAAATATTCAAATACACTTTTTCAAGACATTTGAAAATTTTAATTTAAAATATTGCATATTTGCATAATTGACACCTTTATGTTATTTTATTAAATAGTTTTTGATAAATCCTTTTTGAATACATATACCCATTTTAAACATGGGTTTTATAAATATCCAAATAAATATTTTATTTCCAAATCTTTAAATCTTGAAATAGGAGGATAAAAGAATATTTAAAATAATAACCCTCAAAATAATATTTTATGATGGTTTTTCTTAATTTTTGGAGACTTTATTTATTTAATAATAAAAGTTTTAAATTTTTGTGATTTTTAAAACATTCCAAAATTTGGGATGTTACATTGCAACTACAACTAATGCTACTCTTAGCAATAAAGTAAAGCAATTACATGGTGATTCAATGACACGCAGGTCACATAAAATAAAAGACAACCATATGGCTCCTGCCGGTTGCCGTACTCATCGACATGCAAGTCGTGAAACATTACAAACATGATCATTGCATACATTATCACAAATCACATATTGGCCATACCACATCACATGACCCCCTCTGCAAAAACAAGTTAGACGTCCTCTACTTTGTTTATGCAATTTTTACGTGGCTTGGGTCAACGAGATAGAACCGTTCCAATCTACGCAAAACCACAACGGTGATATAGTACAGTTGCTTATTTACTCATCATTTTGAAAGGCCTTCCATTGAAAATTGCATCTTCACTAAAGCAAGAGAAACAGACACCCGCCAGCCACTTATGCAAAACAAGTTGCATGTCAATCGTGGAACCGGTCTCTCGTGCGTGGACGAGTAAGGTTGGTCCGGGCCGCTTCATCTCACAATACCGCAAAGACGCAAAGTGCACGCGAGAAGGTAGCAACATAAAATATCAACGCCCACAACACTTGTGTTCTAATCGCACCAACATCTACGAATAGATCTAGGCTCTGATACCACTGATGGGGTCGTTGCATAGAAAACAAAATTTTTCCTACGAAACAAGCGGAAGAAACCCCAAGGATCTAGATCTATTAGACGAAGGTAGCGAAGATGAGATCCAATCTCTTACCCTTGAAGATCAACAAACGCGTTTTGTCGGTGCAGGGGTTGGCTAGTCGATCCCCGCAACTAGACTCATCTAGTCGCGAGGAGATGTATTTCCTCGAAGTCCAATCCGACGAAGTGCCACAAGGGGTAGCACCTCCGCGATTTCCACACGTACGGCTCGATGTAGATCTCCTCCTTCTTGATCCCGCAAGTAAGGTGGAGATGGCTAGATGGATCTCGGCACCACGACAGTTGTGGTGGCGTTGATGGTGATGATCCCCACGAGCATGGCTTCTCCAAGCCAAGCAAGAGGAGAGGGAGAGGAGGAGGTGCAGCAGCAGCCCTACATCTAGGGGTGGTGCGGCAAGGCCATGGAGGTGGTGGTGGCGGCAGCCCTCCGGGGAGAGAGGTGGCGCCTTGGGAGAGGTGAAGGAGGCGGCGGCTAGGGCACCAAGGGAGGGGTGCGGCTAAGGCAGCCAAGGGTGTGCCGCACCCCCTCCCCTCTCCTCTATATATAGGGGGCGGCTAGGGTTGGACAAGGGCTGGCCGGCCCCCTTTGCTTGGCCCCCAAGTTGAGTCCCTTTTGGACTCCACTTGGGCCCCTTTCCTAAAAGGGTGCGGCCAAGCCTAGTCCATCTAGGACTTGGCCGGCTGGGCCTAAAGGGTGGTGCGCAGCCCATGTGGTTGCTGCACCCCCTTGGTCCATGTGGGCCCCCTACATTAGGTGGGTCCCACTTCTAGACTCCTCTAGAACTTTCTAGAACCTTCCGGTACCCAGCTGAAATATTCCGGAACTTTTCCGATACCTCCGGAAACCACTTTCCTTATATGAATCTTATTCTCCGGACCACTCCGGAACTCCTCGTGATGTCCGGGATCCTATCCGAGACTCCGAATCACCATTCGTTCATTCCATCAAAATATCTCATCGCTAACCCTAGCTACATCGGAGCGTTAAGTGTGTGACCCTACGGGTTCGAGAACATGCAGACATGATCAAATCAATAATCAATAGCGGGACCGGGATGCCCATATTGACTCCTACATATTCAACGAAGTTCCTTATCGATTGAACCACGATGCCGGAGATTCTTAATCTCATATACGATTCCCTTTGTCTCACCGATATTTAATTTGCCCGAGATTTGATCATCGATATCTCCATATCTAGTTCTATCTCGTTACCTGGCAAATTCTCTTTACTCGTCCATAATATAGGATCTCCGTGAGTAACACTTAATCACATAGTTGCAACCTTTCTGATACTATATTACCGAGGGGGCCCAGAGATATCTTTTCCGTCACAAGGAAGGACAAATCCCAGTCTTGATTCATGTCACCCAACAAATACCATCGGAGATACCTGAAAGCCACCTTTATAATCACCCAGTTACGAAGTGACGTTTGATGTCCACAAAGTACTCCTCCGGTAAACGGGAGTGACATAATCTCATGGTCTAAGGAAACTATACTTGGCATACTAAAAGTGTTGGCAATAAAACTGTTGTGACACGATCAATTGCAACTCTTTATTATTTGGGTCTTGTCCATCACATCATTACTCCTAATGATATGACTCCGTTATCAAGTGACTATAACAAGTCCATGGTTAGGAAACTCTAACCATCTCTTGACTAACGAACTAGTCCGGTAGAGGCTTACTAGGGACACCTGTTTGTTTATATTCCACACATGTATTATGTTTCCAATTAATACAATTATAGCATGGATAATAAACTATTATCATAAACATGAATATGCTAATAAACCATTTTATTATTGCCTCTAGGGCATATTCCCAACAATGCATGCGTAAAAAAAATTAAACTATGATGCATTTAATTCCTATTTATATAAATGCTATGTTTGTCTGTGTTGGTGCTGAATAGAGGATGGATAATCGTGACTGGATGTACGATGGCAGAATCAGTCCATGGAACTATACCGATGAATGGCTAGAAAAGACAGAGCAGTTCGTGAACAGTGCGTTTGACATCCGTAGCAAACCCAGAACAGTTTTCTGTCCTTGTAGTAAGTGCGATAATGAAAAGCCACAGGACAAGGAAACTCTGAGTAGTCACCTGCTCAAGTTTGGGTTCACACCGTCCTACAAGATTTGGACTTTCCATGGAGAAAAGGCCAAAAAACGTGCTAGGAAGGAGGTGTGGCAGATTCGGCAGATTCATCCTAGGGGAGAATATGATACTGGGTTTGATAGGTGCTTAGAAAACTTGGCTAATGCTAATGTGACTGAAAGCCCTCATGTAGAGGCGGAGACATCTCAGGATGCAGAGACACGTGAGGAGCCGGAGGAAAACACAAGGCAGTATTATGAGGCTTTGTTTGCTTCACAGAAACCCCTACACGAAAATACAGATGTTACCCAACTAGATGCTATAGCTCGCCTTATGGCCTTCAAGTGCCGCAGGAACTTGTGCAGAGATGGGTTTGATGAGCTTCTGGTCATCATTGGCAGCATTCTGCCGAAAGGGCACCTCTTGCCGCAAAACTTTTACTATCGACCAAATTGCTCAGTGACCTTAAGATGTCATCTCAGCAGATACACGCTTGTCCAAAGGGATGCATGCTATTCAGAGGGGAGCATGCTGACACAAAATATTGCATCAAATGCAAATCCTCTAGGTACTTTGAGGTTGACACCAATGGTGATGGTCAGAAGAGGCAGACCAGGATTGCCAAGAATATCCTCCGGTATCTTCCAGTCCTGCCGAGGATCCAGCGGCTCTTCATGACCGAGGATATTGCCCAGCAGATGAGGTGGGCCGTAGAAGGAAACAGATACACTGACAAGATGATACATCCGTCGGATGGTAGTGCATGGAAGAACTTTGTCAAGAAGTATCCACTGAAAGCCGGTGACTCGAGGAGCGTAGCAGTTGCGATATCAACCGATGGGTTCAATCCATATAGTATGTCGGCTGCAGTATACAGTTGTTGGCCAGTGTTTGTAATTCCCCTGAACCTCCCCCCTGGCGTCTGCATGAGATCAGAAAACATGTTTGTGTCGATGATAATCCCAGGGCCGAAATACCCGGGTAAGAACATGAATGTGTACCTGGAACCGCTGGTGGATGATTTGCTTCGTGGCTGGGAAGGTCGTGGGATCCGAACATATGATGCATCAAAGAAGGAGTACTTCGATATGTATGTCTGGTACCACACCTCACTGCATGACCTTCCATCACGTGCCTTGTTCTGCGGGTGGTGTACACATGGGAAGTGGCCTTGCCCAGTATGCAGGCAGGCTGTGCTTTTCTTCTGGCTAGACAAGGGAGGCAAGTATTCCTGCTTTGATGAAGCTCGACAGTTCCTTGAGCAGAATCATCAGTACAGGAGTGATGTAAAGAGTTTCAAGAAAGGCCATGTTGTCCATGACCCGAGGCCAATTCCGGAGACCGGAAAGGAAATCAAGGCCGAGTTAGAAGCTCTCCAGCCTAAGCCCGATGGGAATGATTTCTTGGGATATGGGGAGACACACCAATGGACCCACAAGCCGTGCTTATGGAAGCTCCCTTACTTTGAGGATCTCGAGCTCCCGCATAACATTGATACAATGCACACCGAGAAGAATATCAGTGATGCATGTTGGAGCACCATCATGGACACTGAGAAGGCGAAGGATAACATAAAGGCTCGACTTGATCAAGAAAAATTGTGTGATAGACCAAAGTTGAACATGCAGCCACCTCATGGCGCCAAAAAAACGTGGACTAAGCGACAAGCTCCGTTCTCCCTCACAAAGGCCCAAAAAAGGGAGGTCTTCCATTGGATGAAGCACTGTTTGTTTTTCCCTGATGGGTTCGCAGCCAACTGGATGAGGGGTGTGAACATGGAAACGTTGCGAGTACAAGGACTCAAGAGTCATGACTACCACGTATGGCTTGAGCGGATAATGCCGGTGATGATTCGAGGCTATGCCCCTGAGCAGATTTGGCGAGTGCTATCGAGGTTGAGCTTTTTAGTCTGCCAGATTTGTGCTAAGGAGTTAGACACTAAAGTGATTGAGAAGCTAGATAAAGATGCACCCAAGTTGCTTTGCGATCTTGAGAGGATCTTTCCTCCAGGGTTCTTTAATCCGATGAAACATATGATCTTGCACCTCGCGGACGAGTGTTTAAAGGGGGGCCGAATTGGGGTCGTTGGCAGTATCCGCCCGAGAGAGAAACACAGAGGCTTTGTAAAATGACAGGCAATAAATGCAAGATCGAAGCATCCATAGCCGAGGCAGTCCTTAACGTGGAGGTGGTGAACTTCACCACTAAGCACTATGATCCGAACATTCCCACAAAGCACAACCCGGTCCTCCGATACAATGCCGCCAACACTGAAGATGTACCCAAGCTCAGCATCTTCATAGGGCTTGGTGGCAAGTCAAGTGGTCTGAAGACGTACAAGACGAATATACATGAGCGGACCTTGATCCACTCGTATGTCTTGAACACCATGGTGGAAGTGAAGCCATACATCCAGTAAGTGCTAACCATTTAGTTATTCGCAAACATTCACTCGTATGTTCGTGGCTAACTCTTCCTCTTTTCATTGGTATAGAACATTCACGGCTAAATATTGGAAGTACCAAAGGGAGCCTACCCCGGAAGAATCCAAACATATTTTCGAAAAGGGCGGCGGTCTCGGTTTCAGTAGCTGGTTCTGTTGTTTGGTACTATTCTATCCAAATTTGCTTGCACTGTCGACATTTATCGGTCATTTCTCGTTCTAAGCTTCTCGTGCTAAACTTGTAGGCAAGAACTGACAAAGAGATGAAGCCCGAGCTAAGAAAAATTGCTAGGGGCTTTAACCATTCCGTCAACACGTTCAATTCTTATGACGTGAACGGGTATCGCTTCCAGACCCATGAATACACAACAAGCCGTCCCAACGCGAAGACAATAAATAGCGGGGTGGTATGTCAAGGTGATGATGGACTCCATTACTATGGAAGAGTCGAGGGTATATACGAGCTGAATTACGGGTTTGATAAAGGGCTAAATCCCGTCGTATTCAAATGCCATTGGTTCGACCCACATCGGGTGAGACGGGATCCTGAAATTGGATTGGTCGAAGTTGAAAGAAGCTCTGTTTATAAGGGAGAAGATGTGTACATTTTGGCTACCCAGGCCTTCCAAGTATTCTATCTCCCGTACCCGTGCAAAAACCCGGCAAAACGTCTACAGGGATGGGATGTTGTGATGACGGTACCTTCACGCATTAGGCCGCCCCTGCCAAACAAGGACGATTACCGCCACGTAGACCCCTCAACACAGAATGTCGAGTTTTATCAGGAAGAAGGGCTCCCCGGTCATTTCACCATCGACTTGCCGGCCTTTGATGACATGGTCGTAGAGGTTGAACAAGAAAAAGATGAGGGCATAGAGGAAGATGTTTGTGACAAGGAAGACCTGAGTTTGCTCGAGGCGTTCAAAGCAGGCGTTGACCTCTATCCTGGAAAACCTCCAGCTGGTTTCATTGATGATTATTGGTTCCCCGAGCCTGATGGCGATGACGAAACATGTGATCCAATTACCGATGTCGACACAGGCTACTGATTGTAATAACTCTATGTAGTAGATGATTATGTAGTAATAACTCTATGTAATAGTGATAGTCGAGCTGGTGTATCTGTAAGAACTCTGTGCTATGTTTGTGAGAACTCTTTGCTATTTTAATTATTGTTGCTTTTACTAATGTTCATCTATTTGCATTATTGTTACTTTCACAAATATTCATGTATTTATATCTTTGTTGCTTTACAAATATTCATCTTTTGACATTGCGTACTAATAAACCACTCTTTTCATTGTGTTTGCAGGTGATACAAACATGCCAAGAGGAGTAGGCAAGGCCGTTCGGCAAAAGGTCAAGAACTTGACTGAGCTTGTGACCAAGCCGAGTGGTTCCCGTAGGAAGAATGCGACGCGGGAAGAAACTCCTCCCGCTGCTTCTCCTAGCCCCCCTCGTCGAGCACGTAGGAAGAATGTGACGCGGGAACCTCCTCGTAGCCCTTCTCCTAGCCCTCCCCTAGCTGAGGATGATGTGGACGACGCGGATCTCAGAGGTGGGGAGGCCTCCCAGCACTCGGGTGGGGAGGACGCGGATCTCGGAGGTGGGGAGGCCTCCCAGCACTCGGGTGGGGAGGACGTGGAGGAGGACGAGGAGGAGGACCTCTCGGAGGAGGAGGAGGAGGGGCTGGGGGGGTTACCGTTTGAACCTGACCCATCCCTAGCTTGGGACCCGCCGGAGGAGGAGTACGTTGCTCCCGAGGAGAGGCTGCGGCCACGTGAGAAGGGGCCGTATCAGCGTGGGAAAACGACACTCCCCCACCTAAAGACTTGGTCCTGTAGCGACTGTGTTCTCGCGCCCGGTGGAAAGAGGTAAAATGCTGATTTTGGCATTCCATTATCGAAATTTCATCATTATCGAATTTCTTATCACATACGTACTGATTTTGGCATTTAATTGTGCAGGTCATTCGTGTATGGTGACCCACTGAAGAAGGCGTCACGTGCCTACTCGAACATCATTGGAGGACTACTTCGCAAGTATTTTCCTGGGCTTGTCAATCTCCCCACCGGTGGCCGCGACGTAGCTTGGAGTTGGAGGCACCACAGCTATGTGCCAGATCCTCACGGCAGGCACGAGAACATGCAGGAGGTGGTTGTACACCGTTTCTGGGTACGTGGCTTTTGACTTTTTAGCATTCAAACACTCGTTGGTGGACAATAGTTGCACTAATGCCCCTTGTTTTACCTATGTGCATGGTTGCAGCAATACTTCAAGAGGGCTGAGGGTGAGGAGCGTGCGTGCGACTTCATCTTACACGAGATTTGCAAGAGGAGGGTGACTGGCATGCACTACGAGGCACGTGTTCAGTGCGTCTGCAACTGGCACGCCGACCGCAAAATCCACATGTCTAAGGAGGACGCTCGGGATACGCTCATGGCACTGTGGCAGTACCTGCAAGTATTTGCATTTCTGTGTTATTGATTTCCTTATCGCCATGTAGTTTCTCCTGTAATAATGGGTCTATCTTGTGTATGTAGAACCCTCCTCAGTACGTCGGCAACGACAGGGCGTGCTATGTGGCGATGGTCATGTGGTGGACATGCCCCCAGTACCTCGTGAAGCACGAGGAGGGCAAGCTGAAGCGGGCAGAGATGGGAGGTGGATCACATATCCAAGGCAGCACCCCCCTCTCCCTTCACATGCAGGAAGAGGTGAGCAAATGGTTACTTCGTTCTTTGAGTTCACGTTATATTTTGTTAACTCCCACTTCACTTAATTACATGTTCTCTTTTGCAGGAAAAAAAGACAGGAGTGAAGCCAAATTTATTTGGCCTCATTAAAAAGATGAAGACCAGGAAGACGCCGCATCCTCAGACAGGGTCCATTTCGGTCAATGAGCAAGCCGAGACCAAGTGTGAGGCATACGTATCGAAGTTCAAGGAGGTGCGCGGCGAGTCCTCCGACCCATACACCGAGGACTTTGACGTTGAGGTTGCGATCCTTGCGGGACAAGGCAAGAAGCATGGCTCACTCTGGATTGGTGACGGGTGCGTCGACCCAATGACCGAGCCGTCTCTACGCCAGGTCCGTAGAGGCCATACTCACGACCAGCCTCGGGTTGAGCCCCGGCCATGAGCTTCGGATCTAGCTGTCGAGCGGTTACGGGTATGTTCTTCCTCGGTCCTCTACGCTTCTTTACATGTTTTCCATTGCAATGTTAATGACATCGCGGCGACACAACGTAGGCGGACATGGAAGCCAGGGAAGAGAGATTCCGGCAGGAGGCGGAGCAGCGGCAGAAGCAGCTGGAGGAGCAGCTTAGAGCGAGCCAGCAGTTGCAGACACAGATGCAGCAGCAACAGTAGATGATGAACTGGTTTGCGAGCCAGACCCTTCTGACTTCTCCACCAGGGACGGTTCCTACTCCTCCTTTTGCCTTCCCGTGGGTAAGTGGTTAACCTAATATCTCCATCATATTTCTCTTGTCTTATTGTCTAACCCAAACATCATATGCAGATGCAACAACAGACCGGTCAGAGCTCGGTGATACCGAACATGCAGCTCATCCAGGCACCTCAGACCGGTGAGAGCCCGGTGACACCTCAGATGACCTTCAACAATCCAAACATCGTCCGGAGCCTGACGCAGTTTGCAGGTGAGTTCTCCTACACTTGTGACCAACGCACTTCTAGGTTGTAGAATGCCATCACACTTGTACCAAAAATAACTTGAAAATTGCATAATTTACTCTATTGTCTCACACTTGTTGGAAATTTAGCAATCTCATTATTTTTCTTTTCACCTAGTAGAACATGGTGGACAAGGAGATGGATCCGGACCATCACATAGTTAGCTACAATAAAGGTTAGTTCCTCTACATTCATCACTTGTTGGAGGATGCCATCTTATATTGCTTAGTTGGTAAAGATGCCATCACATAGTTGAAAATTTTAGCCACTTGTTGAAATTTTAGAGTATATGAATTAGAATGCTAATTAGAATTATAATGTCTTATATTAGTGAACAAATGGAGTATATGAAATAGAATGCAAGATTGATATCTCATGACCTTTCTTTTTTATCTTGTTGAAGATTTTAGCCATTCCATGCCACTTGTTGAATCATAGATTGCTTCTCCCGTAGATTGCTAATATTAGAATGCTTGTTAATATTGTTTACCATGTTACTTCTTAATATTGTTTACCATGTTGATGCCATCTTAAGATGAAATTTTAGCCACTTGTTGAAATTTGTTAGTTTGTAAAGGATGCCATCTTGTTGAAATTTGAGCCACTTGTTGAAATTTTAGTTCCTCTACATTCTATTGTCTCACACTTGTTAGTTTGTAAAGGATGCCATCTTGTTGAAATTTTAGCCACTTGTTGAAATTTTAGAGTATATTGAATTATAATGTCTTATATAAGTGAATGAAGGGCCACTTGTTGAATTAGAATGCTAATATTAGAACATTAGAGTATATAGGTTGATATCTCACCTTTCTTTTTGATCTTGTAGAAGGGCAAGGAGATGGACAAGGACAAGAGCAAGGAGATGATGATCATGTTTATATTGATGCTATGTTGATCTAATGCAAAGAGATGCTAAGGGCCTATGTTTATATTGCTGTTCGTGTACTCTACTAATGGTCAAATTGTGTGTTTTATTGTGTTGGGCAAAGAGATGATGATCCTATGTTTATGTTGATGTTCATGTACTCCACTTTGATGAATTATGTTGAATGATGTTGGATGATGTTGGATTATGTTGTTGTCTATCTTGTGTATTTATTTGTGTGGTATATTGTTGTTAAATTGTGTTTAAACTGCAGATATCAGTGAAAACAGAACCAAAATTAAAAATCCCCAGGGCCTTTGCCGTGCGTATGCGCACGGCAAAGAACCATTTGGTAGCTTTGCCGTGCGCATACGCACGGCAAAGGCAGTGTTGCGGCTGGCCTGGGGTGTGCCTGGCTGGCTCTTTGCCGTGCGGGTGAACGGGGGCGCACGGCAACGAGACTGCCTTTGCCGTGCGTGCAGTGGGATGGCGCACGGCAAAGAGGAGGTCTTTGCCGTGCATGCGGCGGGATGGCGCACGGCAAAGCCCCACGCACGGCAGATGCAGGCGGCGCACGGCAACGTCTACTGCACGGCGACGAGTGGTAGCGGACGGCAAAGATGACGCCGCACGGCAAAGGCTTTGCCGTGCATTTTGGTGGAGGCGCACGGCAAAGAAGACTTTGCCGGGCAGGCCTTCGCCGTGCGGCCTTTGCCGTGCGTTGACGCACGGCAAAGCTTTTGCCGTGCGTATATCGTCCTTTGCTGATAGCCACTCGTGGCGTTTTCTACGAAACCTCTTAACGATAGAATGGAAGATTCCCAATGCTCTTAGCGATGGATGTACTACAAATAACTGCCATTAAAACACAGCGCATGAAGCAGTAGCGCTGACCACGCATTGATGTGTACCCCTCTGACCCTCTCCCCCGTTCAACACCTCAACTCATGTGTCACTAACATATATTGTCCACGTGAACCTAGTGCTGCTGGCCAGGCTATATATACTCCATGTTTGTTGTTGCTAGCAATGTCCTTCAAGCCATCACACCATTTGCCATATTACTAGCGTTGATTGCCAAGAAGATAGTATTGTCCATCGCAATTTGCCACTAATACTACTGCTCAATCTATTGCCAAACTCCACAAACCTGTTAAGGAAACTCAATGCCGTCTCTGCCAAAAGCTTCGTCGCCCATGGATCACACGGTGGACGATGGCGCCATGAGCACCACCCTGCTGAGCCTTCTCGGCAAGTCCGGGAAGGACGACAAGGTGGAGTGGCTCCGGTCGCAGCTCATCGGCAAGGACGTCGAGTACGACACGCCGTTCGGGAGGCGCGCCCTGACGTACGCCGACCATACGGCGTCCGGCCGAAGCCTGAGCTACATCGAGGACTACCTTGTGAAGGAGGTCCTCCCGTTCTACGGGAACACGCACACGGAGGACAGCCACGTCGGAAGCAAGACGACGCGCCTGGCGCACAAGGCCGCCCGCTACATCAAGCGCTGCATGGGGGGCGGCGCCGGCGACGCGCTGCTCTTCTGCGGCGCCGGCACGACGGCCGCCATCAAGCGCCTTCAGGAGATCATCGGCGTAGCGTTGCCGTCCGTCGAGCTGCGCAGTCGGCTCCTGGCGCAGCTGCGCGCCGAGGAGAGGTGGGTGGTCTTCGTAGGCCCGTACGAGCACCACTCTAATCTTCTGTCGTGGCGGCAGAGCCTGGCGGAGGTGGTGGAGATCGGCGTCGATGACGACGGTCTCGTCGACGTCGCCGCCCTCCACAAAGCTCTAGGCTCGCCGGAGTACGCGGATCGGCCGATGCTGGGGTCCTTTTCGGCCTGCAGCAACGTCACCGGCATCATGACGGATACACGCGGGATCGCCCGCCTCCTGCACCAGCACGGCGCGTTTGCGTGCTTTGACTTCGCCGCAAGGTCAGAGGGAGACCTATGCTACTACAGTACTTGTTTTGCTCGATTTTTCATACTAGCATATGCATGCATGTGAGGCCTGCATGGGTTTGATACTCTGCCTGAATTATGACAAAGCTAGCTCATCCTTTACTACTCGTTTCTGGTTAGCAGCCACAACCCCAACATCTATCATCATCCATCGGTGTTGTTACTCTCGAACGTACAAAATCTTATGATTAACATTTTCAAAAGATATCGCCAGAGGGGATTCCATCATTAATTTTTTAACAAGTCGTACTTTTTGTCTCCCTGTTGTGTTGTCGTTCTTGCCGTTGTTTAACACGTATAGTTGGAAATAAACAGCTGAGGCAATAATCAATGAGCAACAGGGATTTCTATAATCTTGGTCACACTTGCCTCGTCAGCATTACATCTACTTTTTTCCAGACTCTTCGCGCTAAAATAACACACGACACCCGCCGACCTGCTGATCCGAACAATAGTTCAAAACATGATCTCACATTTATTGACTTATATGTTGTACTCTAGTTTGTGTACCTTTCGCGAATGTATGAAAGTGACTTCTGTGCTGAGTGCTCCTGTGTGGATCTTGCTGCGTGTTGAGGTAATAGCTGAACTACTTGGGATTATAAAAAAAAAGTCTAATACAAAGGTACGCAATCAGCAGGCATAAAGTAGCGTCTAGCTAATAATTAGCACACGATGACAACGAAATAGTTTGACTTCTCTGAAACCTTGAAACCATTCATATCGTTTATAGTCTTGCCTGGAATGTCTCCCTTCTTAAAATTCCAGCCTGTAGTACCGCTTCATCTCTACGATTTCATGTGCTTAAATTCATTTTATGATCTGTGCAGTGGCCCGTATGTTAAGATTGACATGAGGTCGGGTGAAATCGATGGCTATGACGTCGTTTTCTTGAGCCCTCACAAGTTTGTCGGGGGACCCGGTACGCCAGGCATCCTTCTGATGAACAAATCACTATACAGGCTCAACTCCCAGCCTCCCTCGACATGCGGAGGCGGCACCGTAGCCTATGTCAATGGCTTCAATGAGGAGGTTAGCATGCATCATAGCAGCACTGTCAATGCAAGTATATTTGTTCATGGTGGTGTCCTAATCATAAATTATTTATGGTGCGCTATGTGCAGGATACATTGTACTACGACGATATCGAGGAGCGAGAGGATGCCGGCACACCGCCAATACTGCAAAAGATCCGTACATCGCTTGCATTTTGGGTGAAGGAGTATGTTGGATATGACACGATGGGCATTCGCGAGAGAGTGTACTCGGAAATGGCAATGAAAAGGCTCGTCCATAATCCAAATGTTAGGGTGCTAGGCAACACAAGTGCCCACCGTCTACCAATCTTCTCGTTCCTGATCTACCCATCCGTGACAGAAAAGCTACTTGGTGATCCTGATTGTGATAAACAGTTTGAGGATGTCAGACGCAAGCAACTCCCCCTCCACGGCCGTTTTGTGACTAGGCTTTTGAACGATCTTTTTGGCATTCAGGCAAGGGGAGGATGTGCTTGTGCAGGCCCTTATGGTCACATCTTGCTCAATGTTGACAATGAAATCTCGCTTCGCATTCGGTCTGCTATTCTTGAGGTACGAGTGTACGACAATCTTCAGAATGTTAATTTCGCATTTCCAATACGGGGTACTAATGTTACTGTTGCCAATCACAAAAATTTCAGGGGTATAGTGGACTGAAGCCAGGATGGACAAGGTTGAGCTTTCCATACTACCTCTCCACAGAGGAGTTCAGATTTATTCTCTCAGCCATCGAGTTCATAGCGGAGTTCGGCCACCGCTTCATTCCGCTGTACAGGTTCGACTGGATCACTGGTAGTTGGACCTTTCGGAAACAGGCAATCAAGTACCACATCATGAGGGAAGAATTGTCTCTTGGGACAGAACCATTGCAGCACCAAAGCGACAAGCCAAAGCTTACAGATAAGATGAGCAAGCCTGAGGTCAATCATGAGAAGTTTGAGACGTACTTAGAGAGTGCCAAGAAAATTGCACTCTCCTTACCTGATGTTAGCAATCACATTGTCAGCGTTCCAAAAGGAGTAGATCCTGACTTGGTTCTTTTCCGTATATAAATGTTTCGATACATAATGTAACTTGCTAGAGCATCTCACTAATCCTTCTTATTGTACTGTTAATATTTATTTATTTATTGACGAAATGCAGCAACACTATACTGTTAATATATCAGTAGAGTATTGGCCGACTCTCAATGTTATGTTACCCTGTAAAAAATAGAAATTACTTTTGTAAAGAATTGGATGCCAATTTATGAAACTGATATTTTCCATATCAGAAACAGCTATTCGTGCGCCAGTCTATTTGTTATCATGCAAAATTTAAATGGTCTATGTTACTTTTTATTTATCAAAAAAGTAGAAGACACTGTGTCTTGGTTTATCTCTTGCTGTTACTCTAGATTTTTTTCTTCTCAGAAAATTTTCGTCTACCTGCATTTATCGCGAAAGATTAATTATGTCCTCAATGTTTCCCTTGTAGTGCCTGATGATTTAACTGTTCTGCTTCCTGATAAGTCACGAGGATGCCAACAGCAACTAAATTACCCGCATGAAATGACTGTGCTGTTGACTTTTTTCTTCCAAAGAAATATTCTTGATTCGTAGTGCGAAGAACAAATTGCACTCTCCTTGCCGGAATGGACGACCTGTACATCTTCGCGTATACTACAATAAATTTTGGTACAGTGAAAAGGGTGTAGCTCTAGAGAGCGTGTTTCTAAAAATTCACGTTCCTTAGCAGGAACAGTGCTGTAGCAGATGTTATCTGCACATTCCTTTGCCAGACAAATGCAATACGAATGTGACGGTGCTGCGCGTACAGAATATAAAGGTTTCCAGCAAATGATCAAGACATGCGATGGTGATGGTGTCCCCATTTTTCTTCATGTCCTTGCAGATTTCGGTGTCTTTACTGGTCAATCTGAACCCAAGAACAGTTGCGAGAGGTTTGTAACGACCGCGACCTCTGACTGGCATTCCGCGTCTCGGGGCTACTATTTCTGAAGGAATTAGAATCAAGTTTTGCAACATCGTTTTGGCATCTCGGTAGAGGCAATGATCTACTCGTATAGTCGTATTTGACTTTTGGAATTGCAATAGTCAAATAACTGTTTTTTTAGCAGGAGACCATGCAGAAAAGCTGCATGTATATCATTAAGATAGAAGAGTTCTACAACATCTAAAGAAGACACGACCCAAGAGCATAGTTTAAAAAACCGGACCGGTGATCGAACCGGTGAGGGCGTCGGTTCAGGTTTTTACCGGTCGGACCACTGGTTCACTGGTTCAATGTCTGGTTTTTTAAGATACAAAATAATACTATTTTTACTTATAAATGCTGTAATAAATAAATAATATTGTATGTAAATAATATTAGACTTGAAATTTGGCGCAATAATAATATAGCAAAGTAGTCAACAAGATTAGCAGCAACTTCGACTCTCACGCTTCCAACCGCAAGCAGCAAACAAATAATAGCCCTGATCCTTATGAGCCAAAGAGTACCAGCAGCAAATATACTCGCACGCTTCCAATGAGCCAAAAGAGCTAAACACACACAAGTGCCGTTAGGTATCCTGCTTTGATTTTTAATGCTACCAGGTAGATAATAGAGAAATAAAGTACGTCTCATACTTATGCATAAGGCAGTCGTTGGACTCTTGGTTAGGGAGCCCTCTCCTCCGCGTGCACGTGCACGGGAGGTGCCTAGTTCGATCCCTGCTCGCTGCAATTATATTTTTCAAAGGCTGAGACCATTGAACCGGCATGACCGGTTTTACACAAAAACCGGCGGCCCGACCGGGTTTTCTTTGGTTTTCTCCGGTTCGGTTGCGCGTCCGGTCCAGTGCGCTTAACAGACCGACAGGGGCTCCGGTTTTTTCCGGTTGAACTGGCGGTCCGGTCCGGTTTTTTAAACTATGCCCAAGAGATGCTTCTTACTTGCGATTTTCAGCAGATAAGAATTTGATAGCCTATCTATCGTAGTAAAAGTCGGCTTCCGAGACTCTGAAGATTTCTGTACATTTGAGAGATCATGAACATAAAAAAAATTATAAAGGGAATATATTAATATCGCAAAGATACCAATTACACCCAGACTCTGCACCAACAAGATGTCGAAAGACATCCAGAATGCACACAGCAAAAAAAATAAAAAAGAGAGAAAATTAAAAAACAAAGACCCCGTCGGAGTGATGGAACACTCGCAACAACAACACTCTAACCACCACCAAAGTACAACACCCGGACCGCAAAAAAGTTCTATAAAACAATGCCTTCAGCAAGGGCATTGCCAGGTACAACCAATTAAGGCCAGACCTTGGAATTTCACCCTGAAGAAAGACCGTGATTTCAAAACAATGTCTTCAGCGAGGCCATTGCCAGGTACAGCCAATGAAGACCAGACCTTGAGCTTTCACCCTGAACATCACGGCTCGGTACTTAGTACCACCAGAACGCAGTCCACCTGTGTTGCCGCTTCCTCTTGCCAAGGCCACTGCTGCGAGTCCCCAACACCTGACACACAGCCTGTGCCTAGAGTCTTCAACACAACCAAACCTCCTCTCCGCCACACTAGTAGGAAAAGGGCTATAGCCGCCGGGCCATCACTGGCGAACAAAATAAGGGGTTCGCCAGTGCTAAATACCGCTGGCGAACGAGAAAGGTGGTTCGCCAGTGGTACTTGCCTTACCACAGGCGCAAAGATATGTGCGTTCGCCAGCGGTAAATGCGGGCCAGCGGTGCTAACTACCACTGGCAAACAAATATACCGGTGCGCCAGCGGTCCTGCGGGTACTGCTGGCGAACAGACATATGAGTTCGCCAGCGGTAGTTAGCCAGCACGAACACACATTTACCGCTGGTGCACGGTCATAAGCGTTCGCCTGCGGTAAGTATTAGCCCCGCGCGCTCATCGCCCCATCCACACACGATCCCCTCATCTTTCCTCCTTATCCCTTCTATCTTTCTGCACCGTCCTTATCCCTTCTCTCTTTATGCATCAAAGACGACGGAGCGAAGCCGCTCTCCTTGACGCCTCCGACCACCTCTGTGCTCCCCACGGCGACCTCCCGCGGCCACCTCCTCGCTCCCCGCCTCCCTCTCCCCTCCCCCAGGCTCCCGTGCGTGGCCGTGATGCTGCTCCTCCTATTTTCGTTGCTGACAACCACGACGGCCCTGCTGGGGGATGGCAGTGGCGCTCGCTGCCACGACCAGTGTCGTGCAAACTGCAACGGGTGGGGCAACATGTGCCACCTCTCCGGCAGCAGCGCCTGCGCCGGCTCTGACGGCATCGGCATCATGAGCATCACACCACCATCGCCGACGACGCCTCCTCCCCGGACTCTGCTCCTCTTCTTCCAGATCGAGCCGCCGCCACCTCCTGGACGCCGCTGCCTCGAGCCCGCGCCGCCTCCCCTCCTCTGCTCTTGCCCAAGGTGGGCGCCGCCAGCTCCGCCGACCGCATCCTCCGCCGCCGTCACGCACGTATGCCCTATGTCGACCCCGACCTCCTCCGGCTTGTCCCAGCCGCCAACCTCCTCCCCCGCCATGGCCGCCTCCTCTGCCTCTCCGCCCGTATCCCTCCTTCTCCTCCCTGGATCCCGGCCGATTCATCCTGTCTGTGGCCGTCTGGCTTCGCTGACCGACGGCTCAGTTCCGGCACCAGCTGCCCTGCTCCGGCTCGTCAGGACGCCGGTCAACCGATTCCCAAACGAGCCGCCGAGCGGCGTCTTTTTTTTTAAACCTGAAAAATATACTAGTGGCGAACAACACCTTTGGTTCGCCAGCGGTAAGCAGGCTTACCGCTGGCGAAAGCAGCGCTGGCGAACACCCTGTTCGTCAGCGGTAGGCAAACTGGGTTCGCCAGCAGTAGGCTTTTTCCTACTAGTGCCAACACAAGCCTCCGATCACAGCCACCATGACTTTCTTCACTTCTGTCAATGTCATGGAAATCTATTAGACATATCGCATGACCACGACAAGACAGCGAAGCTTCGCGCCTCGCCCTCATGAAGCATCTCTGGCCATAGATGAGAGCGCGCACGACCGGATCAATTCCAATCTAGATATCCAATAACGCCATGCGCCAATCCGCGGAGATCTCCGATGGGAAGACCGGAACACGTCGGCAGCCCGATCATGGAGGAACACATGATTTGGTACTCGAAGACCAGTAGGGCCACCACCAGCAGCTCGGAGTGGGATCCCAAGATACACCACTCCAGATCACAACGAGGCCGGTCGCCAACCTCCGGACAAGAGGTCTCCGCCGCCATGCCCGGGGCCGCCGCCCCGGCTCCCATGTGATGTGCCCCGTCGAGCGGCGTAGATGCGACCCGGCCACGGGCCACCGCCGCCATCTCACCCTTCGGCTGCCGACGCCACGCACCACTGCCTCCACAGATGAGATCAGGGGCGCCTCCCCAATCCCCCCGGGTCGCGATCAGCGGAAAGCCCCGTCGCCGTCATGCCGCTCAGGCTTGGCCCGGCGACACCTCCGGCGGCGGCGGGGGGAGAGAGGCTGGAGGAAACCGGAGGAGGGTGGAGGGGGAGCTCCCCGGAGTGACGCGGCGCCGCCACCCGGGGGAGGGTTAGGTCACATAGGGAATTAGCATGAACAGAAATACATGTGTGTGAACTGTGGCAACTGGCAAGTATTTGATTAGTCAATTTGTCAGGGTGTTGATGGCAGCTTTGAACGCAACTTGTACGCGTTGACAAGGATATACATGCATGTATTTTTTCCCTGTAGGTAAAAGAAAACAGTTCCACAAATCAGACATTTGGCTGAAAGTCTGTGCATAAATAAATCAGCACGTATGACACAAAATAAATTCTCAAAGCAAATTTATCATGATGCATCTATAGATTTATTTTCTATAAATCTGTTTAAAATTACAAATATTTATCTTGGGACAAAAATTATACGTATGTTACTACAGGAAAACGGTAATATGCCGACGGCTCGAAACCGTCGGCATACATCTGGCCGTCGGCATCTGGGCTTTTTGGAAATGAGAAATTATAATTTACTTATATGTTATATGTATACTTACTCATGGAAAGCGTGTCAGATGCAACGATGTAAACATGTTGCTGCATTGAAATTTTTTCATACTGTGGCTACTCAGAATTACAGAGGGAATTTTATTGCTTCATTGAAAGAATCAGATGATAGAGTAGTTACTGAGCATAATGGGAAAGCTGCTATACTTTGGGATGCTTTCAAAGATAGAATTGGTAAATCAGATAACCCTACTATGCTATTTGATCTGGTGGAATTAGTGCCCCCTAATACTGCAGTGGATTTTGGCAGTCTTGAGGTGCCATTCACAAATGAGGAGATGGATAACATTGTGAAGGAAATGCCCCCTGATAAATCACCTGGTCCTGATGGATTTAATGGCACCTTCCTTAAGAGATGTTGGGGAACTGTTAAGCATCTATTTTATAAATTATGTGCCAGCTTCTATGAAGGAAACATGAATCTGGAAAGTATCAACACTGCCTTCATAACACTCATCCCCAAAAAACAAAACCCTGAGTATGCTAATGATTTTAGACCTATTTCTCTTGTTAGTCTGGCTCTCAAATTTATCACCAAGCTGCTGGCAAACAGACTACAGAAGATCATTATCCCATTGATCCATAAAAATCAATATGGATTTATAAAGAAAAGGTCTATTCATGACTGTCTTGCGTGGGCTTTTGAATATATACATCTCTGCCATAAGTCAAAAAAGGAGATTGTAATTATTAAATTAGACTTTGAAAAAGCTTTTGACAAAGTTGAATATTCAGCAATTTTAGCCATGATGAAACACATGGGGTTTGGGGAAAAATTCATTTCATGGATCAAAAGCATATTATATAGTGCATCCACCTCAGTTTTGCTAAATGGAGTTCCTGGAAAATCTATCAAATGCAGAAGGGGAGTGAGACAAGGAGATCCTCTATCACCAATTCTCTATGTATTGGTGGGGGAATTACTACAGTATGCTATCAATAAAGCATGGCAAGATGGTGATATTGGACTCCCAATGGATAATGCCTATGGACTAGAGTATCCCATAATTCAATATGCTGATGATACCTTGATTATAATGCCAGCTGATCAAGCACAGATAGCAAACCTAAAAGCACTCCTGCAAAAATTCTCCCTATCCACTGGATTGCGTGTAAATTACAACAAATCCTCCATGGTGCCCATTAATATTTCAGCATCAAGGTGCAATGAACTGGCTCAAGGATTTGGTTGTATTACTGAGTCACTTCCTTTCCCTTACTTGGGCCTCCCAATGGGTACTACCAAACCAAGAATGGAACACCTGATTGGAATTCTGGAAAAAATTGATAGAAGGCTATCTGGTATTGCCACAACTCTGTCATATGATGGAAGACTGGTATTTGTTAAAGCAGTCATCTCTGCCATGCCGAATTATGCAATGTGTGCTATGAAACTACCCCTTGGATTTTTGGACCATGTTGAAAATTCTGCCAGAAACTTTCTATGGAAAGGTAAGGAAATCGATAAGAAAGGAAAATGTCTGGTTAAATGGGAAAAAGTGTGTTTGCCAAAAGAAGCTGGAGGTTTGGGAGTAAAGAACCTAAGAATTCAAAATACTGCTCTCATGATGAAGAATCTGTACAAATTCATGAATCAGTGTGATATTCCTTGGGTGCAACTAATCTGGCAAGCGCATTACAATGATGATAAGTTGCCTCAAGTTAAAGGCCAATGTGGATCATTTTGGTGGAAAGATTGCTTGTCCTTATGGGATAGCTTTGTAAATAATGTAAATGTCACAGTGGGATCTGGCAAGACAATAAGGTTCTGGATGGATAATTGGATGGACACTATTTTGATGGAGGAATTCCCTCATCTTTTTTCCTTCTCAAAGAATAAAGACATTAGTCTAAAGAGATTCATTACTGACTTCCAGGAAAATATTTATGATCATTTCCATCTACCTCTATCACTGATTGCTGCACAAGAATGTGAGGAACTCTCAGAAGCTATTGATTTATATATTGAGTCTAATAATGAAGATGAAGACCAATGGGAATTTGAATGGAAAGGGGGATACTCATGTAAAAAGGTATACTCAAAACTATCCCCTGCAATAAAGGCTCCTGCACCTTTCAGTTGGATTTGGGAATCTAGAGTACTTCCAAAACAAAGGTTCTTTTTCTGGCTGCTCCTGCTAGACAGGCTAAACACAAGAGATCTACTAACAAGGAAGAACTTTTACATTGAGTCAAAGGAATGTGTATTATGTCAGGATTGCCCAAACGAAACAATGGAACATCTGTTCTTCTCATGTGACTTCACCCAGGGTTTTTGGTGGAAGCTCAACATGGAATGGAATAATGATCTCAACATCATAAACCTACTGACTGATGGAAGCAGAAGATTTAGTGCCAATTGCTATAAAGAGGTGATTATAACTGGGTGCTGGAGCATTTGGAACCACAGGAATAAAATCATCTTTGATAACCAGGAGTTAGATATCACTGAGTGCTTTAGATTTTTCAAAGAATCCTTTGCTCTTGTTATGCATAGAGCAAAGCCAAGCCTCAAGGAAGGCATGCAGCAATGGATTGATTCATTGTAATTTTTCTTCATGAACTCTCCCATTGTAAATATGTTAACCCCTAATTTATAATGAAAAATGACACAGTAGGGGCCTTCCCTACTGTTTTTGTGTCAAAAAAAAAAACATGTTGCTGCTGCAGCGATATACATAATAAAAGAAGATGCGCATCCATGCACGTTACACATTAATCACATACATATACGTAGAAAAAGAAGATGCGCAAATGATGCAGGAGAACATGCAGAAAAGCTCTCATGTTCCAAACTTAATTTCCGGTTCTTACTTGCGATTTTCAGCAGATAAGAATTTGGTAGCCTATCTATATCGTAATAAAAGTCGCTTCCAAGAACCTCATGAACTGGAAAAACTGTGAAGATTTCTGTACATTTGAGAGATCATGAACAGAAATACATGTGTGTGAACTGTGGCAACTGGCAAGTATTTGATTAGTCAAATTATCAGGGTGTTGATGACAGCTTTGAACGCAACTTGTACGCGTTGACAGGGATATACATGCATGTGATTTTTGTCCCTGTAGGTAAGAAAACAGTTCCACAAATCAGACATTTGGCTGAAAGTCTGTACATAAATAAATCAGCACGTATGATACAAAATAAATTCTCAAAGCAAATTTATCATGATGCATCTATAGATTATTTTATTTAAACCTGTTTAAACTTACAAATATTTATCTTGGGACAAAAATTATATGAATGTACCGACTGCTCGAAACCGTGGGCATACATCTGGCCGTCGTCATCTGGGCTTTTTCCTGTAGTGTGTCTTATGTTTTGGGAAGGAGAAATTATAATTTACTTATATGTTATATGTAAACTTACTCATGGAATTATGGAAAGCGTGTCAGATGCAACGATGATAAACATGTAGCTGCTGCAGAGATATACAGAAGATGCGCATCACATGCACGCCACGTACACATTAATCACATACATATACGTAGAAAAAAGAAGATGCGCAAATGGTGCGACCAATGAAGGCACCGCAACTATTAAGCCGTCGACTTACAAGCAATAAACAGGTCTTAGTTTACAAACGAAGAAGTCTACGCGGCGACGGACCGCATATGTACGACTGGTACCATCAGTCATGAGGAAAGAACGCGTGGATTTGTCAGGAAAATGATACGGGAATGCGTATGTAGCCATGTCAGCAAGAAATAGCTTGTAAGATTACGTTGCCAAGTACAACAAGAAAATTAATTACTACTTAGGCCCCGCTTGGTTCGGCGTTTTTTAGCCAATACTCCCGTAAAAGTTACGGACCGTAACAATTTCCGCAATCATCGCTTGGTTTGTTGTTTATTTTCTCGCTCCGTAACTTTCTCGGGTAGTTTCCTGCCTCGCGCGCCGGTAAAAAATCACGGACCGAGTGAGGTCCGTCTAGAATAGGGGGTCTTCTGTGGGCACAACAAAACTGGCCGGTAAAA
Organism: Puccinellia tenuiflora; assembly: GCA_012064385.1. Lineage (NCBI taxonomy): Eukaryota > Viridiplantae > Streptophyta > Magnoliopsida > Poales > Poaceae > Puccinellia > Puccinellia tenuiflora. The sequence goes on from QRDG01000118.1 coordinate 848,944, forward strand.
TTGTGCGGATCGGAAATTTGCCCGATATTCCAAGCGGGGCCTTAGCCTGCGTGTGACCGTCGTTCCTACACGCGGCGGCATGTTCCTGCAGCTGCGAGAATGATCTTATTCTTGGTGTGTGGTTCATATTTTCCCGTTTGAGCTATCACAGAAACTTGGTTGTAACAATGTTGATGAGGATTTACCTGCTTTTCTGATCATTTGAATCTTTTTTATCTGAGTGAATTCCAGTTTTTACCCTTAGTTTTAAATTTGTGACAATAATTACCCCATTTAACAACTTTTCATCCTAATTACCCCATTTAGCAAAAGATTTACCAGTTTTTACCCATCTTAAGACTTAAGCCGTTCTGACATATAGTCAGGGGCGAAGCTCCCCTTAGGGCAAGGTAGGGCGGCCGCCCTACCTTGATTTTTTGTGAAAATTTAGATGCATGTGTGTTTTCTGAGCATTTTGAGTGGTCGTGCGTCGAAAACGGACTCCAAACGGAAAAGTTATGCTTGTTTTAGTGAACATCGTATAAAATTGTTTCCGAACCGAAAACTATTAGCTTTGTGTCATGTTAGATTTAGTGTGAATAAGTCTCTTTGTCTTATAGAGATTTCTATGAGGATTTATCTGATTATGAGCATGAGAATATACGGGCCTCTTTGATTCGCAGGATTGTGAAACATAGGAATAGGAATATCGTAGGAATAGGATGTCATGACACTCCGAATCCTACAAGAACCAAAAACGCAGGAATCGGTAGTAGGTGATGTTTGATGCACCGCAGGAAAACACAGGAAATTTGTGTAGGATTTTTCCAAGAGGTCTCACCTCTTGTTAGAAATCCTATAGGATTGTATTGTAGGAAAGGAATCTATAGGAAATTTAAAGGATTCATTCCTTTGAATCAAATGGACTCTATAGGAAAATTTTCTATGGGCTGGAATCCTATACTATTCCTTTGAAAATCCTTTTGAATCAAAGAGGCCCTACAAAATGTAAAAAAAAGAGGCCCTACAAGATCTGTTTATCTAGTCATCATTCATACGAAGAGAATTGAATATTTCAGAGTTTGTCTTGTTATTACAAGCCTATCTAAAAAGATGGTAGAACTTGAAAAGTACATCATATTTTCTATAGTTTACCGCCATTACTCAAAGTCATTATTCATAGTTTTTCTTGGCATTGCTTTACTAATGGTGACAGCAAAAAAATTAAAGGGTCTTCTCAACTATGAAGATCATCAAGATTAAGTTGCACAACAAGATGTCTGACGATTGGCTTACTGATTTGATGGTGTGATACATCGAGTGAGAGATATTCAAAGTGTTTATCTTGATAAATATATTTAAAAAAGTAGAGTTTTTCCATTGCTTAGGATTGTAGACACTATTAAAGCTTCATTATCGTTACTACATTTGTAGTTCTACTTCTATTTAAGACGTTGTTATTATTATCATTGTACTAAATAATTATGCTTGAGATCATATAGAACACTAATGTGTATAGAAATTTTGATTTTTTATATTTTTTTAGTTTAAAGTTCGCCCGACCTTAAAAAAATCGTCCTTCGCCACTGCATATAGTGCGGTTGTTAAATGGGGTTGCTGAACCTGCAACTTTGTAGTGGTGAGCACATATAAATCTCTGATCAGTAACAGATTGATGTGTTTCTTACACATCCCAACCAGTATACGTCAACACGACAAGTCACTGACAATTTGATCAACAACTAGTATACCTCATCAGTACATATATAGCCTAAACTCAAACTTATTGGCCTTTTACATCAACGTCAAGTTGATGGCAGTCTGGACATGCATGACCTATTGACAGGCTAGACACTAGGCCACAGTCGGGTTATTAGGGCACTTTCGTTGGGGCACTTTTGAAATTGCCTCAATAGTTAACCATTTGGAGGCACTTTGAATAAAATGCTCCAAATTCATATAGAATTTGAGGCACTTTAACAAACTGCCTCTATTTGTATAAGATATAGTAGCACTTTTCAAATCCCAATAGGTCATTACCTATAGTGGCACTTTAGAGAAGTGTCCCAATAGGTCATTGCCTATAGTGGCACTTTAGAGAAGTGCCCTAATAGATCATTGCCTATAGAGGCACTTCTCTAAAGTGCCCCAACAGGTCATTAGCTATAGCAATTCAAAATTACACTAACATCACTAGTGAGCTCTACTTCGGGACCGCAGGCTGTCGTAGTCGAACCCGCACCCGCATCCATCTTCGTGCTCGTTGTCGTCGTCGAGGTTGAGGAACACCGAGAAGATCCTCGTCACCACATCCATGTCGTACAGCGTCTGGTGCTGTTGTACGGCTGCCGCGGCCAGCGTCGCGGCGAGGTCTTCGCGCAGGACGAACCTCCAGGATGGGCTGGTCAAGATGCGTGCCGATCCGCTTCTTAAGGTCGGTCTTACACATGTTGGACGCTGACAATGCCATCGCCGTCTTGAGGAGCCCCGAGAGGAAGGCCATCGGCACGGCGCTCTTCTTCGACTGCGCCGGCAGCAGCCCGACGGTGGTCTCGACGATGGCGCGCTGTTTCTTGACGGCGTCTGTATCCATGACGTCGCCGCATTTGTCCGCGGTCTGTGCTATATATGTTTCTCTCAAAAGCTATGTCCTATGCATTTGTGTACTGGACTTCTGGTTCAGTCTTCAGTGTAGAGGCCATCCTATCTTAAGATTATGAACCTGTTTGAGTTGACTTGTCATACTACTAAAAAGGGTGTTTTCCCCCGGACGATCCTTTGTCTAGTCCTATAGTAGTATTATGCAACGTTTTGGTCACCGGTAGGGAAAAAATCCCGAGGGGGGTCGGGATTTCCGGTTACCGCGGTTACCGGTAAATCCCGACCGGTTACTGGACGAATTTCAAAACTGAAATTCGGAAATTCAAAAAAATTGGTTCCCAATTTAACCATTTACCGAGAGTTTTCGTTAAAATTCAAAAAAAATGGGATTTTTCGTCCGGTATGACCATTTCCCGGAGGTGCTCGGGATATCCGGTTACCGACCGGTAACCGGAAATCCCGACTGGTAACCAAAACCCTGGTATTATGTGCCTTGTGCTTGACTTGTTATTTTTTCACAATATCTAGTGTGACTTGGGTTGTGCCCCTTGATTGTTTTGATGGTTGGTAATGCCCCGAGGATGATACTGATGCTTTGATGGTTGATCATCCTCGCTAGCTTCCTGCAGCTTATGGGTGGAGCGAACCAGTCGATTCCGACAACGACCAACAATGCGAGCCGAGGCGTGTAGGATTAGGAAGATCTTCGTAGAGTTTGAGCGATGGAAGAGGGCAAAGCGATCTATGGAGAACAGAGAGGAATTGCGTACGCACGTATGTAGACCTAAATAGGGAGCCCATACTGACGTACGTGGCCCAGTCGCTATGTCGGCCCGCTGATCTATTAGCTTATGGTACCACTAGTAAAAGAGTACCCTTCGCGAAGGGAAAAAAAATAGAGCCTTCCAAGCACGCCACGTGTGGCCACCACGTTAGACAGAAAAACCAAACTGGAACACGACACGACAGGTTCCTGGCGTCCTCGTACAATCCGCCGTGAAGCGCGTGGAAGAAGCTGGCGCTGGCGCGTAGGCATGAAGCCCCGCGTACGCGTGTGCTTGCTCGTACAGCCCCTGGCCCTGCTACCCCGCTACGCGACCTGCCGGCCGATATCCGGACGAAACCCCCCTGGATGTACAGGAAAACTTCTTTGCGCATGGCACGGATGTACAGAAAACCTGGTAGTACACTAATTCAAAAAATGAGACGTACAATCTAATGAAGCCCAGGGGTATGTACAGACTAAACACATCCGCGTTGTTCCTGATCGGACGGAACCACAAACAAATTAAATCTAAATCTCTCTTGCATACCAATATATGAGTTGGTTTACATGCCACCCCTACCCTAAACCCTATGTTATACATATAAGTTACAAGTTTTTCATGATCTAACGGCTCGGCTTCGTCGCCCGTCGCCGCTACCGCGGCGTACGGGCGGACTCAGCCTCGGGGCGTTAATCCTCCGTACCCTAACGCCTACGCTAACGTGCCACATGGAAGTACAGAGTATATAAAACAGAAAGTACAGAGTATAGCGATCCGGACATACAGATTACTGCGAGGAGAGTGTACAAATACACAAAAAGTGGAGTACAAAGTACGTTGACAGCCGAAATACAAGTACGTTCAAACCCAAAGTACAAGTATGTTCAAACCGAATGTGCAGGTATTCAACTTTTAGATGTACAAAAAAAATTCGTTAAAACTTATCGACATGGGATCTAGTTTTAAAGATCTCGACGCGAGGAGTTCAAAAGTGAAAACGGTTTCGTTTTAAAACTTCAGTTCAAAAAATAAAAGGGAAAAGCTACCCTCCCACCGAGTACAAGTACACAGAAAACGGAGTACAGAGTATGTTGACAGCGGAAGTATAAGTACGTCCAAACCTGGAGTACAAGTATGTTCAAACCGAATGTAGGTATTCAACTTTTAGATTAAAAAAAAAGTTCGAAAATACTTGTACGCGAGGAGTTCGAAAATAAAACGGTTCATAATTTGGATAAGAGGTTCTCAAGATATTTCATTTTTCAACTTCGGTTCAAAAAAATAAAATGAAAAAAGCTACCCTCCCACCTCCCGTATCCCTTTCTCTCTCATCCCCACTTTAACTCCGGTTGCGACACTTTGCGGACATGCAAGAACCCACGGGTAAACAAGCGAGGAGAAGGCGACACTTGTCGCGACGGGAGTGCACCTTAGGTTCCTTTTGCAAAGTGAACTCTTTTTTTAACGATTACCATTAGCTTAGCTGTAGATGATCGGGACCAAACCTGGCCAAAGAGGCCCGTGCTCACGGGCCGGCCTGGTAGCACGCGTGCCCGGCCCGTTATGGGCCTGGCACGGCACGCGGCTTAACGGGTCGTGCCTGGCCCGCAGCACGCCCGGTGCCATGCCTGGGCCTCAAGGTCAAGCACGCGGGCCGGCACGGCACGACCTGTTTAACTTTTACTTATTTATTTTACTAAAAGTTTCGGAAAAAATAAGCTTAGCTGACCAAAATCGGCCCAAAAATAGGCTGAAAACGGCCCGTATATTTTTTTTTGTTTTTTATAGAAAAAAGAAGGCCGGCTGGCTTAACGGGCCGACCCGTTTATTAAAGGGGTCGTGCCTAGGCCTGAAGTTGAGGCCCGAAGGCCAGCACGGCATGGCCCATTTATAAACATGCCGCCGCGTGCCGTGCCTGGGCCGGCCTGTTTATCTCCGCGGCGGACCGTGTCGTGTCGTGTCGGGTCAGCCCGTTGGCCAGGTATTCGGGACACGAAGAAGCAGCAGATGACACCCCGCGCGCGTGGGTTATGGGCTATGGCTGGCCCAACCCCCACTCATCTCTCACTTCATGCACACACGAGCACCATCTTCTCGTTCCTCTTCTCCTCTTCCGCGCAGGGCCGCTGCCGACACCGCCACCTTTGCTCCGGCCGTCTCCGGCCATGTCTGCAGCCATGGAGCCCTGCTACTGCTCCGCCGCCTCCTTCTCCACTGATTACCCAACAAGATTCGCCCTCTGCGTGCTCCAATCAAGCTCCCCCGCGGAACCCTAACCCTAGCCGCCATGGCCTAGGTCCTCAGCACTGCTCTACGGGCTCCCGCATCTCCTTGTCGACGAAGGTTGACGCGTTGAGCCCCTGCTCGAGTACGCCGTCTCGGTGTACTGCTTCGTGTCGACCACTGATATGTCTCAAACGTATCTATAATTTTTGAGTGATCCATGCTAGTTTTGTGATATTGTCATATGTTTTTACTGTTATTTATATCATTTTATGCATTTTGTCGGACTAACCTATTGACAAGATGCCCAGTGCCAGTTCCCTGTTTTTGCTGTCTTTTTGTTTCAGAAATTTACTTCTGGAAATATTCTCGGAATTGGACGAAAATTTACGGGGATTATTTTTAGGCCAAGACGAAGACGGAGTCCGAAGGGCAGCCTCGGAGGCGTCCCACAGGGCGCACACGGGTACCAGCCGCGGCCTGGGGGGACCCATGGGTGGGGCCCGCCCCTGCCCTGTGGGAACCTCCTCGGCCCCCTCCAACTCCTATAAAATCACAATTAACCTAAAAACGTCGAGGCGGCGATTATTTTCCAGAAACTCGACCCCGACGCGCCGTCACCGAAAACCCTAGTTCGGGGTCCAATCTGAAGCTGATCCCGGCACTCTGCCGGAGGGGAGATCGATCCCGGAGGGCTCTTCATCGACATGCCTTCCTCCGGTATGATTTGTGAGAAGTCTCACCTTGGACTACGGGTCCATGGCAGTAGCTAGTTTGTAGTCTCTCTCTCTTGTGCTTCATGTCTTATGATCTTGTGAGCTGCCTAACATGATCAAGATCGATTATTGTAATGCTATGTGATGTGTTTGCTGGGATCCGATGGATTATGAAGTTATGTTCAGATTGTGCATAATTCTTATATGAGTAATTTATGTTCTTGCATGCTCTCCGATGTGCGTAGTTACTTTGGCCAAGTGATTGTGTGTATTTTCAAGAGAGGGTATTTATGCTAGATAGTGGGTTCATGCCCCCTTTTGTTCCTGGACACGAGTGACAGAAACGTCTAAGGGCGAGGGTGTGCTGTTGGTACTAAGGGTAAAACAGCGGTGTTAATGTCTATTTTGATATTAGTATTGCTTACTTCATGCACTTTACTTAATGCAATTGTCTGTTGCTTGCAACTTAATACCGTTGGGTGACAGGCTGGATAGCGATCCCACGGTGGACTATTTAGACAAAGACGCAGTTGGACTCAACGGTCTTTGTTCCTTGTCATGATGCCTCCATTGGGTTTGTGTCATGATCTTGTCAATTGCCTAGCTGTAATTCGTTCACCCATCACATGCATATTTTATTTACTTGAGAGACTCCACTAGTGAACCCATGGCCCCCGGTCCATCTTTTTACATTGTTTTCAACCTTATTTACTTGCTTTTAATCATCATTACTCCTCTGGTCACTTTTTATATTTTATCTATTTCATCATACAATTAACCGCTTTGTTTTCTGCGAGACCGGAAAGATTGACGACCTTTCCGCCGTTGGGGGCAAAGTATTTTGGTTGAGTGTGTGCAGGTCCACGTCTGTTGAAGGCTAAGCGCCAGAGATCTTCAACATTCATCTCGTTGTTGATTTCAAAGTCCTACTGGTTCGATAAACCTCGGTTCGTTAAACGAGGGAAAACTGCTACTAGCTACAATTCCGCCTTCACTTGGGGCACCACCCAACTTATCAATATCTACCATCAAGCAGTTTTCTGGCGCCGTTGCCGGGGACTTTGGAGCTACAACCAGGGGAGTCTCATACTCTCAATCTCTTTACTTTGTTTTTGTCTTGCTTGCTTTATATCTCGTTTAGTTTATTTTCCTGTTTCAAAATTTTAAAACCCCCAAAAAATTAGTGTAGTCTTTATTTCTGTCTTATTATTTTATCTTATCATTATGTCTTCCACAGAAAACACCAAGTTATGTGACTGTACTAGCACTAATAACAATGATTTCATATGCTCTCCAATTGCTCCACCCGCTACTAAAGCGGAATCTTATGAAATTAAGCCTGCCTTGCTAAATCTTGTTATGAAAGAGCAATTTTCTGGTGCTAGTACTGATGATGCCGCATCTCATTTAAATAACTTTGTTCAGTTATGTGATATGCAAAAGTATAAAGAGGTGGATAGTTACATCATAAAACTGAAACTTTTCCCTTTCTCTTTGAGAGGGAGAGCAAAAGAATGGTTATTGTCTTTGCCTAAAAATAGCATTGATTCTTGGATTAAATGCAAAGATGCTTTTATTGGAAAATATTATCCACCTGCTAAAATCATACAACTAAGGAGTAACATTATTAACTTTAGACAATTTGATAATGAACATGTTGCTCAAGCTTGGGAGAGAATGAAATATATGGTTAAGAATTGTCCCACGCATGGATTAACTATGTGGATGGTTATCCAAACTTTTTATGCAGGTTTGAATTTTTCTTCAAGGAACCTTTTGGACTCGGCCGCGGGAGGCACCTTCATGTCCACAACATTAGGTGCAGCAACTAAACTCTTGGATGATATGATGACAAATTATTCACAATGGCACACCGAACGAGCTCCAAGTGGTAAGAAGGTAAATTCTGTTGAGGAAATCTCCTCTTTGAGTGATAAGGTTGATATGATTATGTCTATGCTTGCTACCAATCAGTCCAATATTGATCCTAATAATGTTCCACTTTCTTCATTAATTTCCCAAGAAAAGGATCAAGTTGATGTTAATTTTCTTAATAGAAACAACTTCAACAATAATGCTTATCGAAATAATTTTGGTAGTAACAACTATAAGCCCTATCCTCCCAATAATGGCAACTCTTATGGTAATTCCTATGGTAATTCTTATAATCCTAATAAGAATGTGTCCTCTGATCTTGAAAATGTTTTAAAGGAATTTATCACTTCGCAAAAATCTTTTAACAAAACTGTTGAAGAGAAGTTGGAAAAACTGGATAGTCTAGTCTCTAAAGTAGACGTTCTTGCTCATGATGTTGAAATTTTGAAAATTAGAACCACTCAAAATCAAGACAAACATACTGAATCTTTAAATTCTATCTCTCTTCAAATTAATGAAAATGAAAGGATGATGGCTCTCTTGAAAGCTAGGTGGGCTAGAGAGGCTGAAGAAGCTAGAATTGTTGAAATGAATAGGAAAACTGTTAAAGTTTATACTATCCAAACCACTAAAGAGGATCCTCCTAGTTTATTTAAAGATGATGAAATTGATTTTGATAATTGCAATCTTACTGAAGTCATTAAGTTCCTACAAAAACTTGCTAAGACACCGGATGCTAGTAAAATAAATCTTGCCTTTACCAAACACATTACCGATGCTCTTATCAAGGCTAGGGAAGAAAAACTAAAACTTGAAACCTCTATCCCTAGGAAGTTAGAAGATGGTTGGGAACCCACTATTAAGATGAAAATAAATGACTTTGATTGCAATGCTTTATGTGATCTTGGTGCAAGTGTTTCCGTTATGCCTAAAAGTTTCTATGATATGCTTGATTTAAATCATTTGGAAGAGTGCTATTTAAATGTTCATCTTGCTGATTCTTCTAAAAAGAAACCTTTGGGTAGATTTGATGATGTCCTTATTATTGTCAATGATAATTATGTTCCCATTGATTTTATTGTTATGGATATTGAGTGCAATGCTTCTTGTCCCATTATTTTGGGAAGACCGTTTTTGAGAACCGTTGGTGCTATTATTGATATGAAAGAGGGAAATATAAAGTTTCAGTTCCCCCTTAAAAAAGGGATGGAACACTTCCCTAGAAAGATAAAGAAGCTTCCTTTTGAATCAATCATAAGGTCAAGCTATGCTCTTGATGTTGCAAAGGCCTCCGAAAAAACTTGATATTTGGCATTGCGCCTAGCTAAAAGGCGTTAAAGAAAAGCGCTTGTTGGGAGGCAACCCATCTTTTACTTTCAGTTTGCTTTTTATTTTTCTTGAGTCATGAAGTTATTACCTCTGTAGCAACTTCATTGTATCTTTTTCTTTTAGTTTTTTGTGCCAAGTTTAGCCTCTAATGCATTGAAAGTGCGAGGTATTGTGTTGCTGTACAAAAACAGATTCTGTGCACCTGTTGCACGAAAATCCTAAAATCGCCAGAATTTTATAATTTTCTTATAATTTTTGAAAGCAAGCCTTATGCTTTTATCTATCTTTCCTTAGTTTTAAGTTTTTTGATTTGAGCTGCAGAAGTGCCTCGAAAAATTCGATATTTATAGACTGTTCAGATTTTGACAGATTCTGTTTTTATTTTGCATTTGTCTCTTTACCATCGTCATATGTGATACTCTAGGGGTGGAGTGCCACATTGAGGCTTAGTAAACTGTAGCTAATGTTTAATGAAGTTGGTTTGAAATTTGTCATGAGTTGAACACATGTGCATTTTAATTTATGAGCACTAACCCTCTAATCAAATTATGAGAAGTTTTGTGTGAAGGGAGTTTTTAAGTTCCAAAGGAGAGGAATATGAAGAAATCGAGGATGGATCAAAGTTCAAGCTTGGGGATGCCCCCATGGCACCCCCTCTGAATATCAAGAACTATCAAGAGTCAAATCTTGGGGATGCCCAAGGCATCCCCTCATCTTCATAGACTATCATAAGGCCGTCTTCGTTGAACTTCGTGTTTATCACTTTACATATTATGTGCTATGCTTGGAGCGTCTTTTTACTTTCAGTTTTATTTGTTTGTTTGCTGGTCATATCTTTGTTGGATCCTAGCTTTATTTGTGTGGGAGAGAGACACGCTCCGCTTTTTCGTTTGAATACTCCTTTTCTTCGCTTATATCTTTTTGAGTATTCTTAGCTACTGTCTGTTTTCTAGTAAGCTCTCGCTTTTAGCTTTTATCTTGTTTAGAGCTGCTAGTTGTTAAGTTAAACTCTCTTGTTCTTCACTTATATTTGTTGGAGAGTTGTTTTGGTTGCTTGGTTAATGTGTTAGATCGGAAAAAATGCTATGCATGTGGCAGTAGTATGAAATAGAAAAAACCTGCATAGTCTTGTAGATCACTATGTGGATAATTTGATACTCTTCAATTGTTTTGAGCCACTAAAATAACTAATGGTTAAAATGTGTTGGTTAATGGTGTTAGAGCTGATTAGTGGAGAGGTGTTATTAAAGCATGGAGTTGTACTTTTCTGAACTAAACAACCTAAGTGAACAATGCTAATGTGTCATGAATTCTGCTAAGTTGAAAATAAGTCCCTAGTGGATAGTTACTGCAACGGTCAGGGAAGCCAATGGGGCACTTGTGTCGCCGCCATGATCCCTCTCGGGGTGTCTCTAACCATTTGTGGAACATTGAAACTACTAGTTGTTTGTAATATACGAAATGCATTGTGAGCTTTGGTTTTTGGCACTTCCATTTCCATATTTTGCTAGCCTCTTCGGTGTTGCGCAATGCCCTCTCTCACATTGAGATTGGTGCATACTTCGCGAGTACATCCAACTCCGTGGGAGAACTTCATCCTGTTCTCCTACACATAAGCCAACTATCTTCCTCAAAACAGCCACCATACCTACCTACCACGGCATTTCCATAGCCGTTCCGAGATACATTGCCATGCAACATCCATCATTACATTATGACTTGATGTCGTTCTTCATTGCCATATATTTTGCTTGATCATTTGAGTTAGTGTGCAGCGTGGCTTGCCACATGTTCTACATTTTTTCCACACTACGCTCGATCATGCATATCTTCTTTTATACATCATGTATTAGTCTTACGAGTTATGAGTACCAAAAGTGTGATGATCATCTTGTAAAAATAGAGTGTTGCCCCTACCTGTGAGCATATTGAAAAGATTCCAAAAGAGACCAATGAGAGAAAATTTAAAAGAGCCACGGAGGCCACAATTAAAAAAAAAAGAGAAATATAAAAGAGAGAGGGGGCAGCACTACTATCCTTTAATCCACACTTGTGCTAGTAGCACCTACACTTCATTATAGAGAGTTTTTATGTTTTCATTTGTATAACTATGTGGGGAATTAACGTTATAGAACTTGGCTTGTATATTCCAAGGATGAGCCTCCTCAAGTGATGTCTAGGTCTTCATGAGCAAGCAAATTGGATGCACCCCCACTAGTTCCATTGGAGAGCTTTCATACACTTATAGCTCTGTGTGCATTCGTTGCATGGCAATCAATACTCCTCATACAGTGTCAACTACGGGACTTCCTTCTGTCTTGTGGTTACCTTCTCCACTGTTTGAGCCTTTCTTTTTGACCTTCCAAACCTCCATTATTGTTCTCTTTGCCATAACATCATGGTACCAAAGCCACTTCTTACTTTCACTAGTTGAGTAGACTTCGAAACAGTTGATTTATGAAGTAGATGGATTAGGACACCTGACTTGAGCTTGGCTATTTTTATGAATGACTAATTAGATGCTTTGAATAAAGATTGATACTTTACATTAGAGACATAATTCGCAATTCTTCTTTCTAAACCTCATGTATGGTTCCATGTCTCCAACGCACTTATTCATGAAAAGTTTCTAGCGTTTGTTAGCTAACGTTTGTTAATCATTGTTTGCTTAATGTCAACTATAGACAATTGCTTTGGATCACCTTATTCACTTCATGTGCTTTGCATTACTTTCTTGATCAAGATTATGTTGGTAGCATGTCTCATCAAAAATTATTTGTTATCACTTACCTACTCAAGGACGAGTAGGAGTTAAGCTTGGGGATGCTGATACGTCTCAAACGTATCAATAATTTTTTAGTGATCCATGCTAGTTTTGTGATATTGTCACATGTTTTTACTATTATTTATATCATTTTTATGCATTTTGTCGGACTAACCTATTGACAAGATGCCCAGTGCCAGTTCCCTGTTTTTGCTGTCTTTTTGTTTCAGAAATTTACTTCTGGAAATATTCTCGGAATTGGACGAAAATTTACGGGGATTATTTTTACGCCAAGATGAAGACGGAGTCCGAAGGGCAGCCTCGGAGGCGTACCACAGGGCGCACGCGGGTACCAGCCGCAGCCTGGGGGGACCCGCGGGTGGGGCCCGCCCCTGCCCTGTGGGCACCTCCTCGGCCCCCTCCGACTCCTACAAAATCACAATTAACCTAAAAACGTCAAGGCGGCAATTATTTCTAGAAACTCGACCCCGACGCGCCGTCACCGAAAACCCTAGTTCGGGGTCCAATCTGAAGCTGATCCCGGCACTCTGCCGGAGGGGAGATCGATCCCGGAGGGCTCTTCATCGACATGCCTTCCTCCGAGAAGATTTGTGAGTATTCTCACCTTGGACTACGGGTCCATGGCAGTAGCTAGTTGGTAGTCTCTCTCTCTTGTGCTTCATGTCTTATGATCTTGTGAGCTGCCTAACATGATCAAGATCGATTATTGTAATGCTATGTGATGTGTTTGCTGGGATCCGATGGATTATGAAGTTATGTTCAGATTGTGCATGATTCTTATATGAGTAATTTATGTTCTTGCATGCTCTCCGATGTGCATAGTTACTTTCGCCAAGTGATCGTGTGTATCTCTAAGAGAGGGTATTTATGCTAGATAGTGGGTTCATGCCCCTTTTGTTCCTGGGCACGAGTGACAGAAACGTCTAAGGGCGAGGGTGTGCTGTTACTACTAAGGGTAAAACAGCGGTGTTAATGTTTATTTTGATATTAGTATTGCTTACTTCATGTACTTGACTTAATGCAATTGTCTGTTGCTTGCAACTTAATACCGTTGGGTGACAGGCTGGATAGCGATCCCACGGTGGACTATTTAGACAAAGATGCAGTTGGACTCAACGGTCTTTGTTCCTTGTCGTGATGCCTCCATAAATATTATCATGTCCTTTTTGTCATAGCTAAATTGGGTTGGTGTCATGATCTTGTCAATTGCCTAGCTGTAATTCGTTCACCCATCACATGCATATTTTATTTACTTGAGAGACTCCACTAGTGAACCCATGGCCCCCGGTCCATCTTTTTACATTGTTTTCAACCTCATTTACTCTCTTTTAATCATCATTACTCCTCTGGTCACTTTTCATATTTTATCTATTTCATCATACAATTAACCGCTTTGTTTTCTGCGAGACCGGAAAGATTGACAACCTTTCCGCCGTTGGGGGCAAAGTATTTTGGTTGAGTGTGTGCAGGTCCACGTCTGTTGAAGGTTAAACGCCAGAGATCTTCAACATTCACCTCGTTGTTGATTTCAAAGTACTACTGGTTCGATAAACCTCGGTTCGTTAAACGAGGGAAAACTGCTACTAGCTACAATTCCGCCTTCGCTTGGGGCACCACCCAACTTATCAATATCTACCATCAACCATGACTCCCCCACCTCGAGCCTTGGCTCGACCTCCTACCTTACCACGCCGCCATGGTCTGTCTACTGGTGAAGGTGTGTTGGTGGTGTTGCAGCTATACACGTCACCCACGACCTCCTCTGCTCCGACGCCGGCGGGAGGGTGTCCTGGCGCAACCCCGGCTCCTCGGTCTAGGGTGGTGTGGTGGTAGCGCTGCTGCTGCTATGACTCCGACGCTGGCGGGACGGCAGTAGTCGCCTCCTTTGTCTACTACCTCACCATCACCTCCTCCGAGCTCTACCTCGGCTACTACTCATCAAGGTGAGTTCCTCTGCTGTGACCGGCCATTGAGCCGATGAATTTGTTGGTTTGTGGTGCTCATCTGATGCTCCAGTCCATCTGGTGATGAAATGGTGTGTGTGATGGTGTTGTGCTCCTCACTGTCGATTTTGTTAACTAGATGCTCCATTTTGGTCAGTTGACACTTAACACTGGTGGCTAACTCTGCCAATTTGGTTCAGTGCTCATGGACGGATTTATATGTCTTATCTGCATATGGATCATGTGCTTGATAGATTAGCTTTGATTACTGGATGATATACTTAAGTTTTACTTGCTGTCTAAATTTATTTGTGTTATTTTAGGGGATTTGATGGCTCCTGGACCGAATCAAGTTGCTGTCCAGTGACATATGCTTTGTGATTTTTATAAGCATTCCTAGTGCTTTTGTTGTGCTGAAGGGATCTAAATATGCATTTCTGGACAGAGCACAGCTGCTGTCCAAAAACTAGAGGTTTGGTTTATGTTGACTTTGTTTTGGTTTGGTTGAGCAGTGACTGACCACTAAGTATAGCATACATATAGCTGTCATTGTTACCATATAGGAGTTTTTCTGAACTATTTCTATGCTCCTTGAAAATTATTTGTCTAACTGAAATAATATAGCCATATTGTTTCCTCCTGTAATTTTAGTACAACGGAAATAGTTTCGGATTACATATTTGATACCTGGTTTGCACTTATCCATCAGTACTGTGGTGTTATGATTGGAATGAGACAGCTGCTTACTGAATTTACTTTGTTGCTAGTTACTATGTAGAGTACACGAGCATTAAAAAACTACTTAGACCACATTTGATTGTGTAGCACATGTGGCCTCAATCCCTTCTGATAAAGGGCCATCTGATGTTCTGATACATACAGAGCCATCTGATCCGTGATGGTTCCTGGGCATCATATTATACTTATATCTATGTCTGATTGTGCATCACATGTGGATGCAGAGGCTAGCACACGAGAGCATTGAACCATTAGGAGTTACAAGTTGTCTTCTCGATGATCCAAATTCCGTTCCCATATGAACTCACAACCTTACGGAGAATGGAAGAATTTGCAGGACCCAAAACCAGCAGCTATTTCACTGAAACATCTGGAATGATGATTTCTTACCAAATTGATGACAAGTAGAGGTCAGTAGCTGTTGTTTCGTGAAAATAATAGCGGCTATTGCTAAGGGACTTAGACACTACACAAGGTGAATTATGAGTAGTTATAAAACAAAGGTTGCAACAATAATAAAATATTGTGTTGTTAAGACTCTGCCGCGAATGACTAAAAGAATATTCTTATCACAAGAAGACATTTGTTTCTGTTTGTATTATTATATATGATTTGTTCAAACATTTTCCTATCAATATTTGCACATGATTTTGCAATGGACTACATATGGAAATAGGGAGCATAGTGATTCTTCTGTTGCTCTTAGAGGGCATGCATGTTCAAGGATTTTAATCTCTGAAAATTTGTAGGGAACAAAGTTGAAATTGCTTATTTTTTCATCCGTAGAATAGAAAATTTGTATGGACCAAAGTCTTGGTATTAGTTCTCTCTTAAATTAGGAAACTCAAGTATGTCCATTGTCTGGGGGACAATTTCCTGTTAATGAAGTGGTGAGTATTGTGTAGTGACTGGACCACGTTGTGGTCCAGTACTGATGTTCCTCCTGACCATTAATATATATTTCCTCTTCATTAACCTGTATCCATGGACCCACCTGATAAATTGTTTCTGATATCTGGTGTGTGATTTGGTGCTTTCTTACAGTGGTACTTGGTTGCTAAAATGGGAACTGACGTCACTTCTTGGTAGTTTGCTCCACATGCTATGTTCTACAACCATGGTATGCCTCTGTATGTACTGCTTCCATTTTTTCATTTATATTTGGTCTTTTCTTGAAAGATGCAAGAAAGGAAAATTTTGATCATTTATCAGAGCATGTTGTGTTTTTTGGTGCTACCCCTTTTGTGTTTTGCGAAGTTATCCCAACTCCTAACTACATGCTTTTGTCTTGCTGGAAGTTTGGTTTTATAAATACATGTAGAAGAAGATGATTCTGGGTAAAATAGACGGCCTAGTTCCTATGCATTAATATAATTTTGAATGTGTGTTTCCTGGAATTTAATTACTGTAGTTGTGCTTGTGCTGAGCATAGAGTGAGTGCATGGGTACAATAATTTTGAACTTTTTTATGTGTTATTATGGATAATGATCTTGTCTTCTTTGGACCTTTATACAAGTACAATATGCAGCTCTTCTTTCCATGACATGCATGCTATTGTCAGCGAATTATTATTTTGTTAATCACTAAAATCAGTTGCTACTGATACACATGCCTCGTCGAGCCTCTCCTTGTCGTTTATGGCTTCCTCGTCGAGCCTTTGCTGCTCGGCTTCCCGGTGGTGTGGTGGTGTGGTGATGGTGGTGCAGTGGTACTCTTCCGCGCCCACCCCCTCCGGCGGCAACGACGACTACCTGTGCGGGCTTCAACAACTACCTCTCTCCCGTGGAGAGGTAACTGTACCACGTTGCGGCCCTCCTCTCATTTTCGTCCACCTCCTTTCCCGTACCCGTCGCGCTAGGGTTTTAGTCTAGCGGTTGCTAGGACTAGATAGTGGGGTTCCAGCTGTGTTCTGTTTCGATCTGAAATTTCCTGATATGGTTTTTCTAGTGCCTTCTCTTGTTGTGTTTGGTTGCTAGGATAAAGTCCAGACTGGCTCCGGATGATCCGCTGATTTGGTTTGGTGCTGTACTAGTGGTGTAAAATTAGATGCATGTATCTAATCATGGTATATTTGTATCACTATATTGTAGTTGGCCCTATACATTTCTTTAGCATTTTTTTCTTTCAGTGTAGGATTAGTGGGCTTTGGGATACCCTAAAAACTGTTAGTTCCTGGTCATCTCAACATCCTGTTTCTACCTTTCTTTTGAATAACTGAGGAGTTGCCTTTGTCTCCAGTGTACAAAATGTTTTACTGATGGCATTCTGTATTGCCAGGTTCTAGAGGCTCCCAGGTGTGTTGCCATCATCTATGCTAGAATTTGAGGAACTGTTCCTTGGATGATTTTGGATTTGAAGATTATCTTGATAGTGAGTATTTTTTGCATGCCCCTGTTATTTTACACACAATGACTTGCTTTCAGGTAATTTTAGGACGAATGATTCTTAAGGTAAATATCTCAAGGATAGCAATAGTACCATGTTCTGTTTACAGTAACTGCAAATGATTCCCTGCACTTGGTATTTATATATTGAATATCCTTGGTAGGACTGTAGCATGTTGGATCGTAGGGACATATGAGACAAGTAGCCTGAAGAACAAGTTGCCCGCAAAGATCTGAAGCGGCTTTTGTTAATACTTATCTTATCTGTACATACAGTTTAGAATGAGTGTATACTCACATCTTATCTCCCTCTACAGTCGTTCCTAATTCCCAGTTCGCCAGTTCTTCACCGCACTACGGTTAGAACAATTCCATATTGTTGTTTATAAAATTGCTTGGTTAGTTATTAGTTGATTACATTAAGAGGTCCTTATGTGTGATTTCATCTTATAAAATTGATAAGTTTGTTGTTTTACGGGAGTTTCCTACATGATTCAACATGTCTTTTGGTTCCGTAAATATCCGCTTTATGTTCCGAGTCCATGCCGTATTCGGTCTGTATTTGTTTCCGGCAATATTTGTTTCTGTATTTGTTTCCGGGGTTTCCGTATTTGTTTCCACTTCCGTAAAAAATATGGAAACAAATGTGGCGCCACTGAGTTCCGTCCGTATCCGCTCCGTTTTCATCCCTACATACATGTACTTTGGCTATTTTTTACTTCTGTCTCTATGTATATGTGAAATTTCATTGTTTCATGCTTATATAGAATTTGTATGCTATGATGGAACATTTGTATAATATGTGAATATATAGTCTGAAACTTGTATGCAGCAAGGACACATTTGTGTAATATGTAAATATCATTGGATTATATGTATAACGTACTGTTTTGAGCTTCTAATTTGGGGTACTTTCTCAAAGTGCCTCTAAAAGTTTTGGGGGCACTTTCTCAAAGCACCTCTAAAAATTTTTAGAGTCACTTTATCAAAGTGACACTAATTGATTTTGGGGAAAGTGCCTCAATAGGTAATAACCTATTGGGACACTTTCTCAAAGTGCCACTAATTGGTTTTGGGGGCACTTTGGAGAAGTGCCATAATAGCTTTTTGAGACACAAGCAAAGGTGGCACTTCTCCAAAGTACCACAATAGGTCATTAGTGGCACTTAGACCACATTTAGTGGCACTTTGAAGTGCCTCTGAATATCAACCGTGTTGTAGTGAGAGCGCATGCATCTATGCATCACAGAGACGAGTGTTATGAATGGCTAGACAAGGAAAAGATTGAGATCGAACTTGTCCAGCCGGTTTTGGTCGTGGCGAAGAATAACCGAGAGGAGGGGTAATGCAGGTCATGTCGAACTGACTGACGAGTGTTATGCACGCCATGTCGAATTGACGCCCTGAACCACCTATCAAAACTGTCTAAATTTTTAAGAGGGGTAAAAATTGACAAATATTTTACTAAATGGGGTAATGAGGATGAAAAATTGTTAAATGGGGTAATTAGTGTCATAAATTCAGACTAGGGGGTAAAAACTGGAATTCACTCTTTTTATCTCATATCTTGAGTGCAAGAAGCCAAAGTAAAAAAGACCTTTTCGTTTCGGTGGGAGCAAAAAAACGATGTACGTAAAGTTGAGACGTTTGGTCTCAACTCTCAAACCCTGCTGTCCACCCATCTCCTATGGTCCAGAACAGCTTAGCCAATGAAGCAGTATGACTGAACAATGAAGTGAAGAGATCCAAACTCTCTCTAGGCAAAACCAGAAGCGAAAAAACATTCAGTAGCAAAGATGAGCAGCTTAGCGCTGTTCTTATCAAGCTCATCCTCCTCCTCCTCTCTGTTCCTCACAAAGCAGGTCCACCCTGCCAAGGGCAGGGCAGCTGCGGTTGTGAGGTGTGGCAATGGATCACATGAGAAGGAGAGCGAGGGGATGGCCTTGCTAGGGAGGAGGGATGCATTGGCGTCTGCAGCAGCTTGTGGGGTTTCAGTGCTTGGTTTCGCAGGTGATGGCCTGGCAGTGGTCAAGCAGGGCCCGCTGGCAGGGAGGATCCCTGGGCTGTCTGAACCTGATCAAAATGGTTGGGTCTTGGTACCATCTTGAACTTTTAATTCCATCTCGTTTAGGATGTTTGTGTTCTTGAAAGTTCAGTTTAGAGCAGTTTATACTATGTCTTCATATCTGTTGGATTGTTTTCATGATGCGTGGCATAATGATATAATTTTTTTAGATAGGTTGTAGAACATACCGTAGGCCAGACGAAAAGTCCGGCGGGCACGGTGTTGGTTGGAGTCCGATCATCCCCTACAGCTTCAAAGTTCCTGATGGCTGGGAAGAGGTGAGGAACTGAAGCTACTGTCAGAAATTTCCGTTTGAGAAAACAGTCACACACTTTCTAATACAGAATTGTGTAAATATTCTGATTTAGTCGCCAGTGTCGATTGCTGATCTTGGTGGCACGGAGATCGACCTGCGCTTTGGAAACCCAAAGGAGGGCCGATTGTCTGTCATCGTAGCACCCACCCGAAGGTTTGCAGGTGAGTGTTCTGAAGAAATTGTTGTTTCCTCACACTGTCTCCCGGTATTGACTAGCAATTGTTCAATGGTGAATCTTCTAAGATGACCTTGATGATGCGACAATCGAGAAGATCGGCTCGCCGGAGAAGGTTATCAATGCCTTTGGACCTGAGGTCATCGGCGAGAATGTGGAAGGGAAGGTTTTAGCCACAGCGACAGCAGAGTATTCCGGAAGAACTTACTACCAGTTTGAGCTGGAACCACCCCATATCTTCATCACAGCAACTGCTGCTGGGAATAGGCTCTACCTGTTCAGCGTAACTGCAAACGGTGAAGCGACTGTCCTTATAACAAAATTGTATCGGTTTCTATGGAAACTTTTTTCTTATCTTGAACATGATTTTTTTTTTTTTTTGCAGGGCTACAATGGAAGAGGCATTACAAAGATCTGAAGAAAATTGCAGAATCGTTCCGCGTAGTATAGGGTCCGTGGATTTTTTTTTCATTGTATAATTTGTTTAATAATCATTCGAGAAAATGAGGGATGATGTTATGTAAAGGGAGGATTAGTACACATCATTTGTAATGACGATTTCTCAAAGCTGAAAAGGTTGAACATTGTATGTAAAGCTTCCTCTTCTAGTCACAGAAAAATTCAGACCTAAAGACACCTTCAGTGGAAGATATCACAACTTTCAGACCTAAACACATCCTCTGTAATTTCCATGGATACAGCCTACATCAGTGCTCTACATCAGTGACATTATCTATACACCACCATCACATCAGTGCTTCCCGGTCAGGCAGATACACTCAGGAAATGGATTTTCATAAAAGGATTCCTCGGTCCTAAGACGTGCTCTCCCTTTGCTCCCCGGCAAGGAAGCATATCTCTTCCTTGGAGCGCCTTGCCTAAAAATAGAGATGCACACTCAGTACAATCGATAAAGTGTGGAACAAAAGTAATGCGCATGTAATTACATGGCATTCTCGTATATTTAATCAAATCAAATCAAATCACCTGTATCTATGCATTTTAGCGATAAGTGAAGACAGCTTAGGACCTTCCATAAGTTCCCCTTTCTCAAGTAAGCCAAAGAGTTCTACCAATCCTCTCCTGAAGATTAATTTCAACAAGGCTTAGTCCACATGCACTCATCCACTCAATCAAGATTGAGGAACATCAAATATCAGGAGTATTTGTGAGTTGGACAGAATTCTACTAAGGACACTTAACTTTACATACCCACACATGCACCCAAACAGGCACACACAAGCACGGGAGCACAGACTATTTTTAGGCAAGGTTTACAATTTCAAAATAAGTAGTATCGTATGGCATGCATAACCTCAGAAATAATTTTGAGGTGGTTGCTATCTTATTTACTTGAAGGTCTTGTTTTGGAAGCAAATTACAGGAAAACGGGAAAATAATTAATGTGAAATAGCAAATCAGATGAATAAAATATATTTTGAGGTGAAAATCCCTCTGATTACCTATCAGGAGTCAAAGTCTTGCGATGACCCAGAAATCGACGATGGCCCTCAACAGCTCTTGCCATATTACCAGAGTATGATGGAATAAACACATCACTTTCCACTGAAATAATGTAGTCAAGGGCTGCAACTTGAGAAGCATGATTCTTAAACTTCTCAAGCTCTTCTTTTGTTGCTAGCACTTCCTGAAAAAGTATAGTTTAGGACAATAGTTGCAGGATGGTGGGCCTAATTAATAAAAGAAGAAACACTGCTAACAACCTTGCTAACCAAGTTCGGATAGTACGATCTCAATTTTGATATATACTTATCACCACCATAAATTTCACCAGCTGCAAGGTAGATCCACGTGGACTTGGTATATCCCATTGCACGTAGAAACATCCCCACCTCGCTGGGAGTCAGTGGACAATTACCTCCAGATCTCTGTTCAGTTGAGTTAATGTCCTTCAATTTCCAATGGCTTGTTTTCTCTCTGTTGAGATACAGGAAGCCAATTTATAAAACTTGCATGCAGAATTAAAACTGCACAGTGTTGATTGTTCATACCTCATGGTTCTCAACTCATCCGCTTCTGATTCACTCAGACCATAAGTGCACCCAGTGAATGCCAGCATATCTTTTTCATATCGTAGATGAAGGGCAACAAATTTTCCACGTGATTTTAGACGCTCCACAAGCTTCTGTTGTGTAAGTGTTATGTTGGCTCAGAACCTAGTTTAGAGAGTGCCATAAATCTCCAAGTGCAAATTGAAGACTGTAACACAAATCATAGTTAAAGATTTAGGTTACTGAGAGAATGTTCCTGCCTTTCCGAGGTCCTCAATTGGATCTGAGAAACGCAAAGCTTGGTAAAGACAGCGGCATCTCAATCTCTGGATATCAATTGGAAGACCATTGTTTGCAAGCCGTGAATCAGATTTCGGGATGTGAACTACCTGTAGAAGATAATTTGGAGGTGATTAGGTGAACTAAAATAAATGAGCTTCAGACTCCAGATACAGAGAAAAGTAATACTTATTATTCAGACAATTGTTCTGTAAATCTAAATTTCTATCTATGGTGTTGCTCAACAAGAATCTGTATCGAATTGAAAATATCTGATGCAAAATCCTATGTCAACGAACAACAAAGTTGGTGAATACAGAAAATGTAACAGTGGCCTTTCCGTGTTAGATTGCTTGGAAACACTAATGAAGATGCTTTCTACAAGGAATAATTTAAAATAGGGGTGGATCTACACCCTGGGACACCCGTGCCATGGCACGAGGCGTGAGCATGGCGCGCAGGCTTCATAACAGTGTAATGCGGTGAAGCCGTGAAGGTGGCCCGGGGCTTCATGCCGTCCTGCATCCGCCACTGATTTAAATGGCTGATAACAGTGTAATGCGGTGGCATTCTCAACTTTCCAAACCAGAACAGAACCAAAAGTTTCAGATCATACTATTCAGTATCTTGAGGACACAAAGGAAAAAAAAAGATAGTCTGTTGCTAATTTTCTAATTTTATTTAACAGAAAGGATGCTATACTATTTTAACACAAAAGAAACATTCTTGCAGCTAAAAATTGGGTGCATTGACGTAATCAATGGAAAACTGAACTGAAGAACTACCTTCTGATCCTTCCAAAGTTGTTTCACGTCCTCATAGTAACTTGCACCAGACCATGAGGTAAAGTGTTTCCGAGCTCTCGCAGCAGATTGCAAACTTGCAGGCAAGTCACTTACAATATGGACATCACCTTCCAGAGCTTTAATAAAACCAGGCTCGTTGAAGATGTCTTTGAATGTACTGCACGTAGCGGTGCAAATTGATTTTCAAATAAAGCAGGAAGAACATTTGAAGATGAGCAAAATGTATCTAAACAGTCAAAACCTGGTATCTTGCCAAAACGATCGCTTGTCTAACTGAGGAATAACAAGTGTTGCATTCACCAAACGGGCCACTGCAATCATATCACAGATCTGCAGAGGGAAGATCCAAACAAAGTTTGGTAGTTATACTTGAATAAATCTGATGAAAAACGATTAGGCTGTGTTTGGATGTCTGAATTGGGCCTCGGAATTGGCCATTTGGTATTGAGCCCCCCAAATTCCAGTGTTTGGATGTAGTTGGTATTGGCCCATGGAATTTCAGCTGAATTCCAAGCCCACCCCGCGCTGTCTACTTTTCCCATCGACCAATACCGAGGGGTGGAGCTCTGAATTGCGCTGAATTGCTCGCGTACATGTTCGCTCGTTCTCGAAACAAAGTCCATGCTCAAGGAGCTCGCACGCAGGGCACCCCGTCGACAGCGTAGGTAAGTCGAGCTCCCTGGCCCTCCTCCTCCATGGACCGACCTCCCACTCTGGCGCTAGATTCTGGCCTCTCCTCGATTTCCCGTCCCTTCCCTCTAGTAGGCGGCGGACCCTAACCCTAGCCTTGACCTGTGAGACGCGGACGGCGGCGGGATGGGGTACGACGATGGGCGCGATGCGGCTCCCAGGCAGGCGACCTCCGCACCTCCCTGGCTATCTCTCCCCTTGCCCTCGTCCTCTTCGAACCCTCCCCCTCGCGCAGCCTGAGTTTGATTTTTTTTTCTGTTTCTGAATTGGGTATGTTTCAATGTGTAGACTCTGTTGGAGATTTAGTAGGAATTGGCTGAATTTAGGTATGTATTTCTACTGGTAGCAATTGGGTTAGGGCTCCACTGTCAGCTGACCTGATCTCGCGGCCGGAGGCACCGACACCGCGGCCGTCGGCGTAGAAGGCCGCGCTGCATTCTATGCCATATGTGACGGTCGCCAGAGGATGATTTCAATGGGCTCGTGTGATAGATGTGAGTTCTGTATTTTCAAGGATACGTCCAGTATGTGGATCGATTCAAGGTTATGAAGTTTCTCATTCCGGAGATGACAATAGCACCCATGCACTTCGCGCTAGTTGTTAATATGATTCTTGCTAATTAATCGTTGATGTGGACTTGAGTGTTATGGATCAGTACACATGTACACATGTCTGAATCATGATTTGCATACATATTTACATATCTAAACTACTTATAAAAGAGCGAACTTGAACTTCTCTATGTCCACCAAATTTTGTGTACCCAGATTAACCAGCACCATAGGATCTTCTCCATTTAATTAGTTCCATGGTCTGCCATCTAATCTAACGCCTCAGATCCAATTGTTCCGCCGAGCGGACGAAACTCTGCCAAACCATCCGACGCTCCGCGTCCCCTTCGCACGTATTGATTTTGTGATGATCAATTACCACCCGAATCTGTGACGTAAATTCCTCAACCTCCCTAATTAGTCGTCGTCGTAACCACGCGAGTTGTTTTTTTTCCAATCAATGTGCGCACAAGCTAGCTATGAACAGCCAAATAATTATCGTGGGGACACTACGGGTGCGGGAGGCGTCGGCGAAGGGTGACGCCGTCGTGCTCACGGCCGCCAGCTCCGAGTAGGCAGCGCTCTATGACCGCTAGCTCACCCGCGCGCGCCGCCTGGGCCTCTACCGACGCTCTCGCCGGTCCGGACCCCGGCGCCGCCAGACTCCAAGCGGCGCCTCCGCCTCTACCGCGGACCTCGCCGGTACGGACACCGACGTCGCACGCACCGGCTCCGGCGCCGCCGGGCTCCACGCCGTCGTGTCGGCCTCTACCACCGCCCTCGCCGGTCCGGACCCCGACGACGAACGCATCGGCTCCGGTGCCACCAGGCTCCACGCCGTCGTCCCGGCCTCTACGGCCGCCCTCGCCGGTCTGGACCCCGACGCCGCACGCATCAACTCCGGCGCCGCCAGGCTCCATGCTGCCGCCTCCCTCATCCGCCACCCCATCTCGCAGGCGAAGTACTACCCCCGTCACGTTTGACCTATCACTGATATACCTGTGCGATTGTGCTACAATATTGGTTTCTGCTCCCTCGACCTGTATGACACCTGAATTTTGCAGGCTTCCGAGGAAGAGATTGCTGAATTCCTCCACGAAGCAAATGGTTATGTCGCAGTTCTGCAGATGACGTCTAGCTCACCTCTCAGTGGTACGTTTTATGTTGACCGGTCATTCACTCCGGTGGCTACAGAAGTAGGGTTGGGTGGCGAACCCCAATGGGGGAAGGCTTTCTTGCTCGGCTAACCACTTAAACAGATTTAGCTTTTCTCATTTTATTGAGTAGTCTACAGTACTTTGCTGCTTCACTGCTACGATTAAAATATACCCCTTGGCTTGTTCATGTTATAGTATCGGTTTAGAAGATAAAATTTGCAACGATTTCGCGAATTTGTTTGTTCTGAGTATGATCGTTCATACTTACTGTCTTAATGTTCGTGAGCTCTTTATGAAGGTCTTATGGTCCGTTACGCTGCATTTAAATATATCTCTAAACAGCAAACTCAAGATATTTGTGAGATGACAGTGCAAGTTTATCTTTGATCTTTTACTTTGCCAGTCTTAGAAATTTTCACAACGTCATGTTTTTTGTCAGAAAATTGTAACGACTTCTCAGTTCTACTTTGAAACTAATTGCTGAGCTATTTAGGAAGAATGGTGTTGGATGTTCCGTTTCATCAGTATAATGGGGATTGGCTATATTATGAAAATTTCAGTAGCATGCTTCTGATCAACGTGGGCAGTATTTGTATTTGCACTTTTATTTATTCATATTTATTTATGGCTTGTAGCTACAGAGTACATATAATCATTATGGTAATCTCATTTTGCATATTTTGCTTCACCAAGAAATCTAGGGCAATCTTCGTTTGTGGAGAGATTCAATCATTTCTTCTTGGAACACTGTCCAAAATTGCTTTAGTTTGTGAAGGGATTCAAGCCCTTGTTGGAACAGTGTCCAAAGTTGCTAATTACAGCTTTGCTAGAGAAATGCAATTCCTTTTGTTTTTGTGATGTGAGAGAAATTTGTTTTTTTTCCTGGAGCTTGAAATTCTTGATTGTGTTCCTGCTTCAAGTAGTACTAATTATATACTCTCTTCTTACAAAACTGAGTATCCGAGGTAGACACACCTGTTCTCTATAGAAATTAGTTTTTATAAACATTAACTAGGTTAGCTGCTAAGAATAAAACAAGGATATGATGCGTTCTTTTGTGAATGGCTATAGCACACTTATGCAAGTTGTGCTATATCATCTAATGTCATTTTATCTTTTCACAGTTTTGTGGGTGACACATTTACTGAATGAAACCTCAATCTAGACCAAAATGGCATTTAAAATTAGGATCAATTGAGATTGAGACGCGCGTGCGCGTGCATAACTACTAGTAACTTTATATTGTTCAAACTCAACAAATTTTTGAATTCCACGGTTTGTACCTCCAAACAAGATTTGGAATTGGTTCCCATCATTTGATTCCAACAGAAAATACCATGCACATCCAAACAACAGATTTGGAATTGTAGGCCAATTCATTTCTATCTCAGATTTGGTATTCCCACTTCAATTCAATTCCAAGGTTGAATACCAACATCCAAACACAGCCTTAATGTAATGATAATAATCATGAAGATAGCATAAGCTTATTTAAAAGAAATAGATCTATACGAAAACTGAAATTGATATTCAGATGAAAAATGCATAAATACAATGAATTATTATTGGAGCAGTTGCACAATTATCAATGCAAAAGTATGTACACGGAAGTCAGATAAAACATCAAGCTAAAAGCTAAGTTTTGGTATACACGTTAATCGGATAAAACATGAAGCCAAAAGCTAAACTTTGGTGCAAGAACTTACTCCAGTTCGCATTTGGTTGAGTCCTCCATTACTTCTAACAGTCATATAGCGGTCTGACTCTATTGGAGCTGGTGGCGCAAAAACCAAATTGGTGTGACTAAGCACATAAAAATAATAATATTGAGGAAAACTTTCAAGGAAAACAAGTATGTGCACTGAATTTGAGTGGCAGAGTTTCCACAGCAGGTAATATATAGATATGGATTCAGGGGCATTTAACCTAGAATGAACACACGAAGAATAAGCTATACCTAACCCCTATTGCAGATAAAGCACATATTCCTATTATCAAATTGAAGACACTGCACATATGTACCTAAATGTTTCATTTAATATATATAGGGAGATCAAATGACATCCACAAAAGGAGAAATTAGGACTGCGATGAATATATCTAAAACTGATCTCCGAACAAAGTGCTACATCTATGTCTACTCTAAAATTGACTCCTGGTGCAAAATCTAAATTAAGCCATATCACCACTGAAGTCGCATACATTAGATCAAACTCTTAAAATGCTAACATTACTCTATCTTAAATACTTACAACTTACGACATGATTGATTAGACACTATTTACTTGAAAATATGGAAGTGCATAGAACTGTACGCATAGTTTCATGCGAAGACATCCTTTCAGAAAACACATTGATCTGAAACCTATTATAGAATAAATAGTCAAGGAATAATTTCATTTGTCTTGTTACTAGAAGTGTAGAATTGTTCATTACAGAAAAATCCCATAAAGTGTGGTTGATGATAGTAGTTAGCACTAAATTCTAGCTTCACATAACTAGCAAATAGACTTTGTTAATATGCAAACGCCCAGAACATCTCATCTCAATAAACAGGGGAGTCACCACATATTTGAGAAAATATTTCTGCATAATAAAGAAAATTACCGGTATATCTATGGGTTGGTGTGACACAACCATGATAACCATAGCCATTAGACCCCCACAGCTGCTCATCTGGCACCTGAACATCAGTTATTACTCCAGTTCAACAATCAATTGTTTGACAGACAAATACTAGACTCCGAGTCTATATTAGTTTGTTTAAAGAAAAATGACTGGCCAGCGCATGAAGTAATTTTGTATTTCTAAGAAGCTAAGTCTGCCAATCTTCAATTTGCGTAGGTATGGCAGTTTTTTATATATAAGAAACATCCAAGAATTTGACATTTATATGGGATACTAAGCACTATGATAAAGACTAGTTCTTAACAACATGAAAAATCAAAAGGAAGTAAAACAAACAAAAGGGATATAACTTCATGAAAATTAAATCATGCACTCTCTCAAGTTTCGCTGGCTCAACACTCCCCAGATGCAGGGATGGTTTCTCTAGCCATGTCACATTGCTTCCTCTTAGCTACAAACATTTTATTTTGATCAGCCTTAAGTTATAAGAGCACTAAGAATAATTTAATACTTCATCTGGGTCTACCGCGAGTGCCATGCCGATTGTCGAATGCTCAGCTATTGTAGCAACAACAACACTGTGCGCTATTTTCCATACACAGCTATGACACAACACAAGAAATGAGATGAAATTGCCAGAGGGGCCACAGGCCTAGAGAAATTTGTGCAAGTAGCAGCTCCATTGCACCGATAACAGAAGTATTAAGGCACGAACTCGTGCGGGAAAAACTGTACTAAGAGACAGAAGTGAAGGGAAGGCAGGAAAACAGGCCTGGTGGGGCGGGGACGGACGGGGCAGGTCGACGCGGGCGATCTGGCGAAGGGAGAGGACGACGAGGAGAGCCGCCAAGGCGACGATGAGGCACGCACAGCGCGAGATCGGCGACCGCAGGAGCCGCCGGAGCCGGAGGGGGAACGGAGGCGCTACGCGGCGGTAGGCCATGGACGAGAGAGGGAGTGAGTGGGAGAGCCCACACGTACACGGGAGGCCTTCGGTTCAACTCCGCGTCCGGAGATGGGCTTCGGGGAATTATTAGGCCAAGGTATTGGGACCGTATTTGCCGCCTTTAGCGGCAAAAGGTTATTGCGCCGCGCACCCCGCGCGTAGAAGTGGGCCGGCCTGCGCGTCCCTACGCGCTCCAACGACCGGCCCAGTTGCTGTTTTTTTTGTTTTTCGTTTCTTTTTTATTTTTTCGTTTTTTTTCATTTCTTTTTTGTTTTCTTTTCTGTTTCTTTCATTTTTCTTTTTTTCTTTTTCATTTTTGTTTCTTTCATTTTATTTTTCTTTTTCTGATCAGATTTTGAATTTATTCAAATTCAAATTTCGTTCAGGTATTGATTTTTTTCAAATACGAAATTATTTAATTTTAAATTTATGAAGATTTCAAATTTGTTCATATTTCAAATTCGTTCAGTTTTTCGTTTTTTTTGTCACTTGTATATGATTTTGAAAATTTTATTTCTTCACCGATCTTTCATGTTCATTTTTTAAATCGTTCAAAATAGTTTCCGTTCACCGCCATTTTCTGTTCACTTTTTAAAATCGATAAAAAATAAATTTTGTTCATTGCCATGTTCACTTTTTAAAACAGTTCAGATGAGGTCAATATTCTAATTAAAAAAAGTTCAATTTAAAATATATGTTCTAGCATACTTTTTCTGTTCACTTTTTAAAAATCGTTGAAAAATAGATCTTTCATGTTCATTTTTTAATCGTTCAAAATAATTTCCGTTCACTGCCATTTTCTGTTCACTTTTTAAAATCGTTCAAAAATAAATTCCGTTCATTGCCATTTTCTGTTCACTTTTTAAAACCGTTCAGATGAGGTCAATATTCCAATTGAAAAAAGTTCAATTTAAAATATATGTTCTAGCATAATTTTTCTGTTCACTTTTTAAAAATCGTTCAAAAATAGATCTTTCATGTTCATTTTTTAAATCGTCCAAAATAGTTTCCGTTCACTGCCATTTTCTGTTCACTTTTTAAAATCGTTCAAAAATAAATTTCGTTCACCACCATTTTCTGTTCACTTTTTAAAACCGTTCAGATGAGGTCAATATTCTAATTGAAAAAAGTTCAATTTAAAATATATGTTCTAGCATAATTTTCCTGTTCACTTTTTAAAAATCGTTAAAAAATAGATCTTGCATGTTCATTTTTAAATCGTTCAAAATTGCTTCTGTTCACCGCCATTTTCTGTTCACTTTTTAAAATCGTTTAAAAATAAATTTCGTTCACCGCCATTTTCTACTCACTTTTTAAAACTGTTCAAATGAGGTCAATATTCTAATTGAAAAAAGTTCAATTTAAAATATATGTTCTAGCATACTTTTCAGTGCCGCCTTCGACAAAAAAGTATGTTTACGCATTCGACAAAATGTTCATAGTTCAAAAATATTCTCGACTAAAAATGTTCATGTTTTTTTAAAACTAAGTTTAAAAGAAAGAAAGGAAATAAATAAAATACTATTAAAAAAAGAATTAGACATGTACAGTATAAAAGACTGCTGTAAAATGTACGGCTAACGTCAGAACTAAGCGTTACTACAAGAAGCAGTGAACGGCGCAAAGCAGTCAACGAACAGAGGACGTAGGACAGATGGGTCGGCCCAAGAAAACTAATAACGAAGGAAAAGCTACACGGCGCGACACCGTTGTGCTGCTAAAAGCGGCAAACAAGAGTACCCGCATGATAGGCATAGGCGAGATGGAAATTTTATGGGTACGATTAGGAAAAAAAGGGTTCCTTTTTTAAAGGACACTTCAACCTCGCAAACATGACAAGTGGTGGTGCTGGGAAGTGGCAAAATCAAATTTGTTCTCTGCTAGCAACGATCAATCAGCACACGCATGCAAGGACCGATCGAAGCCACCCGCGCGGCTGGAGCGAAGCTCCCTGCGCGCGTACACACCCGTGCGTACGCGTCCAGGCCGGCCGAAGCCCCGTGCACGTTCGGCCGCGCACATGACTCTCTTCTGCGTACACATCCGTTGCACGTCCTGTACATCCGAAGCTGTCGTACATAGAAAATAACTGCGATCCGGATATACATATTACTACAATGAGGTTGTACAAGTACACAGAAAGCGGTGTACAAAGTATGTTGACAGCGAAAGTACAAGTACGTTTAAACCCGAAGTACATGTACGTTCAAACCGAATGTACAGGTATTCAACTTTTGAATGTACAAAAAAAATGTCAAAACCTATCGATATAGGATCTAGTTTTGAAAATCTCGACACGAGGAGATCAAAAGTGAAAACGGTTCGTAATTTAGATAAGCGGTTCTCAAGATATTTCGTTTTTTAACTTCGGTTCAAAAAAATAAAAGGGAAAAGCTACCCTCCCACCGAGTATAAGTACACAGAAAACGGAGTACAAAGTACGTTGACAGCGGAAATACAAGTACGTCCAAACCTGAAGTACAAGTTCGTTCAAACCGAATGTACAGGTATTCAACTTTTAGATGTACAAAAAAAAAGTTCGTCAAAACCTATCGACATGGGATCTAGTTTTGAAGATCTCGACGCGAGAAGTTCAAAAGTGAAAACGGTTCGTAATTTGGATAAGCGGTTCTCAAGATATTTCGTTTTTCAACTTCGGTTCAAAAAAATAAAAAGAAAAAACGCTACCCTCCCACCTCCCGTATACCTTTCTCTCTCATCCCCACTTTAACTCCGGTTGCGACACTTGACGAACATGCAAGCACCCACGGGTGACCAAGCGAGCAGAAGGCGACACTTGTCGCGACGAGAGTGCACCTTAGGTTCCCTTTGCAAAGAGAACCCTTTTTTTAACGATTACCAAATTTTATACGTTGGCTTCACGCTTTCGGTACAACTATAAAAAGGTTGGCCGCGTCTATGGATCAATCGATTGCTCATTAGTCCAAAAGAGCAATCGCCCTAATTAAGGAAACTGATTATTCCCACATGTACGGAGCCCTTCCTCACGTGCATTTAATTTCACGAGATTTTCTTTAAAAAAGTCATAACTCTTAATTCGCGTGTCGAAATTACGATCTGTTTTCACCGTTGGATCTCTCGCGACGAGCTCTTCGAAACTAGATCCTATTTATACATGTTACGATAATTTGTTGTTTTGAAAAGCAACTATAGTGTTTATGCCAGCAACTTCGTACTAAGAGTTGCTGACAATACTTTTTTGTATTTTGTAGTCAACTTAGTTTTCGAGAGATGCTCAACTATGGTAGTGAGCAATTTCATATTAGTGAGTAGAACATCTTTGTACTAGTATTTACCTACCTACTTTCTAAAACCGAAGGAAACTTGGTTTCTAGGTAGACAATTTAGTAGTGATGATGTGTAACTTTATATTATTGCAAAGAGACAAACAGTATGCAAACTTCATAGTACTCAGAACAAACAAAGTTTGCACTACCCATACTTTCTAATATCATTGGCAACTTGGTTTCTGATGTGAGCAACTTAGTAGCAACGATATGTAATTTCATAGCAAAATTGTACGCAACAAGTATCGTTGGCAACTTGGTTTCTGTGCTACAGTCTCTTCAATAAGTTGCTCGTGGTGGTTTTTTAGTTGCAGCCAAATCCAAATGTGTTGCAACTAGAGAAGAAACAGTTGTTGCACTCCTTAAAATAGTTTCGGTGGTGTTTATTTGTAGTCATCCACCACTGGGTTGCAACAAGAGCAGGCACAACACAGTTGCTTCACTCCTTGAAAAAGTTGTTGGTGGTAGTGTCTGGGTGGTGGTAATGTCTTGGTTGTAGTCATAATTGGTACAGTTGTTGCACTTCTTGAATAAGTTGGTAGTGATGGTGTTTTAGTTGTAGTCATCCCCCACTGTATTGCAACTGGAGCAGACACAATTGCCGCACTCCATGAATAAGTTGATGTTGTGTTGGAACTGGAGCAAACACAATTGTTGAACTCGATCTCTCAAAATAAGTTGTTATTGGTGGTATTTTTAGTTGCAACCATCCTCCATCGGGTTGCAACTGGAGCATGTGCAATTGATGTGCTCCTTGAATAAGTTGTTGTTGTTAGTGTTTTAGTTGTCGCCATCGCCCACTCGGTTGCAACTCTAACATTTTGGAAAACACTTCATACTAGAAGTTCCTTACACTACTTTAAAGTTGCTGCTAGTGATGGTTTAGTTGCAGCCATCCTCCACTAGGTGGAAACTCGAGCAGACACAGATGTTGCATTCCATAAAATAAGTTGCTAAGGGTGGTGGTTTAGTTGCAGCCAACATACTTTCTAAAACATAATGCGGCATGACTACATCACCGACATCAACTTATTCGAGTAGTGCAACAATATGTATGCTATAGTTGCAACCAAGTGGGGGACGACTACAACTAAAATACCAACAACAACAACTTATCCAAAGAGTGCAGCAATTGCGCATGCTCTAGCTGCAACCCAGTGGAAGATGGTTACAACTAAAACAATAATACCAACAACTTGTATCAAAAAGTGCAGCAACTACACATGGTCAACCCAATGGAGAATGACTGCAACTAAAACACCACCAGCAGCAGCTGACCCCACTGTCATTCACTCATTTGGTAGAAACTTGGGACGTCTAGCAGGAGACAATCCAACTCTGATTCTCCCTTTCCAACTCCACCGAAATCCCCAATCTTTCTTCACGTGCAAGCCCAATCCCTAGTTTTGTTACTTGATTCTTTATTCCCAAACAAGCTATTGAGAAGATTTGGAGCATCGCGCGGCCGACACTGCACCTAGCAGGCAGAGGCATGCGGCTGAGAGGTCAATGCATCGCCGCACGCTTGGTTGCCTCGGCATCGCCGGAGGCCCAGACGCCCGAACCAACGCAGCGCGACATCAGGCCGCCGTCCACCGACCACCGCAACTACCGACAGCGTGGGGAGGCCGTGCTAGGAGCACCCGAGGTGGCAGTGGGCGGGGTACCCGACGGCGGCACGCGATCGCACCGGTGGTGACGTGCGGGATTCCTATCGGCGGTGCGGTGGATCCCCAGCGGCGGCGCACGGGATCCTCGGCGGCGACGTGTTGTGCTCACCGTCGGCGAACAACTTCCCTGCGGGGTAGTTAGGAATCGTCGGGACTGTCGAGACGGCGAGGCGCAACGCACGCTGATCGACTCGATCGGACGGCCACGAAGCGAGCGCTCGATCGAGCAAATGAGCAGCTGATTGCTTTTTAGCACTTAGGAATATATAAATTCTTCCTAGCCATTGACATAGCAACATAAAATCGAGCAGAAAAAACTTTGGTACAAGGCGAAACAACTTGGGTACAAAAGCCAACAACTTTTAGTTGTAGTCCCCCACTAGGTACGAAAGCCAAGACTCAGTTGCTGCACTCGTTAGATAAGTTGTTGTTGGTTGGGCTTTAGTTGCAGGTATGACCACAAGATTGAACCTAGAGAAGGCAGAATTATCACACTCCTTTAAATTATGTTGATGGGTGTGGTGGTGTCGGCATGTTGAGTTGCAGGGGACGGGTAGAGCACAGTCGGCTGGTCGAGATGCAATGAAGTGGTAAAGCATCTTCACCGATTAAGATTGGGAGTGCCCAGCCCTCCGTGGAGGCAGGCCGAATGGTGGCGGGTTGGAGCTCCAAGACAACGGGGATGGCGGGATGGTGGGCTGATTGGCCAGATCGACGTATGGCCAGTAGGGTACAACAGAAGCATGTACAATTGTTGCACTACTTTTTCTCCGAAAAGCAACTCTAGTGCTTAGTCAAACAACTTCGTACTAAGAGTTGCTTACAGCCTTTCACTAGTTTAAAGTTGCCCCCATGGCGTTTTAGTTGTAGTCGTCTCCCACTTGGTTGCAACTAGAGAGACACGGTTGGTGAACTCTCTTGAAATAAGTTGTTAGTGGTATTTTCAGTTGCAACCATCCTCCACCTGGTTACAACTAGATATGTATAGTTGCTGTGATTTTTGAATAAGTTGCGGACAACTCATGTAGCAAAGCTAGATCAAATGGGCTTGATCGATCGAATTGTAGGGAAGCTAGCTAGATTGGACCGACTTGATCAATCCAGTAGCTATGTTGCTCCACGTCTTTATCGAAAAAATGTTGCTCCACGTATCGTACATGAAGCAAGCTAGCTAGTTTGGATATGATTGATCTAACAACAAACGCCGGCCTACAATATCTCGGGATGGAGGAGCAACAACAGCCGGCCAAGGAGAGCAGCAGCAGCGGTCAGATAGTCTAGGTCACGACGAGCAGTTGAAGTCGACGGAGGAGCAGCTCGGGTGGCCGCCGAAAGGAGTCCAGGTTGGGTGAGATGCAGGGTCCGCCAGAGGAGCAGATCTGATCGCCACTGGTAGGAACCGATCCAGGAAGAAAAGGAAACGAATTGGGGGGGCGTGGGAGAGTGGAGACGCGCGGCCAGATCCGGCCGCCGCCGCCCGGTTCCAGCCAACCGCTGTCGGAGGAGAGGAGTAGCTGGGCTTCGTGCTCGGCGGTTTTCGTATCCGTAACCGTTGAGGTGAGACCGTGAGAGGCCGGGATGAGTAGGTGAAAGGAGAGAAGCGTCTGCTAGGTGGACCCAGGTCTGAGGCTGTCGGAACAGTGACGCGCGGAACATGTGATCGACTTGATCCAACGGCCAGCAAGCGATCGCTCGATGAAGCAAACCAGCACGCATGCACTTTTTAGCAGTTGGGAAAAAGGTTTCCCTTTCCAAAGGGACCTTTACTAACTCCTGAATGCCACATGGCAGCATTAGAGAGTTTTTGTGAGATTTTTGTTTCTCACGCGCGGAGGTTGTACGTGCATTTATTTTCGAGATTCGTTTTTTAAAAACGAAATATCTTTATATCCGCTTATCCAAATTATGAATGATTTTCATATTTGAGATCCTCTCGTCGAGATATTCAAAACTAGATCTCATGTTGATATGTTTCGAGAAACTTTTTTTTCGACTTCCAAAACTAGTATGTTGTACTCTCGTATATTCAAAACTAGTATGGTTCTCTGTACAGAATACACAGAACATGAAAGTATACAGAACAGAAAGTACAAAATATAGGGGTCAGGATGTAGAAATTACTGTTAACAGGATGTACAGAGTACACAGATACATGATATACAGAGTACACAGAACAGGGAGTACATCGTAGACAGAAGTGGGTGTACAGAGTACACAGAACAGAGAGTACACAATAAACAGACACACAGAGTACAGGTACACAGAAAACGGAGTACAAAGTATGTTGACAGCCGAAGTACAAGTACGTTCAAACCGGATGTACAGATATTTAACTTTGGGATGTACAGAAAAAAGTTCATCAAAACATATCAATATGGGATCTAGTTTTGAAGATCTCGACGCGAGGAATTCAAATGTGAAAACGGTTCGCCATTTGAACAGACGGTTCTCAAGATATTTCATTTTTAAACTTCGGTTTTAAAAAATAAAAACAAGAAGCAGACTTACCCGCGGGGGCGTTTGCAGCCCAGCGACTCGGGCATGTCTGCGGACCCAGCGGAAGAGCCATGGGGGCTCAAGGGCATCATGCTGGCAGCAAAGGAGGGCTCCTGAACCGGCGGCTGGCGCTGGGGCGACTCCTCGTGTCGCGGCGCCAGGACAAAGGCATCGACGTCGACCTCCATGTCCACGGGACCGCCCTCTTCACCGACCACGCACGCGGGTGGCGCCCGGGGGCACGCCTCCGGGTTCGAGACCGCGGCAGTTCCCACGGCAGGACGCGGGGGAGAAGACTCTTCCCCCGCCTCGTCTTCTTCGTTGTCGTCTTCATCGTCGCTGACGTCTCCGCCAGTGTCATCGTCACCTTCGGAGCCCTCGCTGTTGTTGTTGCCATCGTCGTCCTCTTTGGAGCGGGCGGACTCCTCCTCGGAGCTCTCCGCGCTGTCCTCTTCGGACTCAGAGGTCTCTTCATCCTCACCGGAGCTGGAGGGAGCCTTGGCCTTGCGGGTCTTGGCTTTGGTGGCCTGGGGCTCGAAGTCGGTCCGGCCCCTCGATTCCAAGGGCGTTGCACTCCGGCATTGTTGCCAGGACCTCTTTCTTCTACGGGTCCTCGCACAAGGGCCGGATTCCCTCTGGCAGCTGGTACTTCACGGCGGGGGGGGGGGGGGGGGCGGGGGGGGGAAGATCGTCTTCATGACCGAAAGAAGAGCGGAGTCGTCCATGTTGGTGTTCCGCAAGCGGGAAGGGTCTTTGGGACCCTGGAAGCTCCAGGCCGGGTGAGGCCTTTTCTGCAAAGGAGTCAGGCGGTTGCGCAAGGCGTGCGCAATGATGGCGGCTCTAGAAACTCCTTGCTCCCGCAGAAGTTTGAAGCGGGACACCTTCGCCGAGAGATACACATCCTGCGGGCTCGGGCTCCTCCAGAGCTCTTGGCTCACCGGGTGCTCCTTCGGCTCCTGAAGATGCTGGAGAGCCTCCGGTACGACGACGAGGAACCAGCCGTTTATCCACTCATCCCACTTGGACTTCACCACCATTTCAGGGTAGGCCTGCTTGACGTTCGGACGGAAGAAGAACGTGACTCCTCCCCCCAGCCAGCCCTCTTTTCCTACGCGAGGATAGAAGAAATGGCGGAACAGCACCACGGAGGGCATCACCCCGACGAACGCCTCGTAGGCATAGGCAAAGACAGATAGATCCAGGATGGCACCTGGGGTCAAGTGCAGAAGCTTCAGCTCATACGCACGTAGGATCTCCTGGAAGAAATCCGAGAATGGGGGAATGAGCCCCATCCGCATGAAGGTATCGAAAATGGGGATCTGCGTGGCCGTCCTGGTCTCTGAAGGCGGCAGGACTTCTATCGGCACGCGAGCCGGAATGTCAGTCGTCGCCTTGGACGCAACCGCCCCGAATCGCACGGCATGAAGCTTCTCCGTGGCGCCGTCGTAGATGCTCGGGAACAGGGCCTGCCGCCTGCGCATGTCCGCCGTCGCGGCAGTACGCTCCGATCTCTTCAGCGCCTTCTCAGATCTGGGGGCGGTTGCCTCCTGGCGAGCGAGGCGCCGGCGGGCTTCTTCTGGGCGGATTGCTTGGTCTTGGCCATCAGGACAGAAAGATTTCCTGCTCTGTGTTGCGGCAGCTAAGCAAAGAGGCGCGCGGTGCATGGCGAGAAGGAGGAAGACGAAGGGCGATTGGGCGGCAATTTGAGGATTTCTGCGATTTGGGAGCAGTAACGGCTACAGTTCCCACGAGCCATGGCTTATAAGGCATCCCACGCGTCGCGTCGTGGCCCCACCGCTCCGGCCGGCGTGGGGATCGAGGAGACGTTCCGTTCGGGATGCTTCCTCCCGTTGGATTCAAGACGGGCGTTGGCGACCCGCGCGGATCGCAGCGTTCACCAAGCCGAAGAAGACCCGCAGGCTCGCGCTACTCCCCTGCGGGCGCGGCCCCGACAGATGGGACAAGACAGTCAAGACATGACACCGGTGACCCACTTTGACTTTTTTGGTCATAGCCCGGGCAGCAGAAGTGGGTTCAGAACCAGTGGGCCCACAAAGAAGGCGAACAAGGCAAGGGTTCAAGACTGGCAGATGGGCCCCCCATCTGCCCCACGGCAACCAGGCAAGGACGACATCGACGACCACGACTAAGGGCTGGGGAACCTTCCGGGGTCACCCTCAACCCGGCAGACGACGCGGAGGTCCCGGGGACCCGGACGCCCGGCAAGAGGCCAGGCTCACCCCCGAGATCCAACCTCCGTACAAGCGAAGAAGATAAGCTTGCCAGCTCCGACTGGAAGCTCCTAGAAGACTTTGGCGCCAAGAAGACGAAGACGCCGCGGGGGGACACGGTCGGTAAAGGTGGGCGACCGCACCTAACCCCCCTTAGAAGAATACTTGGACGAAAAGAAGCCACGTCGCCCCATAAGTAGAACCCGGAGTGGTTTTCCCGCCTAAAACCCCTCTGCCCCCAAAGGTGCCCTTGTGGGATCCCCTTAGCCTATAAAAGGAGGACCAAGGGACCTAAGGGAGGGAGGGAATTCTGGAGAGTCAGAGGCTAGGCTAGGTAGCGCACCAGACGAGAGTAGCACAAGCGAGAGGTGATCTACTCCGGGACAGTATCTGCTCATCTTCAACCTCTAGCCAACACCTCCCAGGTTCTCACCTGCAACCACGTCTGTAAGCTACACCATGATATTCACTTTTAAATATTTGAACTAACTCTTTCCTTTTAAATATTTGAGCAAAGTTATTTCAGATGCTGATATTTTACCTCAACACATTAAGAAATTTCCCTCTCTAAATTACTGTATAGTATAGATATTTAAACAAGCTTTTCCCTTTTATAAATATATTACGGGGTTTCCTCAGCATCTTAAAAATAATTGATCATATCACTCTAAGCATTTCTAATCCCTCAAAATAAACACAAATATGGCCATCCCTAACCACTTTTTATCACTTCAACCAAACAGAAACACATGGCTAGCCAACACACACAACCAAATATGAAAAATGGTTACCACCAACCACGTGGTTAGGTGTGCCCCAACCACTTTTTCATAGCCAATGAACCAAACACACCCTTAATCCAAACATGCAGGAGTAGGGTTTTTAGCCTCCGGGCGGCCTGAACCTAGGTAAACTCCCTGTGTCCCTGTGTTGTTTGATAGTACGTAGATCGGAGGTCTCGACGATGTTCTCCCGGAAGTAGGCGTCTCCCAGCCTCCTTCGCGCCCCGTGCCGGACCTAAAAAGGGGTTATCCTTTACTCCCGGTGTCCGTGATCCAAGACATGACATCTGGCGTGCCAGGTAGGGGGCGCAAGCACTGGATTCGTCTCCATCGACTTCGAGATCTTCATCGAGATCTTGATCAAGGTCTGCGTCGGCTTCGTCGCCAGATTCTTCGGACAGGTCTACGTCGATCGCATCGCCAAGTTCAACATCGAGCTCGTCGGTCACGGCTAGATCTGCCCCGAGTTCTTCTACTCCAACCGGAGCAGTTGCTTCCTCAAGGCTGGGTGAACGGGCGCGCCATACAGGTGACGGCCATGTCGAGAACTCAGGAGGTCCGTCGTGAGCCGTCACAGCAGTCGGCTCGGAGAAGCTGGGGGCAGGAAGAGGCACTGGGCATGGCCCGAGCGCTTCTCTCCTTCCTGCTAGAGCAGTGCAAGAGTGATCTCCGTGCGAGGGCATGGATCGCAAGTTTGGAAAACCTTCTAGACTATGCTCACCACTGCCACGATCCCGCGAGTTCTGCCCCGACCAGCACCCGCGCTGCCGCCGTCCCTGCGCCAGCACCCCCAGAAGGGGAACAACAAGAGGATCCCCATGGCAGAAGGCCCATGGATCCGACCCATGAGACCGCCGGTCAAAGCGCCAACCCATGGCGTCGCACCCGCGAGGAAATGGAGGGCCGGCCAGGCCAGCATCCTAGGACCTGCCCCACGCCGAACCCGGCGACCGTCCTTGACCCCTACCGTCTCGAGCAAGGACCCGAGGAAACGCTATGCCACTACATCTGGAGGTTCCAGGGCGTCATCGACCGCATTCCCCCAACTGACCTCCAGGAGATCTCCATCATCGCCGTCTTCCACGCCAATGTCCGCAACCTGATGATGCGTGAAAAGCTGAGCGTCCGTGTAGTGGACACCCTAGAGGACTTGTGGAAGATGGCCGACCGATGCGCATGGGCCGAGGAAGCTGCTAGCCTTCCACCCCGCGAGGTACGCTGAAGCCAGATACGCGGCGCGCATGAAGTACCCGCGACGCCCCAAGATGTACCCAGAAGAATCGAGTTGTCACCCGAAACTCCCCATGAGCAATAAAAGATAAGTTATCCTTGATCAGAATTCATGTCATGCCTAGCTATCTATTTCGCGGGTATAAAACTATGCACGAAATAGAAAGCACTCCAGGGGGTCGACTCTCCCGGGGGTACGAAGCAGTGAGAGACCTGATACTGCCCGGGAAGAGTGCGTGCCGAGAGGGTGAGCGACCTTCCGGGAATCGGTAGGGCCTGTGAGGGCATTCTTGATCAGTTAGGGCCTCATGGGTAAGCTTACATCCCTGAAGGATCTCTCAAAGACGTGGAGAAAGGAAAACATGATAAAGCAAAAACACCCGCGAAGTAGAGTA
The DNA here is from genome assembly GCA_012064385.1 of Puccinellia tenuiflora. Taxonomy (NCBI): domain Eukaryota; kingdom Viridiplantae; phylum Streptophyta; class Magnoliopsida; order Poales; family Poaceae; genus Puccinellia; species Puccinellia tenuiflora. Next base: position 890,023 of record QRDG01000118.1, read on the forward strand.
GCACAAAGTTTCCTAAGCATTACAGCATAAGTTTTGACGAGTGCAAAGTCTGACGCAATGTTTATTACATTTGGGGCACGAGGTGCTCGAATGGTGTGCAGGAAGTTTAGGCGCCGCGGGGGAACATCTCCGTGGCCAGCGCGGTCGCGGAAGCATCCACGGCCTGGAGCGAGGCTTCGGAAGGCTTGGCGTCCACGAAGTTGGGCACGACGGCGTTCGGGTTGGCCTCCCGGAACGATGCCATCACGCATGCTGCCGTCTCAAGGCTGGCTCCGTTTCGATCGTTGAGAAGCCGGCGAACGGTCTTATTCTTGATGGACCTAACGGAGGCAGCCATCTTCGAGAGGAACTCTGCCACGTCTGGGAGGCTTTGGCAGGTCGGAGCCAACCCAGAGAGTTCGGCAGTTCGATCCAGTTGAAGCACCCACGTCACGACACCTGCGCTGGCGGAAGCAACACCCTTGAACTCTGTCGGCACAGTGGAAACCAGGGTACCACGGGCCGGCCTGCCAGGGCCCACAAGATTCTTTAGAAGATTTCGCTAAGGACCAGGCCCTCCAAGCCTGGCGAGCCTCGCGAGGGTTTTTCCTCGCGAGGGACCTTTTCTCCTCGTCAAGGGCTTCCTCCCTTGGCGAGGGACCTCTCCTCGAGAGGGCGTCGCGGACGCCGCCAACAATTCTGCTAAGGATCACGCCGAAAGGCTCGGCGAGGCCTTTTGCCTCGCCGAGGCTTTCTTCCTCTCGAAGCCAGCTCTGCCTCTGCGGCAGAGCGCACATGGGCTCTGCGCCCATGTGCAGAGTGACGCACGCGCCTGCGCGCGGTGACGCCGACGCCGCAGTTGCCGTTTCCATGTATAAAGGAGTCAACAAAGTAGCGCCAAGCAAAACGGACAACGAGTATTGCCGCTCTGGTGATAAGGGAATCGTCTGCAGCTACGCTCCAAGGGCGACGTCATCGTGGGACCCGTTCCACCTCCGCAGCGCCAGCCCACCGTCCTGGCTGGCCGGTGCCCCTTTTTAGCTTTGGTGACGCTGCTCCCCTGCCGTGGACCGCGTCCATGGCCTTCACCTTTATGGTAGACTCCACCTTTTTGGTGCACCGCGCCTCCTCCTTCGTCGCCATGTGGTAGCCCTTCCCGCCCAAATGTTTGGGCGGAAGAGGCCCGAGACACCTATAAAAGGAGGAGGAGCCCGTTCGGGCAAAGGGTTCGATCTTTGGTAGGCATTTTGGGTTCTCAAGTTCACCATCTTGGAGCTCAGACAAAAACCTAGCCATTGTAGCCACCTCGAGCTCGCCAAGCTCACTCTGTACTAAAACCTCTCCAAGCAAGTGCAATACAACTCGAAGCAGGACGTAGGGGTTTTACCTCACCTAGAGGGCCCTGAACCTGGGTAATACCGCGCGTTCCTCTCTGCAGTGCTTCCCCGCAGCGAGTCCGACGAGCACCGTCGCCGGAGCACGTTGAGGGTTGTTTGATTCTGTGTTCAGCCCCTTACTCAGATCCTTCGTGAGACACACCCAGTTCCTGGGATAGTTCTCCGACAAACTCCTCCTCCGTCCGGCGGCGGAGTTCCGCGAATTCGGAGGACACCCGGGAGTGATCCCTCTCCAGCTCGTGGTGCCTGGTCTTCAACGACGACAACTCCTCCGCCTTCAGCTTTAGGGACTCCTCCAACCCGACCACCTTCTGGCCGTCCAGCTTGGCTTGCTCCCGAAAGGCGCGGGCGGACTCCTGCTCCGCGAGAAATTTCTTCTCGGCGTCCTCGATGGTCTTCTGGGCCTCCGTCTCCTTCAGCTGCAGGTCCTTGATATCTTTGACCTTCTCGTCGAGAACCTCCTGATGGTTTTTCTCCATCTCTACGAGGCGTCGCTCGACTTCGCTTTTCAGCTCCAGTTTCCGGAGGTCCAGGGCCTCGGCCTTTCTTGTCAGCTCGGCCTCCCGGGTAGCCAACTGTTATTCCCGCTTTAAGACATCATGCTCGCAGCGATCGCGCTCGACCTTCCAGAGTTTGTTTTTCTGCTCGAGGCCTTTCCACATAGCCATGAGCAAGTTCCACTGGTGGGTCAGCTCCGCCGACCCTTTTTGGATCACATCCTCGGAGCGGGAGCTAGCGCGCGCCAGTGCATCCTCCTTGGCCTCGATCTCCTGTACCAGTTGGCCCACTCCCTGGAGCACGGCTTCCTTGGTGCTCGACCCGCTGATCGTGATCTCGGGGGGCTACTCCTTGCTGGCCCCCGGAAGCACTAGTTCTCCAGCCGCTCTTCGCGGAAAGATCCACCTGGATCTCCGCCAGCGCGGCAATCTCGGCACTCACCCCGGAGCACGTCGAGAACTCGCCAAAGGCCTTCAGCCCCTCCCTGGTCATGAACGAGCAGCTCAGAATGTCCGGGGTATCCGCGCGATTCGATGTTTCGGCCCCGGCCGGACTACCGGAAGGCGCCTGAGCGTGCCCATCTACTGGGCGTGCGGTCGTCATCACCTCAGGCGCGGCCTTGGACACCTCCTGGTCCAGAGTCGCCGCAGCCAGGTCGCCCATTAGGGACCCGCCAACAACCGAAGTATCTGGCTCAACAAGAGACGATGTCAGACCAGCGAGGCGGAAGAAGGTGAAGTTTGCCTGGCGGGGTAAGATTTACCTGCTGCTTCTGGCGTCCCCGCGGTTCCCGTATTTGTGGGGGAAAGAGGCGTCCCGGGTGCGTTCTCCGTGTTGTTCCCGCGTCTCTTCCCCGCTCCCTACAAGTTGGAGGGGGGAGTCATCCCTCCACGGGCTCCGGCGCTGGTGGCCGTGTCGTCCTCGACCGCATGTCACCGCCTCTTGTTGGCCTCCGGGGAAGCTTGACCCCTGCAACGACATTCGGTCATCTTCTTTGGAGCGCAACCCGCAAGCTCGAAGGCAACATTCATGACAAAGACAAGCAAGAAGCAGACTTACCCGCAAGGGCATTTGCAGCCCAGCGACTCGGGCATGTCTGCGGACCCGACGGAAGAGCCATGGGGCTCAAGGGTATCATGCTGGCAGCAAAGGAGGGCTCCTGAACTGGCGGCTGGCGCTGGGGCGACTCCTCGCGTCGCGGCACCAGGACAAAGGCATCGACGTCGACCTCCATGTCCACGGGGTCGCCCTCTTCACCAACCACGCACGCGGATGGCCCCCGGGGGCACGCCTCCGGATTCGAGACCGCGGCGGTTCCCACGGTAGGACGCGGGGGAGAAGCCTCTTCCCCCGCCTCCTCTTCTTCGTCGTCATCTTCCTCATCGCTGACGTCTCCGCCGACGTCATCGTCACCTTCGGAGCCCTCGCTGTTGCTGTCGCCATCATCGTCCCCTTTGGAGTAGGCGGACTCCTCCTCGGAACTCTCCACACTCTCCTCTTCGGACTCAGAGGTCTCTTCGTCTTCGTCCTTGCCGGAGCTAGAGGGAACCTTGGCCTTGCGGGTCTTGGCTTTGGTGGCCTGGGGCTGTCGGTCCGGCCCTCGATTCCAAGGGCGTTGCACTCCGGCATTGTTGCCAGGACCTCTTTCTTCTGCAGGTCCTCGCACAAGGGTCGGATTCCCTCTGGCAGCTGGTACTTCACGACGGGGGGGGGGGGTGGAAGATCGTCTTCATGACCAAAAGAAGAGCGGAGTCATCCATGTTGGTGTTCCGCAAGCGGGAAGGGTCTTTGGGACCCTGGAAGCTCCAGGCCGGGTGAGGCCTTTTCTGTAAAGGAGCCAGGCGGTTGCGCAAGGCGTGCGTAATGATGGCGGCTCCAGAAACTCCTTGCTCCCGCAGAAGCTTGAAGCGGGACACTGCCGCCGAGAGATACACATCCTGCGGACTCGGGCTCCTCCAGAGCTCTTGGCTCACCGGGTGCTCCTTCGGCTCCTGAAGATGCTGGAGAGCCTCCGGTACGACGATGAGGAACCAGCCGTTCCTCCACTCATCCCACTTGGACTTCACCACTATTTCGGGGTAGGCCTGCTTGATGTTCGGACGGAAGCAGAACGTGACTCCTCCTCCCAGCCAGCCCTCTTTTCCTACACGGGGATAGAAGAAATGGCGGAACAGCACCACCGAGGGCATCACCCCGACGAACGCCTCGTGGGCGTAGGCAAAGACGGACTGATCCAGGATGGCACCTGGGGTCAAGTGCAGAAGCTTCAGCTCGTACACGCGCAGGATCTCCAGGAAGAAATCCGAGAATGGGGGAACGAGCCCCATCCGCATGAAGGTATCGAAAATGGGGATTTGCGTGGCCGTCCTGGTCTCTAATGGTGGCAGGACTTCTTTCGGCATGCGAGCCGGAGTGTCAGTCGTCGCCTTGGACGCAACCGCCCAGAATCACATGGCCTGCAGCTTCTCCGTGGCGCCGGCGTAGATGCTCGGGAACAGGGCCTGCCGGCTGCGCATGTCCACCGTTGCGGCAGTATGCTCCGATCTCTTCAGCGCCTTCTCAGATCTGGGGGCGGTTGCCTCCTGGCGAGCGAGGCGCCGGCGGGCTTCTTCTGGGCGGATTTCTTGGTCTTGGCCATCAGGACAGACAGATTTGCTGCTCTGTGTTGCAGCGGCTAAGCGAAGAGGCGCGCGGTGCACAGCGAGAAGGAGGAAGACGAAGGGTGCTTTGGCGGCGATTTGAGGATTTCTGCAATTTGGGAGTAGTAACGGCTACAATTCGCACGAGCCATGGCTTATAAGTCATCCCACGCATCGCGTCGTGGCCCCACCGCTCTGGCTAGTGCGGGGATCGAGGAGACGTTCCATTCGGGATGCTTCCTCCCGTTGGATTCAAGACGGGCGTTGGCGATCCGCGCGGATCGCAATGTTCACCAAGGCGAAGAAGACCCGCGGGCTCGCGTTGCTCCCCTATGGGTGCGGCCCCGACAGATGGGACAAGACAGTCAAGACATGATGCCGGGGACCCACTTTGACTTTTTTGGTCATAGCCCCGGCAGCAGAAGGACGTGGCCATCGGGACTATGCCCGGGGCTACTGTCGCAACAGTGGAACACGGGGTTCCCCTTATGTGGTCAAAGTGGGTCCACCACCAGTGGGCCCACCAAGAAGGCGAACAAGGCAAGGGTTCAAGACTGGCAGATGGGCCCCCCATCTGCCCCACGGCAACCAGGCAAGGATGGCATCGACGACCACGACCCTACCTTCCGGGGTCACCCTCAACCCGGCAGACAACACGGAGGTCCCGGGGACCCGAACGCCCGGCAGGAGGCCAGGCTCACCCCCGGGATCCAACCTCCATACAAGCGAAGAGGATAAGCTTGCCAGCTCTGGCTGGAAGCTCCTAGAAGACTTGGGCGCCAAGAAGACGGAGGCGCCACGGGGGGACACGGTCGGTAAAGGTGTCTGCCTTTGTCCGCCCGCCCTGCAAAAGGTGGGCGACCGCACCTAACCCCCCTCAGAAGAATACTTGGACGAGAAGAGACCACGTCGCCCCATAAGTAGAACCCGGAGGGGTTTTCCCGCCTAAAACCCCTCCGCCCCCAAAGGTGCCCTTGTGGGATCCCCTTAGCCTATAAAAGGAGGACCAAGGCACCTGAGGGAGGGAGGGAATTCCAGAGAGTCGGAGGCTAGGCTAGGTAGCGCACCAGACGAGAGTAGCACAAGCGAGAGGTGATCTACTCCGGGACAGGATCTGCTCGTCTTTGACCTCTAGCCAACACCTCCCAGGTTCTCACCCGCAACCACCTCTGTAAGCTACACCATGATAAACCACTCAATCCAAACATGCAGGAGTAGGGCTTTTAGCCTCCGGGCGGCCTGAACCTGGGTAAACTCCCTGTGTCCCTGTGTTGCTTGCTAGTACGTAGATCGGAGGTCTCGACGAGGTTCTCCCGGAAGTAGGCGTCTCCCAGCCTCCTTGGCGCCCCGTGCCGAACCTAAAAAGGGGTATCCTTTACTCCCGGTGCCCGTGATCGAAGACACGACAGAACCCTTTTTCTAGTGATTACCGCTTCACGGGCCCTCAGTTTTCATTTTTTTAATCTGAATTATCTCAAGAGCCAATCCAAAATATACTTTTTAGGTTATATTTATCATGTTTTTTTAGATTAGCTTCATCATCTTTTTTGAGAAACACGGTACAACGAAGACGCTCGCATGCACGCACACACACTCGCTCCTACGAACATACACACGCACACCCTACTCCTATAAGCACCTCCGAAATACTGCGTCCGACATATCTTGAGGTTGACGAAGTCACCACGGGCGCCTCGCTATTGACGGGCACATCACGTACCACTGAAAGAACATCGCCAGTTAAATCCTGGAATAATTCCAGGTAAATGCGAGCACCCATGCCAAGTCTAGGACTTGAACCTGGGTGGGCTGGTTCCACCACACAGAACCTAACCACCAGAGCACAGCTCAGTTCGCTTAGGTTCATCATCTTTTTAGGTAGCTTTTGTTGGGAATATGCCCTAGAGGCAATAATAAAATGGTTTATTAGCATATTCATGTTTATGATAATAGTTTATTCTCCATGCTATAATTGTATTAACCGGAAACATAATACCTGTGTGGAATATAAACACCAGGTGTCCCCAGTAAGCCTCTACCGGACTGGTTCATTAGTCAAGAGATGGTTAGAGTTTCCTAACCATGGACTTGTTATAGTCACTTGATAACGGAGTCATATCATTAGGAGTAATGATGTGATGGACAAGACCCGATAATAAAGAGTTGCAATTGATCGTGTCACACAAGTTTCATTGCCAACACTTTTAGTATGCCAAGTATAGTTTCCTTAGACCATGAGATTATGTCACTCCCGTTTACCGGAGGAATACTTTGTGGACATCAAACGTCACTTTGTAACTGGGTGATTATAAAGGTGGCTTTCAGGTATCTCCGATGGTATTTGTTGGGTGACATGAATCAAGACTGGGATTTGTCCTTCCTTGTGACGGAAAAGATATCTCTGGGCCCTCTCGGTAATATAGCATCAGAAAGGTTGCAACCATGTGATTAAGTGGTAATCACGGTGATCCTATATTATGGACGAGTAAAGAGAATTTGCCAGGTAACGAGATTGAACCAGATATGGAGATATCGACGATCAAGTCTCGGGCAAATTAAATATCGGTGAGACAAAGGGAATCGTATATGAGATTAAGAATCTCCGGCATCGTGGTTCAATCGAAAAGGAACTTCGTTGAATATGTAGGAGTCAATATGGGCATCCCGGTCCCGCTGTTGATTATTGATATGATCATGTCTGCATGTTCTCGAACCCGTAGGGTCACACACTTAACGCTCCGATGTAGCTAGGGTAAGCGATAAGATATTTTGATGGAATGAACGAATGGTGATTCGGAGTCTCGGATAGGATCCCGGACGTCACGAGGAGTTCCGAAAGAGTCCGGAGAATAAGATTCATATAAGGAAAGTGGTTTCCGGAGGTATCGGAAAAGTTCCGGAATATTTCAGCGGGGTACCGGAAGGTTCCGGAAGGTTCTAGAAGAGTCTAGAAGTGGAGCCCATATCGTATGGACCCACATGGGCCAAAGGGGGTGCAGCAACCATGTGGGGTGCGCACCACCCTAAAGCCCACATGGGCCTAGCCGGCCAAGCAAAGGCCAAGGGGGCCCATGAAGGGGGCGCCCCAACTTGGGGGCCAAGGAAAGGGGGGGCCGGCCAGCCCTCCCCTAACCCTAGCCGCCCCATATAAAAGGAGGGGAGGGGAGGGGTGCGCCCCAATCCAAGGCTGCCTAGCCGCACCCCTCTCCCTTGCCCTAGCCGCCGCCTCCTTCACCTCCCCATGGCGCCACCTCTCCCCGAAGGGCTGCCGCCATCTCCTCCACCATAGATGCTGCACCACCCCTAGCCGTAGGGCTGCTGCACCATGCCCTCCTCTCCCTCTCCTCTTGCTTGGCTTGGCGAAGCCATGCTCGTGGAGATCATCATCATCAACGCCACCACAACCGTCGTGGTGCCGAGATCCATCTAGCCATCTCCACCTTGCTTGCGGGATCAAGAAGGCGGAGATCTACATCGAGCCGTACGTGTGGATACCGCGGAGGTGCTACCCCTTGTGGCACTTCATCGGATTGGACTTCGAGGAAATACATCTCCTCGCGACTAGATGAGTCTAGTTGCGGGGATCGACTAGCCAACCCCTGCACCGACAAAACGCGTTTGTTGATCTTCAAGGGTAAGAGATTGGATCTCACCTTCGCTACCTTCGTCTAATAGATCTAGATCCTTGGGGTTTCTTCCGCTCGTTTCGTAGGAAATTTTTTGTTTTCTATGCAACGACCCCTTCAGTGGTATCAGAGCCTAGATCTATTCGTAGATGTTGGTGCGATTAGAACACAAGTGTTGTGGGCGTTGATATTTTATGTTTCTACCTTCTCGCGTGCACTTTGCGTCTTTGCGGTATTGTGAGATGAAGCGGCCCGGACCAACCTTACTCGTCCACGCACGAGAGACCGGTTCCACGATTGACATGCAACTTGTTTTGCATAAGTGGCTGGCGGGTGTCTGTTTCTCTTGCTTTAGTGAAGATGCAATTTTCAATGGAAGGCCTTTCAAAAGGATGAGTAAATAAGCAACTACTATATCACCGTTGTGGTTTTGCGTAGATTAGAACGGTTCTATCTCGTTGACCCAAGCCACGTAAAAATTGCATAAACAAATTAGAGGACGTCTAACTTGTTTTTGCAGAGGGGGTCATGTGATGTGGTATGGCCAATGTGTGATTTGTGATAATGTATGCAATGATCATGTTTGTAATCTTTCGCGACTTGCATGTCGACGAGTACGGCAACCGGCAGGAGCCATATGGTTGTCTTTTATTTTATGTGACCTGCGTGTCATTGAATCACCATGTAATTGCTTTACTTTATTGCTAAGAGTAGCATTAGTTGTAGTTGCAATAGTTGGTGGACAACCATGGTGATGGCGCCACAATGATGGAGATCATGCCGGTGATGATGGAGATCATGCCGGTGCTTTGGAGATGGAGATCAAAAGCACAAGAAGAAAGGCCATATCATATCACAATTATGAATTGCATGTGATGTTAATCCTTTTATGCACCTTATTGTTATGCTTAGATGTGATCGCGACGGTAGCATGATAAGGTGATCTCTCACGTTAATATCAAGAAGTGTTCTTCCCTAGTATGCACCGTTGCCAAAGATCTTCGTTTCGAAGCACCACGTGATGATCGGGTGTGATAGATTCAACGTTCACATACAACGGGTGTAAGCCAGATTTACACACGCGAAAATACTACGGTTTCCTTGACGAGCCTAGCATGTACAGACATGGCCTCGGAACACAAGAACCGAAAGGTTAAACACGAGTCATATGGACGATATGATCAACATGGTGATGTTCACCTTTGAAGCTACATCATCTCACGTGATGATCGGTTGTGGTGTAGTGGATTTGGATCGTGTGTCACTAAACAACCAGAGAGATGTTGAGTTTAGTGGGAGTTCATTAAGATGAACTAAAATTATCATAAACAAAAGTCCTAAGATGTCTTTGCAAAAATCCTTGTAGATCATGGTCAACTACGGTAGTCTGTTCGTTGCTAAAAAAAAACTGCGTCTCGATGGGTCAGTTTTGTTAAGTGGTACCTGCGTCTGAGAGAAGTCCTACACACCAATGCTGAGCTCTACGTGCTAGAAGAAACAATAGGAGATAAACCCAAAACTTTTCTGCAAGCGATGAAGAGTACATGGAGTGGTTTTGAACCACCTACTTGAAAGTCAAGTGGATGATGTGCACCTTCATGAATTCTGACCTAAGTAGACAATTCAAGAACTTGACTACAATGGAGATTGTTGGTGAGCTGAAAAATTGTTTTTCAGCACAAGTTAGAATTGTAAGGTTCGAATGTCTGAAAACGGTTTTCTTTCACTCAAGATGGAAGAGAACACTTGCTTGGAACAACACCTGAGGATAATGCATGAGATACATCATCGTCTAGTGCTTGTTTGGAACCACGAGATGAATGACGGTTTCGCGATAGGTGGGGTGATACGCTTGCTTCTCCCCAGCTTCAAGAATTGTGTCGGAGACTAGGTCATGGGAAGGGATTTGATTACTTTCTGTGAGTTTGTGTCTCGGCTGCGTCATGTCAAAAGTGGAACCCATAGCAAGAGAAGTTGACAATGCAGAAAGTATATATTGATATACATGTTATAAGTGTTTAAGTCCAAATTGCAATTGTGGCGGTTTCGATAAGTATTTGATACTCATTCTGTTTTATGAAAACAGAACCTGCTGCTTGAGATTTGCATAAAGGATATGGGAAGACGTTGGAGAATAGTGGCAATCAAGGAGTTGATGCCGGCAACGATCTGTCCCTACATTTATCATTTTGGATTAGAGGATTTGAATAAGTGTTGTAATCGAATTAAGTGTGATTTTAATTAGTGTGTCTTGCTTATGTGAGACGGTTATTCATGTTAAAGACAATGGTTGTTCTATTTTCATGAGTAATCCTTTTTGGAAATCACAAGTTTTCGATTATAAGTGTATTATTCTTATTATAATCTAGACGATAAATTGGTTGAACATTTATAAAATATGTGACATACTAAAATATCCAAAACTTAATAATGACAATTGTTTTAGTCATGCTAAATATTGAATAAACATTTTGATGTTTTATCAATGCGCCTTATTGTAAGGAGTATGACTAAAAATGCCACCCTTTGGAAGTGTGTCATGAGTTGCCGAAGATAAACACAAGTGTTGGTTGTATTTTCAGCAAATGTGAGATGTCATTATTTTGTGCGCTCCATCATAAGTGATATGAGTAAATATATGTATTTGTTCGAGTTATGATATTTGATGAGATCAAATAATTTTCTGGAGTTTAGGATATTAAGTTAACAAGAAAATTGAGTCTTTATGATTTGATCAAAAGAGACAAAATATTTGAGTTATATGTTAGTATGTGGACTTGTGAGAAGTGTTATCACAAATTACAATATTTAGAATATTTTCAAAGGAGTTTTATATGTCCTAAGATATTGTAATCACACACTATTTGATATTGTGTGGTCTCAAAAGAAGGGTTTTATTTCGGGGGTTTAATAATAGCATTTAGATTTATTTGATAAACACTCTGTTTAGAAATAAGGATCTATTTAATGATTTGCATTTCGCATATGAGTTATGTGAAACAGTGGTTTCAATAATTATGGGATAATTAGAAACTATTGCAAATAAAGTTTGTAGTATATTCATATGTGACTATGAATAGAGATTCCACAATGAAAGACTAAAAGGGACAAATCAATTGTTGATTGTGTTAAATGTTTTAGTGGATTTATCGTGAAAAGGTTTCATTGATAAAAGAATTGATGGAATAAATGAAAAGCTAAAACCTTGCTTGTTTATGTATCAAGTGGCACATATGTAAAGTGCTATGTTGGTTAAAACTTGACACATAAAGGAATTAATGATGGTGATCATTGAATTTCGGTTTAGCTTGTCTAAAGAAAAGTAGGATTCAAGAATATGGTATTTTGTTAGGTTACAAAATAATATTCATGATTTACTTGTCATGTTTTAGAAACAAGACATACCTACAAAACTACAAAGAAGAAATAGAAACCTTAAATACAAAAATGACTAAGAGTCATCCTATGTTAAGTTTAAATCACAAAGTAATTGTTGCTTGATTTTGTGAAAGTGATGTTTCACATATTTATTCCTCAAAAGGGGTTTTGCAGGGAATAAATAAAACTTAAAGCTAGTAAAGTACTAGCGTTTCGTATAAAGAGTTCTCGATATTAATAGTTAATTAAGAATTTTGAAGGTGTCCAAAATATCGAGAAAATACACGAGTGTGATCTAATTAAGATATGTGGCGACATATGTTAAGTTAGAGCAGAAACTATTTTCCATGATCAAAATATGTGGAGACATATGTTTGAGTGGGAGCTAGTTCATGGTCAAATATAAGGATAACATATTTCTGAGTGGGAGCCAAAGTGGTTTCACAATTTAATATGTGTATGGTGTATATTTGAGTGGGAGTTTACAACATCTTGTTTATATGAAATGGAGATTTCATAAATGTTGTAAATATTTCAGGAACCAAACGCATAACTTGTGAAGTTAATTTGAATGTCAAATATCTATGGAGATAGATGCGTATTTTGTCGATAAATAAGTCAGGAACCAACGTATAACTTATGAAGTTAGTTTGAACATCAAATATCCATGGAGATGGATGTATCTATGGAGGATAGATATGTTTGATAAGCATTATGTCAGGATGTTTAACCTAAGAAAGATTTTGAAGGAGTTCAAAATAAAACAAGAGAAGAAAGGTTCATCTGCTTGTGAGAAATAGGTGAAACATTGAGTTGATAACTCAATACAAAATGATGGTTGGAGGATATGTTAGTGATCGCTATGAATTGTTCATAGGTCTAAAACATATAAGAACCATGTGTTTGTATTTGACGATATGTGACCCAAGTTCTTGGTTAGAAGAACGTGTTAGAATGAGGAGTCATTTTAACATAAAGATGAGATAAAGGAATCTAGAGATTGGTAGACTTGGTTGAAGTCATAAAACCAAACTAGATTGGGGATCTCATAATAGCAGAAGCACAGCGAAAGCATGATCGAAAATATCGAAGTGACATGATTGCACTGTCGATTTGTGAGTCTACAACATATAGGAGTATATGATTAATTCAAGGATTAAAAGATATAATATTATGGTTTGAGAAATTTTGTTTCAAGACTGAGTGAGTTCCAGGTGCACATGCTATGTGAAAGTTCTCTTGACTGATCATACGTCATGTAGGCATAATGGGAAACGAAAATCTCACTCTCTAACCAAATATATTATATTCATCATGTGATGATGAGAATTATCATGTGATGATAATAGGTTTATCATGAGATGATAAAGTAATGTCAAATTAGGTGACGTTGACGTTTTGCAAAGGACATAAAGAACTGTATAGTACAGAACACGGACAGAACCTCTTCCACGAGCAAACATGATCAGCACTGAGACTCCATGAGTGTTAGACACCATGAGTGTTGGATCGAGAAAATGTAAACTAGATTATTGACTCTAGTGCAAGTGGGAGACTGTTGGGAATATGCCCTAGAGGCAATAATAAAATGGTTTATTAGCATATTCATGTTTATGATAATAGTTTATTCTCCATGCTATAATTGTATTAACCGGAAACATAATACATGTGTGGAATATAAACACCAGGTGTCCCTAGTAAGCCTCTACCGGACTGGTTCGTTAGTCAAGAGATGGTTAGAGTTTCCTAACCATGGACTTGTTATAGTCACTTGATAACGGAGTCATATCATTAGGAGTAATGATGTGATGGACAAGACCCGATAATAAAGAGTTGCAATTGATCGTGTCACACAAGTTTCATTGCCAACACTTTTAGTATGCCAAGTATAGTTTCCTTAGACCATGAGATTATGTCACTCCCGTTTACCGGAGGAATACTTTGTGGACATCAAACGTCACTTCGTAACTGGGTGATTATAAAGGTGGCTTTCAGGTATCTCTGATGGTATTTGTTGGGTGACATGAATCAAGACTGGGATTTGTCCTTCCTTGTGACGGAAAAGATATCTCTGGGCCCTCTCGGTAATATAGCATCAGAAAGGTTGCAACCATGTGATTAAGTGGTAATCACGGTGATCCTATATTATGGACGAGTAAAGAGAATTTGCCAGGTAACGAGATTGAACCAGATATGGAGATATCGACGATCAAGTCTCGGGCAAATTAAATATCGGTGAGACAAAGGGAATCGTATATGAGATTAAGAATCTCCGGCATCGTGGTTCAATCGAAAAGGAACTTCGTTAAATATGTAGGAGTCAATATGGGCATCCCGGTCCCGCTGTTGATTATTGATATGATCATGTCTGCATGTTCTCGAACCCGTAGGGTCACACACTTAACGCTCCGATGTAGCTAGGGTAAGCGATAAGATATTTTGATGGAATGAACGAATGGTGATTCTGAGTCTCAGATAGGATCCCGGACGTCACGAGGAGTTCCGGAAGAGTCCGGAGAATAAGATTCATATAAGGAAAGTGGTTTCCGGAGGTATCGGAAAAGTTCCGGAATATTTCAGCGGGGTACCGGAAGGTTCCGGAAGGTTCTAGAAGAGTCTAGAAGTGGAGCCCATATCGTATGGACCCACATGGGCCAAAGGGGGTGCAGCAACCATGTGGGGTGCGCACCACCCTAAAGCCCACATGGGCCTAGCCGGCCAAGCAAAGGCCAAGGGGGCCCATGAAGGGGGCGCCCCAACTTGGGGGCCAAGGAAAGGGGGGGCCGGCCAGCCCTCCCCTAACCCTAGCCGCCCCATATAAAAGGAGGGGAGGGGAGGGGTGCGCCCCAATCCAAGGCTGCCTAGCCGCACCCCTCTCCCTTGCCCTAGCCGCCGCCTCCTTCACCTCCCCATGGCGCCACCTCTCCCCGAAGGGCTGCCGCCATCTCCTCCACCATAGATGCTGCACCACCCCTAGCCGTAGGGCTGCTGCACCATGCCCTCCTCTCCCTCTCCTCTTGCTTGGCTTGGCGAAGCCATGCTCGTGGAGATCATCATCATCAACGCCACCACAACTGTCGTGGTGCCGAGATCCATCTAGCCATCTCCACCTTGCTTGCGGGATCAAGAAGGCGGAGATCTACATCGAGCCGTACGTGTGGATACCGCGGAGGTGCTACCCCTTGTGGCACTTCATCGGATTGGACTTCGAGGAAATACATCTCCTCGCGACTAGATGAGTCTAGTTGCGGGGATCGACTAGCCAACCCCTGCACCGACAAAACGCGTTTGTTGATCTTCAAGGGTAAGAGATTGGATCTCACCTTCGCTACCTTCGTCTAATAGATCTAGATCCTTGGGGTTTCTTCCGCTCGTTTCGTAGGAATTTTTTTGTTTTCTATGCAACGACCCCTTCAGCTTTATCATATAACACGCACCAAATTCGGATTTCCTCCTTCTGTGGATCATCGTGGGATAGGTTGCAGTAGTTGTTAATAATAAGTTTACTTTAAAGTAATTTAATCTCTCCTCTCTCTCGAAACAGGCTTTCGTCCCGCTTTATAAATAAAGCACAACAGCCGAACCGATACAATGTGATGAGGGAAACAAATTACAAAGCATATTAAAGATAGAAAAAGAAAAACAAGGAGCACCACACTTGCCACCAAAGACACTGAGATGAGCTCGGTGAGGCTCCACGACGACGCCCCCTAGAGGGTAACGCCGTATCACGTCGCCGACGTCGAGACCGGGATGGTCAAGAGTTTTCACCCGGAGCCCTAACGCGATGAAGGTAGACACAACAGCGCCCCCAAGAGGGTCACGATACCCCACAGGCATCGTTGCCATTGGCCCCAGAGCGCAGAGCTTTCGCTCGGAAAAACCTACGCACAACTTCCGCACAATCAGACTGCCCACTATCCCCGAGTATGGTCTCCAGACCACAATCTGGGAGTTGCCTAGGGTTACCGGTGGTCTTTGAGCCTATAAAGGGAGACGTACCGGCTAGATTGAGATCTATGCGGTGTACCTATGTTCTTGCCTAGATCATCACACACAACTAGGTCCATCCCTTCATCGTGATGCAGCGGGGCGGCGCGGGGGGGGGGGGGGGGGGGGGGGGGGACAGTGTATTCGAGCCATCATTGGAGAGAAGGCCTACATGTGGTGCCGGGTGACAAAGTTTCTAGGAAGGTCGCTTGCACGGTGCTCACTTTATTCTCGTCTTTAGTTAACTGCATCGACTCTATTACATCTTCAGTTTTCATTGTCAGAGCTAAACCGACAAAGTTCACTTATGGTGATTTCAACGTCCCGTAACTATGAGATTGCCTGATATGTTCTGGGCAATGGCAATGATGTTGCAAGTATTAAATTGTGGACTAGTTTTACTAATAGTTTTACCTTTGGATAATCTTGAACTAGATTCAGTTTTCCTGTTTTCTAGTTTGATTGCATTTGTTGTCATCTGGTTGTCGGCAAACCGTATTTTCAGTTTAGTAATTAAGCCTTGCATTGTTTTATTGGTTTTGCTAATTCCCAACTAGCTGAGAATTAAATTAGTGCTCAGTCAAGTCCTACACCATGAGATATGCATCGCAATTTGTGCGCTTAAGTTGCAAGTTGGGTTGTAACTAAAAAAAATTAGTTGCTTGCAACTGAGAAAAATGTTTTAGTCCGTTAAATTTGCTTTGTGGTCCGTGCTAGTCATTAGTTGCAACATGGATTGCAACTGAGATTTGATGACGTCACCTCAATGAGAATTAATACCCCTGTTCATTCCAAACATCTAATACACAGACCTATTTTCTAAGTAAGGTGATTATTTGCACAAGTGGATAAACCCTTCTGTTTAAATGGTGTATGGAAGTAACCTAATTTAGAAACAAAAGCAGTGAAGATGATGATTTAATCTTGTTGGAAGCATGAATGTACACGTTACATTATAAAAGGATTTTATCTTGTTTTTTCAATGGCGATAGAAAACACGTCATTTAGCCCGTTAGAGTCACTATACATGCATTTAAATCTTATGTACAAACATATTCAACGTGCACCGTGGACAAGTTAAACAAATGCATCCCTCAAAACAAATTTAAACTAATTCAGCCAAAGATGTTAGCCGTCGCCTAAGTCAACTAAAATAATGTAAAAGAAAATAGTCGTCGATTCGTACGTTGTCAAAAAAAAAAAAACGGTGCATTCCTTGTGTGTGCCACACACAAGTCAGGTATAGTATCTCGCTAGCTAGGCGGCTATTTACATGTACCTTTTGTTATCTTTCCTAAACAAATTCTGCGATCAGATCTCCGCCAACAAAAAGAGCGAATATCAGATCTCCTGTGTGAATGCAAATGATAAGAAGGTGACGTCATCACCTACGTCATGGCTGCCCGTTCGCCGGTTGCGGGTTGCCTCGGCTCTGAGGTCAGCTGTCGTACGGCTCAAAATTGCCACACGTGCGTATAGGGTCCTTTCGTTTGGTGTCCACGCCTCTAATCCAACTTTTAAACTTCACGAGAGAGGGGGCAGAAAACCAATGGCGTTGACACATAAAATTGGCGCAGGTAAAATATATCTTCGCTTAGTAAGTGTTTCATCGGTTTTCAGTTAAGCTACCATTCGTGTGGATGTTACAAAAAATTCTCATGGATACAAATTTAGGTTATTAATTTTCAAAAACTAAAATCGATATAGCCAAGAACGTCAGATGCTCATGGAAGGGGTGAATGCTTTGTAGGAAATTATCTCTTGCAACATTTTTATATATCTACTACATTGTCCGGAATTAAACTCCAGTGTGAAAGTCTCACGGAAATAACAGGGAATTATGATGTGGAATTGTACTTAAGAAAATATACTTAAATAAGCCGGTACGACTATGCTGGAACACAATATATATAAATATACTGGAATTATACCCGGAAACAGTATAGAGTGGAACGCCAGGTTGTCCGTAGGATTGGCTCTATGGATTGTTAAAACCTGTGAGTTTGATTTGTATTCGAACTCGACGCATGACTCACACATGTGTGCTGTGACCTAAACAGAAGTAGGCTCGGTAACTGACTGTTAAGTATTGTGGTTGGTCTAACATGCCACAAGCCCTACCTAAAAACAGATTGATTTATCTGGAATTTAGAGTCTATATAAAGATCCCACCCTCTAGCCTCAATAACGATAAGGCAGAGGAATAGAGGGTAGACCGAAATAGCTCCACCCCTAGTTTCCAATAGGGAAACACTGTTGTTCCTCCGGGGGATCGCGCGTCGCGCATCCTCCTGCTTCCGTGCGCGCCACGTTGCACATCCTGTGGCAAAGGAAAGCGGAGCCACGTCATGTGGGTCCCACCCACCTTCTCCATCATCCCTATCCACTCGCTTCTTTCGCTCGTTCAATATCCCCATCGCGACGAATCCCTTGTGATTGGCACGCAGCTACACATCTTGATCCCACAGGACAACGCCGAGCGTCGCGTCCGCCGCCGCCACTCCAACGGCCAACGCCGAGCGCCGCGCCCGCCGCTGCCGCCACTCCACAGGCCAACGCCGAGCGCCGCGCCCGCCGCTGCCGCCGCAGATACACCTAGCCGCCCTGGTCGCTGGCGCACTCTAGGTGCTCCTCCTCTCCACTGGTTCCCTCTCGACTCCCCCGCAGCCCCTAGTGGTCCACCGCTTCTACCACGAGGCGCAAACTCATGCGGCAGCCTCCAGTATCCTCCAGGCGTCCGTCCACTCGCGCTCGCAAGTTGGACTGGCTGGCCGGGCAGCACCGGAGGCGGCGGCTGGAAGCAGAGGCGGTGGCGTTTTGCAGCACCGACGACGGTGGAGTGGGACTTGGGAGCAGCGGCGTCCGTCTTTTGTAGCAAGAGTGACGACGGTTCGGAGCAACGGCATCGGTCTTTTCTAGCACCGGCGACAGCGGTTGGGAGCTGCGGCGGCCAGCCATGCTACGGAAGTAGGATGCTGTGTTGCTACCATTGGTCAATGACGGTGCTTCTGGGCCAAGATGCGGCGGCCGGCGGTGCTACGGAAGTAGGCCGCTGTTGCTACTACCGGTCGACGGCAGTGCTGCCAGTGACAAGAGGCGTTGCTACCATTGGTGCTACGAGCAGCCGGCGGTGGTGCTACAGTGCTACCACAGGCCGCCGGCGGTGCTACCAGAGGCTAGCGGTGATGCTACCAGAGGTCATCCGTGGTGCTACCGGAGACTGGCGGTGATGCTACCAAAGGTCGCGGTGGTGGTACTGGAGATCGGCTGTGATGCTACCAAAGGCCGGCGGTGGTGCCTCCGGAGACCGGCTGTGTGCTACTCGAGGCCCGCGGCTGTGCTACCGGAGACCGGCGGTGATGCTACCAACGGCCGGCGGCAGTGCTACCGGAGACTGGCGGCGATGCTACCAACGGCCGGTGGCAGTGCTACGAGCCCACGACGGCGGTGCTACCAGAAAGGTCGACCATGCTACGATGCCGCGAGGTCTCTCACCGGAGGGCCGACGGGGGCGGTGGCGGGTGGGTATGGTGGTACGAGCGTTGTTTGCAAGCGGCGCGTCGGGCGTGGGTTCATGTATGTGGTGGCTTTCCTGTGCGTTGAGTTATCTTAGGTTTTTTCTGCGCTAACTTTTCTTCGTGGGACGAGGGGATCAGACGGTTGTGCTTATCTTGATCACACGGTAGGTAAGGCGAGGGATCGGGGGTTACAATCCTCGGGGGACGCTCAGGCGCTCAGCACACCCTTTTTCTAAATTGGTATCAGAGGCTCAGAGCCGAGCTCGTCGGAAGTCTAATCCGCTGCAAAATTCTCACGTCGCCGCCGATCCAACCCATCCACAAACTCTGCCGTCGGGCTCGCCGTCTTATTTCCACTGCGAACTCGTCTTCATCGCATCTACCGGTCGTCGATCTGCCCCGCACGCTGTCGCCTGCAGTCAACTCATCTGCAAGGATTCGTTCTACTTCTTTCGTCGATCGAGGAAGGATATCAGCACTTCACGGGAACGCTGCAGACACTTCGTCCAGCACGTGGATCGAGGAGATACAAGCGGGAGGCCATCGGAAGGAAGGATGTGCCACGATCTGGTCCAACTAAAGTATGGATTCAGAAAGTCGCTGAAGGCCTCGCTCGATTTGGATAGCAGAGCAGGTTTTCTGTCGCTTTGCACGCACGGATCGAGGAGGTTTGCTCTTTGCTGTCACTTGAATTATTGAAGGAACACGGGTGCCAAATTTTCTCTTGCGCGTAGACTGATGAAGGGAACAGCCAGCAAATGTCAAGGTTTCGTGTGATCAAGCATCAAAGTCTCTTTGCTGCCGTGATTACTCGGCACCAATTTCTATAAATAATATATTTTTTAATTGTTTTCTAGAAATAATACGTGTTTTGAAAGAATTTGAAAAATAATACAGGATCGGCTTGGATGAGGCCGAGCATGCCTTATCGGCTCACCGAGGCCGAGCAGGTGCAGTCGGCTTCGCCAAAGCCGAGCAGGTCTTGGATAAGGCCGGGCCCAGACTGCGCCGCACCCTGTCGGCCTGTGTGGCCTGCAGTCGGCCACGTCGATGCCGACTGGGCAGTCGACCTCGGTCATATTGCCCGGTCGCGCCCTTGCTCGCTCCTCTCTTTCTTTCTTCCTCCTCGCGATGGCTTTGTTTTCTCTCTCGTGCCTCCATTTCTTCTCATTTGATACCTCATTTAGACTCGATTTTAGTTGGTTTTCCACCCAGAAAATCATCCCCAAAGCAGTAGGCAGTTAGGAAACACTTCGATCTATTGATGGGCTAGTTCATGGAGGAGATTTGGGGGTGGTATTAGGGGGCAACGGTGGAGATCCGGTGGAGCTTGGTGGTGGGGTAGGAGCTCAAGGTTCGTGCTCCTGCGTGGTGGTGTTGGTGGTGATTCTACTGCTGCGGTGATTTAGGGCACGCTTCAAGGGTAAGATTTTTCATAGACTGGTTATTTTATGTTAGATTAAAAATGAAATATTCGTTAGTAGTGCAAATATTCTGTTAGTGCCGGTCGGGCAACGGTCGTGTAGTATAGTGGTAATTGTATGTTAGTTTGCAAATTATTATTCGTTAGTAGTGCAAATAATTTGTTAGTGTCGGTCCGATATTTGGGGGCAACAGTCGTATAGTATAGTAATATATGTAGAGTTGGTCGTATAAATTATTTGGTCGTACAAATTATTTGGTCCGGTAGTAATATTTAGTAATAGTTGGGCAGTATTTTTTTAATACGGTATGGTTGTTGACGAGTCTTATTATTATTTTCTTAGGTCAGCAGAGATGTCTACTTTAGTAAGATTTTTTTATGGTTTGGGTACTGTCCAAACAAATGATCAGAGAGTTGATCTGAGTGAGTTTCAGTTTGTGGACATGGATATGAATGCCCCTTCCACATGGTCCATTAGTCAGGCGAAAGACTGGTTGACAAGATGTTTCAGGCACATGTCATTAATACTGTACGTGACAATTTCAGGCACAATTGACACTGGAATTTCACTACGACTTCGCTGAGTACGGGCGTTCTCTTTCTACGGGGCCTCTACTACAGCGAGACCACCATGTGTCCTGGCTGAGGCGTATGGAGGGAAAGTTACGGCTTATCTACGAGACTATGACGTGCACTCGCACTTCGGACGTTGCTCACCAACACGGAGCACAGCGGCCCCCACGTCCGTCGACGCAGCAGCACCCCGAGCAGCGACAACATACGCGACCTCGCCTATCACCGCAGCGGACGCCCGCACCTCCTCCTCCTGACCAGCCTGGAGGTTCGGTGTGGCAGCAGACGCAACACAACCCTACGTCGAGCTTCCAATTTCGGCCACAACCCCAGCCACATGGTATGTATATACATGTATACTATTTTTCCATAAAAACAAAGTGAATACTTAAGTTAGTGCGATGCAGGTGCTTTCATGTCCGGGAAACCGTCGTCTATGTCCGGATCCGCGTGGGGGAGTGATCAGGAAGGCGGAAACCAGATGGACGAGATCAACACTTAGATGCAACTGTATGCGACCCCTCCACCTTACAGCACGCATCAAACATAGGTCACACCCCCACCGGAGCTGACGCAGCCCACGCAGGAGCAGCAGTTTAACGAGGACGGTACCCCTGTTTGTCAACCTCGGGCGGTAAATAGGTATGGATGGTCGACACCCCAGGATCCTCCAGAGCGTCGTGGCAGACGGAAGTAGCGAGACCTATCTCTATCTACCTATGTACTCCCTCCATTCCACAATATAAGATGTTTTAGCATTTCTCTTTCCATCCGTATCTAAACATGTTTTAGTGTAAATTTGATGAGGACATCCCTACTGTAGATGCAACCGCAGATACTACACCATCTCCATTACAAGGACCTATCACTAGAGCTCGTGCACGTCAACTTAATCAACAGATACTTTCGTTCTTACAAGCTACTCCTAATATTCATGAGAATATGATGCTGCCTAAATCAAATGTGTTTGTCTCTCTTAGGAATGATGGACCAAACATGGACGCGAGGGACAAATTATGGAGCATGTACGTCAATGGAGATGGCAGCAGGAGTGCACATGAGGAAGGAGATGACGCTGCCAATGGAGACTATGATGATTGAGGACTTGGACGAAATATTCATGCCTATACTTCATATTTTCGTCCATAGTCACATATGGTGCTGCGCCACCTTTATTTATGGGCCAGGGCCCATATAATTTCGTATCAGACTTAATAGTGCATTTTTACAGGCTAATTTTTTTAAATAATACATGAAAATTATTTAATTTTGGAAATATTACGCAATTTTTTTTTCAAAAATATTATCCAATCGATGTTGCTGAAGCCGACAGGACCTTGTCGTCATTGGTGAAGCCGAGTAGGGACCTGCCATCCTTGGTGGCATACCAGTGGCGTGTTTTGGCATACCAGTGGCACGTTTTGTGAGTGCATGCCACTAGTAACTAGTACCAGTGGCGTGTTTTTGCCAGTGCACGCCACTAGTCGTCTTCCGCAAAGACGACAAGGACTAGTCGTCTTCGCCAAGGACGACAGGTCCCTACTCGACTTCACCAATGACGACAAGGTCCTATCGGCTTCAGCAACGCCGATTGGATAATATTTTTTTAAAAAAATAGATTTGCGTAATATTTCCAGAATTAAATAAATTTCGTGTATTATTTAATTTTTTTTGGCTTTTTAAAGTCCGTATTGAGGGAGGAAAGTCCACCTAGGGTTGGATTCGGCCACCACCTCTTGGCTGGCCGAAACCCCTTCCTTTCCTCCTTATATACCCCCCTTAGGTCATCGTTTAGACTTGGATTTTGTTTAGTTAAAAGTTAGCCAACTGCTGCAACTTCGTGTACTCTATCTCATCGAAAGATCGGACTACCTTTGCCATATCAAGTGGTATCAGATTTCAGGTTGATCGGTGAGATTTACAGTTTTACTAGTGTAGATTGCATCTGTTTTCTTCATACCTACAGTCCACGAAAAAAGCCAAAAAAAATCTTAGGGTTAGATCATCCCGTCCTAAAACTAGTCCGGGCCTGTTGCATAATCTTTTCAGTGTATTGCATCGTTGAGTCTTTGTCTGCATCGTTGTGTCGAGTTGCTGGTCTTAGTGTCTAGTCCCTTAGAGTTTTCGAGTTCAAATCACATCTAGTCATCGCTGCCGCCGCACCATCTTCCACGCTTGCAGACCACCGCCTTCCATCCACCAGTCCTTCCGCCGCCACTACCAACACCCACCACTACTCTCCGCCGCCAAACTCCCTCCAGAGCTACTCCATCACACCACTGCTTCGCCGCTATACCCTCTCGCCGCCACACCCTTTGTTGTGCCGTCGTACCAAGTAGGGTTAGGGTTTTGGAGATTCGTTTTCCGTTTGTTTCCTTATCCGCCAAGTCTACGCTAACAAGGTAGAGTTCAACTCGGTTACTCCTTGGTCGCGTAGCACTCCCCACCCTCATCCGCAAAAAAAAAGAGTCTGGCACGCTTTGTAGAGCACTTTCGGAAAAAAATTGAGCCTACCCTCGTTTTTCAGTACAGGGATTCTTTTGAGACAGTTGTCATCATAGTGATATTTTTGCGACCGCGTTTTCAGCGCATCGCACGCTTCACAGAGCATACCATCTCGCTTTCAGTGCATATTGTTGTGGGTATCTTACTCACGTATCTGTTAGTTTTCTGTGATCTTCACATATATCTTGCTGTTACGAGCTATCCATTTGTGCTTGTTGTTGCCACGCCTTGACTTTGTTGGTGATATCGGCTCGCGTCTCTAGTACGGTCTAGCCTAGGACCAGCACAGTACCATCTTTGAGCGTTGCTTCAACTTGCACTCCTGTTTTGATTATTGCTATACCATATATAAAGTCATCCTAAAGCTCCACAGATTTCTCCTACGTACTTTGTACCTCGCCTGGTGATCGCTTTGTCCAATCTTCGGAGTGCTGATCTTTGTGGTCGCCGTGACGCCCTCCTGCTTGGTAAGGAATTTGTAAGAGCCTTGTATTTTGCCTCACGGATTGCGTGTCTCCGACCACTTCCTAGTAGTTCATAGGAACATATTCTTCTCTTTGTTTCTTGTTTTCTACTAATCATGTCAGGGGACGAGAAGACCGAGATGACCAACAAGGAGCTGCAGGAGCACTTTGAGAAGATGGTTACGGACCATGCTTTGGACACTGAGGAACGAATTCGTGGTGCTATGGACAAGATTGATGATTTGGAGGGTACCGTCAACGCCAAGTTCAACGACGTCAACACCACCTTGGCTGAATTGTCCGGCAAGTTTGATCGCTTGTTGGGACAGTTGCAGCCACCCTACATACCGCCTCCCGTGGTGCAAGGCGCCGCAGTTCCACGGGCAGGTCGTGTACCTCTACAGGACCCTCAAGCTTCGGCACCATCTGCTGCTGGCCATGTTGTCAATCCCGTCGAGCATGGTGACGGATACGCAGCGGACGCCGACTATCCACCGGGTCGTCTACATGTACATCCAGGCAACCTTGCACACCGGCAGCAAGCGCAGGTACGCGAAGACGACCATGTTGCTAAACTGAAATTAGTTATTCCACCTTTTGAGGGTCGCTATAATCCTGATGCTTATCTTACATGGGAACTAGAAGTAGAACAACGTTTTGCATATTTACAGTATCCCGAGGATAGACGTGTTTGTGCCGCCACTTGTGAATTTACTGGCTTTGCTTCTGTTTGGTGGTCTGAACATTGTCGTCTTTATCACGATAATATTCCTACTACTTGGGCTGCTTTAAAAGATGCTATGAGTACTCGTTTTGTACCTCCTTATTATCAGCGTGAAATGTTACAAAAACTCACCCGTTTACAACAAGGTAAAAAATCTGTAGAAGAGTATTATCAAGAATTGCAAACAGGTTTGATTCGTTGTGGTATTATTAAGGATAATGAAGCTATGTTTGCACGCTTTTTGGGTGGGTTGAATAGGGATATTCAAACAATTCTTGAATATAAGGAGTACAATACTATCACCCAGTTTATTTCATCTTGCTTGCAAAGCTGAACATGAAGTGCAGGATCGTCAACCGCGGACAAGGCCTAATTTTTCTACAGGTCGTACGTCTTCGTGGACGCCACGCCAACCGGAGGCCAGCTCCCGTGGTTCTGCACCTCCTCCTTCGACCAACAAGTCTAGCATGCCACCATCACGCACACCGGCACCGAGTCCTCTATCAACATCTAATGGGCCAGCTTGGAGTTCGGTGTCCACGGGAAGAACAAGGGATGTGCAATGCCGCCGTTGTTGGGGATATGGTCACATCGAGAGATAGTGCAAGACACAGCGTGTGATGATCGTGCGTGAAGATGGAGAGTATGATTCTGCAAGTGATTATGATGAAGAGACTCTCGCGCTTATTTCTGCACAACAAGAAGATAATGAAGATTCTGAGCAGGACATAGAGGTCATGGGCACTGAGGATGCTGATAATTATAGGAGCTTGGTTGCATATCGCGCTTTGAGTGTGCAGCTTAGTCAAGAACAGAATCAGCGCCACAACTTGTTTCACACACGCGGTGTTGTGAAGGACCGTGCTATTCGAATCATCATTGATGGTGGAAGCTGCAATAATTTAGCAAGCATTGAGATGGTGGAGAAGCTTTCTCTCTCTACACGGCAGCACCCCCAACCATACCATATTCAATGGTTCGACAGCACAGGTAGACTAAAGGTAACACGAACTACACGTGTGCATTTTAATATTGGGACATATTCTGATTTTGTTGATTGTGATGTTGTGCCCATGCAAGCTTATTCATTGTTACTTGGTAGACCATGGCAATATGATAAAGAATCAGTGCATAATGGTAGAACTAATCATTACACTCTTATGCATGATGGAAAGAAAATTGGTCTTAAACCTTTGACTCCTGAACATATTTTGAAAGATGATCTTGCTAGAGCTAGTAGAGCATAAAATCAGGAGAAACGAAAGAGTGAAAACCAGATTGTTGCTAATGAAGTGATGCCACATAAGAATACTACTAAATCTGGTTCTAAATTACCTAATGAAATTCGTTTGAAGCATCCAACTTTACTTGCTACCAAATCTGATATTTCTGACTTGGATGTGAATACTTCTGTTTGTTATGCAATCATATGCAAAGAGGTTGATGTAGCCCCACATGTGGACAACACCATGGACACCATGCCAAATGGCCCAATGACAAGATCAAGAGTCAAGGCTCTTCATGAAAAGGTGACCTCGCTCCTCTCGATGTGTGATCTCGACCTTCCTTTGAATGGCTTGCTACTTCATGCCGGTACCTTATGCATACTCAGGATCCACCCGGATGATGACCCACAATGGAGTCAAGGAGATGACCAAGAGAAGGTCCAAGATGATGGAGAAGATGGACAAGAGGAGATCCAAGAAGAGGGACAAGAAGAGGAGGGAAGATGCGAAGACAGGGTGGCCGGCCTCCCAGCCGGCCTAGGCCGGCCCCAAGGCCGGGCCCCAACCCGAGGCGACCGGCCTCCCAGCCGGCCCAGGCCGGCCTCCATACCGGCCCAGGCCGGCCCCCAGGCCGGGCCACACCCCGACGCCGCCGGCCCCCGCGCCGGCCTCCCAGCCGGCCTCCAGGCCGGCCTAGGCCGGCCCCCAGGCCGGTCACCCACCTGAGCCGGCCGGCCTCCAGGCCGGCCTAGGCCGGCCCCCAGGCCGGTTCCCCACCTTCCTGCCCCGTTTTGTAATAGACTATAAATAGCTTTCCACTTTCCCCATTTGGAGGGCAGACTGAATTTGAGACTTGTGTGAGCTATGCTCCTCCTCCCTCGTAGCTAGGGTGCCTCGTTGAGGTAGATCTTGTTGTTGCTACTCTTTCACTGCGGTGTCTCTAGTAGTGCAAACCAATCTTTCACTGCGGTGATTCTATTGGATCGGTGGACCGGCCGGTAAGAGCAATCGGTTTCAACAAGAGTAAGTTTGGCTTTGATTCTTCGATCCAAAGGCTACCTTTTTGAGGGTTTGTTGTTGGGTGGAGTTCTTAGCAGGATTTGCTAGTTATCCTTGTGTTTTGCCCACGAATCCCCCTCGTTTCCCCTCATGTTCTTCGTGTTCATCCCCGTTTCCCCCTCAAATCCGTGAAGATCGGGCCTAGCCCTACAACATTTGGTATCAAGAGCAAGGGTTTCCACGGATTTGGATCGTGTTTCCACCGTTTATTAGCCATTTTCCACCAAAATTTTTCTTTCCCATACCAATTTCGAAAATTCCAAAAAAAATAGCCCATATGGATTTCGTTCGATCTTTCGATTTGGTGAGCGATTTGTGGTTTTGATCCACGGATCTCGTGCTTAAGACCTTTTCCCCACTTTCCGTTGGTGTTTTCCGGAGGCCTTTTCCGCTCCAAGCCCAAGCGTGCCGCGCAATTCGTCGCCGGCGGTACTACCGTCCGAACGGCCGTTACTACCGCCCGCAATCGGTCTTACCGCCCGTTCGGCCGGTGCTACCGCCGCACGACTATTCACCGACTTCATCTTCGTGTCGCTTCATCGCTACCTCGACGACATCAAAGGTATAGCTTCCGACACATCCCTTTCCATTTCGCGAAACTTTTTCCTAGGAGCTAGCTCTTCACAGTGTGAGCATTGCACTTGTGTGACACCAAGTAACCATATCATAATCTTGTGAGCATCTAGTGGTAGCAGACTCGGCTCGGGCAAAAGCATAAAAGCAAAAGAGAAATAGAAAAGATTCAAAAAAAAAAAAAGAGAAAAGCCGAGCCGTGATCATAGTCATCCTCAAGCTCCAATAACCAATAGAGAAATGGGTACACTTGTGCAAATCGGTTGCTCTTTCCCATACACTTGAGCTAGTTGTCCTTCGAGAGGTGGTGCGGCACGAGCATAGTCTTCGTTAGGTCCAAGTTGCTCCTCCCTATAGTCGCACCATCCACGTTTGTCTCCACGTGTGAGTCTCCTTTGTTTCTCGGATTGTGTGGTTAGTCTCTTTTGTTTCGTGGTCCTTGTGGTTATCCTCCACTTATTGCAATAGCCTTTTCGTTGGTTTTGTTTCGATTTCTTGCCACTTTACCATACCTAAGCTCCTCATAAGTGTGTGTGTGAGTCGCTTTTGGATCACTAATCAACCAACTCTTACTCTTGTGACACTTTTGTCTCGGAAGGCAGCCCATTGGTTCAATACTATCAACCAAGGTAAGAGCGGTTATTAGCCACCACATATTCCACATATCACTTGTGTTTGCTTATCATGGCTAGGGAAGAACAAGACGCCGACTTCGGCAAACAAGCGGAGTCCCTTAGGAGGTACATCGACGACAACTTTCGTCGCTATGAGGAGCGCCATCAAGCCGCTCAACATGAAAACAATGAGCGCTTCGCTCAAATCCAAGATTCCATGAGCAAGCTACTCGAGCGTGATCATAGTCGCTCTTCAAGGTCAAGTTCACGAAGCTCCCGCCACTCCACCGCAAGAAGCCACGCACGGAGTGAGAATGATCAAGGGCATCAGCCATCGCCAAGAAATGCCTGGGCAACAAGCGAACATGGATCCTCAACAACACCAAGACCAACATCGTCAAGAAGAGCCGCACCCCCAAGCGATCGTACACCATCACCAACATCAAGATCGCCATCAACAAGAAGTTCCAATTCCAAATGTCAATTTGGATCCCCCACTCCGCCATGAGGACAATCGACATCATCGTCACGATCTTCCTCCACATCGAGCCCGCCGAGTGCCATTGGCCGACAATCATGTTGATATTGAAGATGACGAGGATTATGTTCCACACCACCACCCAAGGCATCGTCACCGAGACCGCCATCGCCACCATGATGATGATGATGAGGATGATCGCAAGAACCGTTTCAATCCTCCCAAGCTCGTCATTCCTAAGTTCCATGGCACCAACGACCCGGAAGACTATATTGCATGGGAATCCAAGGTCTCCAAACTATTTCGAGTCTACAAGGTGCCGCAAGACAAACGAGTTGACCTCGCATCCCTCGAGTTTGAAGGCTATGCGCAACTATGGTGGGAACAACTCCAAGCATCCTTTGAAGACCCAATAGACACATGGAATGACATGAAGAAGGAAATGCACAAGCGCTTTGTGCCACATCATTATGCACGCGATTTGTACAAGAAGCTACAAGAACTCAAGCAAGGTCTCAAGACGGTCGACGAGTACTACAAGGAGATGGAGTCCACTCTCTCCCGTGCACACATTGTAGAGTCCGAGGAACAATCAATGGCACGTTTCTTGAACGGCCTCACGTACCCCATCAAGAAGATAGTGGAATTCCAACCTTATGAGAACCTTGTTGAGCTCGTTCATCAAGCCATGAAGGCCGAGCGCCAAGTCGCCGAAGAGCTCAAGTATGTCAAGGCCAAGTCCTTCTTCGCCACTAGAGCTTCATCATCAACACAACCCATGACTCAAGTCCAAGCTCAAGGCAATGCCAAAAGTTCTACACCGCAACCCACTACCACTTCCAAGAAGACGACGCCCTCACCACAAGCCGTCAAGTCATATATCACTTGCTACAAGTGTGGAGGTCAAGGGCACAAGTCATTTGAATGCACCAACAAGAAGGTGATGATAGTCAATGACAATGGAGACTATGAGTCCATGAGTGAAGATGAGTACCACGCATTGAACAAGGTGGCCACGATGCAAAGCTTGGATGACGACGATGACTACATCTATTGTGATGGTGACCCCAACCCCACTCTAGTTGTCACTCGAGTCTTGACTACAATCAACCAAGGTGATGACGCTCAAAGATGCAACTTGTTCCAAACCAAGGCCGGCATCAACGGCAAATCAATCAAGGTAATCATTGATGGTGGGAGTTGTCACAACTTGGCAAGCAAGGAGCTATGTGAGAAACTCAACTTGACGTACAAGAAGCACCCCAATCCTTACCATGTGCAATGGCTAAGTGACTCCGGCACCGTGAGGATCCAACACACGGTTCAAGTATCCTTCAAGATTGGCTCTTACGAGGACACGGTGGATTGTGATGTGGTGCCAATGTCGGTTTGCCACTTACTTCTTGGCCGTCCTTGGCAATTTGACAAGGCCGTTACTCATAATGGGCACACCAACTACTATAGCTTCAAATGGAACAATAAGATCCTAGTGCTCCGCCCAATGACGCCAAGCCAAATCATCGCCGACAACGCCAAGACAATTGTAAGAGCGCAAGAAAAACAATCCCCTAGTGAGTTGAGTGGTGAGAGAGCGAACCACATTCACGTGAGTGAGAGCCACAAGCCAAATATGAGTGAGAAAGGGAAAAGAGTGAGTCCCGGCGTAGTCTTGTTAGCCACCAAAAGTGAGATGCGAGAAGTGAGAGCAAACCCATCCACGTTCCACTTCGTGCTCTTATGCAAAGGAGATGGCAAAGACACTAATGACTTAACCCAAGTTCCTCCGCCTATGTTGTCTATTTTGCAGGAATTCAAAGATGTCTTTCCGGATGAGCTACCTCAAGGACTTCCTCCCCTCCGTGGAATCGAGCATCGAATCGACCTCATTCCCGGTGCCCCGCTACCCAATAGAGCGCCATACCGCACCAACCCCGAGGAGACAAAGGAGATCGAGCGCCAAATTCAAGAACTCCTCGCCAAGGGACATGTTCGTGAAAGCTTGAGTCCGTGCGCCGTTCCGGTCATCCTCGTCCCCAAGCAAGACGACACACTCCGAATGTGCATGGATTGCCGTCCCATCAACAATATCACGGTGAGGTATCGACATCCTATCCCACGACTTGATGACATGCTAGATGAGCTTAGTGGTGCCACTATCTTCTCCAAAATTGATTTGAAAAGTGGCTATCACCAAATCCGTATGCATGAAGGAGATGAATGGAAAACCGCATTTAAAACAAAACTTGGTCTTTACGAGTGGCTTGTCATGCCCTTTGGTCTTTCCAATGCTCCTTCAACATTTATGCGTCTTATGAATCACGTCTTGCGCACTTTCATTGGCAAGTTTGTGGTTGTCTACTTTGATGATATCCTTGTGTATAGCAAATCCTTGCATGAACATGTCGACCATGTGAAGCAAGTTTTGTTGGCCCTTCGTAATGCTTCCCTCTTTGCCAACCTCAAGAAATGC
Organism: Puccinellia tenuiflora; assembly: GCA_012064385.1. Lineage (NCBI taxonomy): Eukaryota > Viridiplantae > Streptophyta > Magnoliopsida > Poales > Poaceae > Puccinellia > Puccinellia tenuiflora. Next base: position 921,157 of record QRDG01000118.1, read on the forward strand.
ACCTTTTGCACCGACAAGCTTGTGTTTTTGGGTTATGTAGTTTCTTCAAAAGGAATTGAAGTTGACACTTCTAAGATTGAGGCAATCACAAATTGGCCACCGCCAACTAACCTTGCTCAACTTCGTAGCGCTCTTGGTTTGTTTGGGTTTTATCGTCGCTTTGTGAAAGATTTTAGCACAATTGCTTGCCCCTTGAATAAGCTTACCAAAAAGAATGTACCCTTCATTTGGGGCAATGCTCAAGAATCGGCTTTCAATGAACTCAAGAAGAGATTGACCGAAGCTCCTTTACTTGCTTTACCAGATTTCTCCAAAACTTTCGAACTTGAGTGTGACGCTAGTGGCCTTGGCATCGGTGGCGTCCTCATGCAATGTGGCCGTCCCGTTGCCTATTATAGCGAAAAATTTGATGGTGCTCGCCTAAACTACCCAATCTACGACAAGGAACTCTATGCCTTAGTACGTGTTTTGGAAGTGTGGCAACACTACCTTTGGCCCAAAGAGTTTGTTATCCATTCCGATCATGAATCTTTGAAATATTTGAAAACCCAAGCCAATTTGAACAAAAGGCATGCCAAATGGGTTGAATTCATCGAGTCTTTTCCCTATGTGGTGAAGTACAAAAAAGGCAAGGGCAATATCGTTGCGGATGCTCTTTCCCGCAAGATGATCTTACTCACCCAACTTGAAATCAATGTTTTGGGTCTTGATGACCTTAAAGAACTCTATGCTTCGATTCTTTCTTTGGTCCTATCTTTACCAAGTGCACAATTGACAAAGGTTGCGATGATTTCTACTTGCACAAGGGTTTCTTGTTTAAGGCTAACAAACTATGCATTCCCGAGTCCTCGCTCCGTTTGTTACTTCTACAGGAATCACATAGTGGAGGACTCATGGGACACTTTGGACGTGACAAGACACTCGCCATGCTATCTACACACTACTTTTGGCCACGGATGACGCGTGATGTGGAGCGCTTGGTGCGCCGTTGCCCAACTTGCCTCAAAGCTAAGTCCACGTTGAACTCTCATGGCCTTTATATGCCTTTACCAATACCACACACACCTTGGTCCGACATTAGCATGGATTTCGTCTTAGGATTACCTCGCACAAAGAATGGCAAAGATTTAATATTTGTTGTTGTCGATCGCTTCTCGAAAATGGCACACTTTATTCCTTGCAATAAGACCAACGATGCTTCACACATTGCAACTTTGTTCTTTAGGGAAATCGTTCGTCTACATGGAGTGCCGAAGACCATTGTTTCGGACCGCGATGTCAAGTTCACCAGCTACTTTTGGAAGGCATTGATGGCAAAGCTAGGAGTCAAGCTCCTCTTCTCCACCGCTTACCACCCACAAACCGACGGCCAAACCGAGGTGGTGAATCGAAGCTTATCAACTCTCCTTCGCGCATTAATCAAGCCAAACATCAAGGGTTGGGAGGAATGCATACCGCACGCCGAGTTCGCCTACAACCGTGCCTCCCACCGTGCGACCAAGCGAAGCTCGTTTGAGGTTGTCTATGGGTTCAACCCCAACACCGCCCTAGACATCCTACCACTTCCTCTACACGAGCGCACCGACATGGATGTCGACAAAAGAGCCGACTACATGAAGACATTACATGAGTCAACACGAGCAACTCTAGAGGAGCACACAAAGCGCCAAGCCACCAAGATCAACAAGTTGAAGAGGCCCATGGTATTCGAAGAAGGAGACCTTGTGTGGCTACACCTCCGCAAGGACCGTTTTCCGGATGAAAGAAAATCCAAGCTTGCTCCTCGCGGTGACGGACCTTTCAGAGTGCTCAAGCGCATCAACGACAACGCATACAAGATCGACATACCAACCTCAAAGTACTTGGTGCATGACACGTTCAACGTCGCCGACCTATCCCCTTTCCACGGAGATGCAAGCGTTCAAGAGGATGACGAGTCGAAGACGACTCTTTCCGAAGGGGGGGGAGATGATGTAGCCCCACATGTGGACAACACCATGGACACCATGCCAAATGGCCCAATGACAAGATCAAGAGTCAAGGCTCTTCATGAAAAGGTGACCTCGCTCCTCTCGATGTGTGATCTCGACCTTCCTTTGAATGGCTTGCTACTTCATGCCGGTACCTTATGCATACTCAGGATCCACCCGGATGATGACCCACAATGGAGTCAAGGAGATGACCAAGAGAAGGTCCAAGATGATGGAGAAGATGGACAAGAGGAGATCCAAGAAGAGGGACAAGAAGAGGAGGGAAGATGCGAAGACAGGGTGGCCGGCCTCCCAGCCGGCCTAGGCCGGCCCCAAGGCCGGGCCCCAACCCGAGGCGACCGGCCTCCCAACCGGCCCAGGCCGGCCTCCAGGCCGGGCACCCACCAGAAGCCACCGGCCTCCATACCGGCCCAGGCCGGCCCCCAGGCCGGGCCACACCCCGACGCCGCCGGCCCCCGCGCCGGCCTCCCAGCCGGCCTCCAGGCCGGCCTAGGCCGGCCCCCAGGCCGGTCACCCACCTGAGCCGGCCGGCCTCCAGGCCGGCCTAGGCCGGCCCCAGGCCAGTCACCCACCTGAGCCGGCCGGCCTCCAGGCCGGCCTAGGCCGGCCCCCAGGCCGGTTCCCCACCTTTCCTGCCCCGTTTTGTAATAGACTATAAATAGCTTTCCACTTTCCCCATTTGGAGGGTAGACTGAATCTGAGACTTGTGTGAGCTATGCTCCTCCTCCCTCGTAGCTAGGGTGCCTCGTTGAGGTAGATCTTGTTGTTGCTACTCTTTCACTGCGGTGTCTCTAGTAGTGCAAACCAATCTTTCACTGCGGTGATTCTATTGGATCGGTGGACCGGCCGGTAAGAGCAATCGGTTTCAACAAGAGTAAGTTTGGCTTTGATTCTTCGATCCAAAGGCTACCTTTTTGAGGGTTTGTTGTTGGGTGGAGTTCTGAGCAGGATTTGCTAGTTATCCTTGTGTTTTGCCCACGAATCCCCCTCGTTTCCCCTCGTGTTCTTCGTGTTCATCCCCGTTCCCCCCTCCAATCCGTGAAGATCGGGCCTAGCCCTACAACAGAGGTCCTGTTTTCTTTTGAGGATATGCCTTCCTCTTTGCCACCCGCTGTTGCTAACATTTTGCAGGAGTATGCGGACGTTTTTCCCAAGGAGATGCCACCGGGGCTGCCACCCATTCGAGGAATAGAGCACCAAATTGATCTCATACTGGGTGCTTCGCTTCCAAACCGTGCAGCCTACCGTACCAACCCTGAGGAGACGAAAGAGATTGAATGACAAATTCAAGAACTACTCGACAAAGGTTATGATCGTGAGTCTCTTAGTCCATGTGCTGTCCCTATTCTTTTGGTACCAAAGAAAGATGGTTCTTCTCGCATGTGTACTGATTGTAGGGCTATTAATAATATCACAATTCATTATAGACACCCTATACCACGTTTGGATGATATGCTTGATGAATTGAGTGGCTCTACCATGTTCTCTAAAATTGATTTGCGTAGTGGTTACCACCAAATTCGTATGAAATTGGGAAATGAATGGAAAACAATATTCAAAACTAAATTGGCTCTACGAGTGGTTAGTGATGCCTTTTGGTTTAACTAATGCTCCTAGTACTTTCATGATATTAATGCATGAAGTTTTTCGTGCTTTCATTGGACGTTTTGTGGTGGTCTCCTTTGATGATATATTGATTTACAGCAAATCTTTAGAGGATCGTGTGGCTCATTTGCGTGCTGTTTTCGATACTTTGCGTGCTGCACGTTTATTTGGTAACCTTGAGAAGTGCACCTTTTGCACCGATCGAGTTGTGTTTCTTGGCTATGTTGTTACCGCGCAGGGCATTGAAGTGGATCCCGCAAAGATTGAGGCGATTTCGAGTTGGCCGACTCCGCTAACGGTCACCCAAGTGAGGAGTTTCCTTGGCCTCGCTGGGTTCTACCGGCGTTTTGTCAAAGACTTTGGGTCTATTGCAGCGCCGCTGAATGAGCTTACAAAGAAGGACGTGCCCTTTGTTTGGGGCGATGCACAACAGGAGGCTTTCATGCTATTGAAAGATAAGTTAACACATGCTCCTTTGCTCCAACTTCCTGATTTTAATAAGACTTTTGAGCTTGAATGTGATGCTAGTGGAATTGGGTTGGGAGGTGTGCTATTACAAGATGGAAAACCTGTTGCATATTTTAGTGAAAAATTGAGTGGGCCTAGTCTGAACTATTCAACTTATGATAAGGAATTATATGCTCTTGTTCGGACTTTAGAAACTTGGCAGCATTATTTATGGCCTAAAGAATTTGTTATACATTCTGATCATGAATCTTTGAAGCATATTCGTAGTCAAGCAAAACTGAACCGTCGTCATGCTCAGTGGGGTTGAATTTATTGAGTCTTTTCCTTATGTTATTAAACACAAAAGGGTAAAGACAATGTTATTGCTGATGCTTTATCTCGACGCTATACTATGTTGTCTCAGCTTGACTTTAAAATATTTGGATTGGAAACCATTAAAGCACAATATATACATGATGTAGATTTTAAAGATGTATTGCAGAATTGTAAAGAAGGGAGAACTTGGAACAAATTCGTCCGTGCTAACAAACTTTGTGTCCCAGATAGTTCCGTTCGTCTTTTGTTGATTCAGGAGGCGCATGGAGGAGGATTGATGGGTCATTTTGGTGTGAAGAAGACGGAGGACATCCTTGCTGCACACTTCTTTTGGCCACGAATGCGTAGGGACGTGGAGAGATATATTGGCCACTGCACTACTTGTCAAAAAGCTAAGTCACGTCTTAATCCGCATGGTTTATATATGCCTATTCCTGTTCCTAGTGTGCCTTGGGAGGATATTTCTATGGACTTTGTTTTGGGATTACCTCGCACACAGAAGGGGAGGGATAGTATTTTTGTTGTTGTGGATAGATTTTCGAAAATGGCACACTTTATTCCCTGTCACAAAACTGATGATGCTACACATGTTGCTGATTTGTTCTTTCGTGAAATTGTTCGTTTGCATGGTGTGCCAAATACTATAGTTTCAGATCGTGACACTAAATTTCTTAACCATTTTTGGAGATGCTTATGGGCAAAGTTGGGAACTAAGTTGCTGTTTAGGACTACATGTCATCCCCAAACTGATGGGCAAACTGAAGTGGTTAATAGAACTTTGTCTACTATGTTAAGGACTGTTTTAAAACAGAATTTCAAAAAGTGGGAAGAATGCTTGCCTCATATCGAATTTGCTTATAATCGTTCCATGCATTCTACTACTAAAATGTGTCCTTTTGAGGTTGTGTATGGTTTTGTTCCTCGTGCACCTATTGATTTATTGCCTCTTCCATCATCGGTGCCAAATGATCTAGATGCTACACAACGTGCTGATTTGGTGTTAAAGTTGCATGCCACTGTTAAAGAAAATATTGAACGCATGAATGCAAAATATAAAATGTATGGGGATAAGGGGAGAAAGAAAATTGTGTTTGAACCTGGAGATCTTGTATGGTTACATTTGCGCAAAGACCGTTTTCCTGATTTGCGCAAGTCCAAGTTAATGCCACGGGCTGATGGTCCTTTTAAGGTGTTAGAGAAAATAAATGATAATGCATATAAACTTGAGTTGCCTGCAGATTTTGGGGTTAGTCCCACATTTAATTTTGCATATTTGAAGCCATACTTGGGAGAGAATGATGAGATGGCGTCGAGGACGACTTCAATTCAAGAAGGAGAGGATGATGAGGACATCCCTACTGTAGATGCAACCGCAGCTACTACACCATCTCCATTACAAGGACCTATCACTAGAGCTCGTGCACGTCAACTTAATCAACAGGTACTTTCGTTCTTAGAAGCTACACCTAATATTCATGAGAATATGATGCTGCCTAAATCAAATGTGTTTGTCTCTCTTAGGAATGATGGACCAATCATGGACACGAGGGACAAGTTATGGAGCATATACGTCAATGGAGATGGCAGCAGGAGTGCACATGAGGAAGGAGATGACGCTGCCAATGGAGACTATGATGATTGAGGACTTGGACGAAATATTCATGCCTATACTTCATATTTTCGTCCATAGTCACATATGGTGCTGCGCCACCTTTATTTATGGGCCAGGGCCCATGTAATTTCGTATCAGACTTAATAGTGCGTTTTTAGAGTCCGTATTGAGGGAGGAAAGTCCACCTAGGGTTGGATTCGGCCACCACCTCTTGGCTGGCCGAAACCCCTTCCTTTCCTCCTTATATACCCCCCTTAGGTCATCGTTTAGACTTGGATTTTGTTTAGTTAAAAGTTAGCCAACTGCTGCAACTTCGTGTACTCGGTTTGTGTCCAACGACCAGATCAAGACCGCTTACGGAATCCCACCTTTTCAATAAAGCTCATACTTCATCCGCAATTACGTGATTGCATCTTTGGTTCTTACTTGTTCCTCGATCGCAGGTAGAAACTAGACCGATTGGTCAGGCTGATCGTGCTGCTGCAGGATCGGTAACTCCCGGAGATTGGTTTAGCGATTGCATTGGCGCTGCGTACTTGTACGTGGAAGTCGGATCGCCAAGGTCGAACTCCACCAGAATCGACGTATCTCTATCTCATCGAAAGATCAGACTACCTTTGCCATATCAAAATTTCAAATGAACCTTGCAGTAAAACATGTCTAGGTACGAATGGAAAGAAAAATGCTAAAACATCTTATATTTAGGAACAGAGGGAGTACGAGGCATCATATTTGTGTGAGACATATTCCTATCTATGTACGAGACACTATATTTGTATGAGACATATTCCTATCTATGTATGATCAGACAATGCTTCAGACATTTATTAAAAACGGCGAGATTACAACTTTTTCATTAAAACATGCTTAAATTAACAGCTAGAACTGAAATTAAGATACAGGCGATACTTAAAAAAAATGTCATCTCCCGTCCACGCATCCTCCTGCCTCCGTCGATGGGCCACTCTTGCCCCCCTTGGACGATGCCGCTCTCTTGCCCTTCGACGATGCCGCTCTCTTGGCCGTGCTGCTAGGCATGAAGTTGTCGTCATCGTCCTCGCATCCTCCTTCCTCCGTCGATGGGCCACTCTTGCCCTTCGACGATGCCGCTTTCTTGCTCTTCGACAATGCCGCTCTCTTGGCCGTGCTGCTAGGCATGAAGATGTCATCATCGTCCTCGCTCTCCTCCGCCCATGACCACGGAAGATCTGCTAACCAATTGAGGAACTTCTCGTCCCTAGTTCTTTGGTTCACCTTCTTCCACCTTTTATGCAGCCTGAGAAGTTCCTGTCGTATTTCCTGGGGAGTCCTATGACGCCAACAATGTTTCCTCCACAATGTCGCGTCTATCTTAGTGAGAAAACTATCACTACTAATGAGTTCTTCCCATAGAACTAATTTATTGTCTACCCTAAACTCGGCAGCACACTTCAAAAGGCGCTCAGACTCATGTCGAAAAAGCTACGGTTATGAGGAAAACCGGACATTTTCGACTGAATACACTACACTGCTTATCCACCTGAGTGAGAAACGGCTTTTATAGCCCGGGAAGAGAAAAAAATGGCGCGAAAAAAGAAAGGGCGGGAGAAAATGGCGGGAAAGAAAGGGCGGGAGAAAATGACGGGAATGAGAATGGCGGGAGAAAATGACGGGAACGAGGAGGGCGGGAGAAAATGGCGGGAACGAGAAAGTGCGGGAGAAAATGGCGGGAGAATCAGTCGCGGCAAATATATGGCGAGACAACATATTTTTCATATGTTTTATTTAGCATCTAAAACTAAAATGGAGATACAAATAAATAGAGATACAAGTATACAAAGAAATAGAGGTAGGGCGGGAAAGGCATGCAGCAGTCGGTGTGGCCTAAGCCGAAAAGCTCTAATCGGCTTCGACCAGGCCGATATGCCTGCTCGGCGTAGCCAAAGCCGACCAGGTCTGCCAGCCATGGCAGCGCCCGGGAGGGTGGCAGGCCGACAAGCTCGTCGGCTTCGTCGACACCGATAGGACCTGCTCGGCCTCCGTGACGCCGATAGGGCCTGCTCGGCCTCGCCAAGCCGAGGTTGTATTATTTCTGTAATTCTTTCAAAATACGTATTATTTCTAGAAAACAATTAAAAAAATGTATTATTTAAAAAAATCGAGCATTACTCGGCACGCACAACGTCGAGGAAGGAACCTGAAAAAGAAAAAGAAAATTGGGCCGAGCCACACATGGAAGGATCAATCAGCAAGCAGGAATCTATCGAGGAAATCGTACTCCTTGCAAAGCGACTTGCTCGTTTCCCCTAAAAAAAAAGCGACTTGCTCGTATCAGGAACTAGTACTCTTTTCATATCGAGTACGAGGCAGATTTCTTGTTTTTCTCGTTCAAGTCTATATTGTGCACGCTCGGGGATCGAGGAATCTAGCAAGCAAAGTGGTAGTACTAGCACGGAACCAAGCAATGGAATCTGACCCAGAACTCAATATTTGGGAGTGCTACCAGTACGTCAATTCAAGCTGTTCACTCCGGCCAAGTGATCGAGGAACCAATGATCGATCCCTACTGAGAATTGAAGCTGAAAATCAATCTATGTTGCTGCGCTCGAAATTTGTTTCTTTCTTGTCACATGGAGGAATTTTCCATGGAACTTGCTGCGCTACATATCGCATTGGGACATACTACGAGGAAGCTCGGATGGATCCCCCCCCCCCCCCCCCCCCCTATGATTTCTTAATTGTTACGGGATTGAACTTGTCACCGGAATATACTTGGAACTCGTCAGCATATTCTGGATCCTCGGAATACTTAATAATTCACCGGAATTCTCTGGCGTAACGACAAGGAGAAGGCATCAACCATGTTTATATTCAAATTGGCATCACTTATTTTTGGAGGAAAATGGGAATAACTCTAATGGAAAAGGAATTCAATTTTTACTCAACGGAAGAGCGGAATATTGCTTAATGGAATTGAACACAAAGGTCTCATTTCTCTTGATGATCCATTGGAAGTTAGTGACCAAATTGTTTATTATGATAACTCCATGTGGAGGTAAACTAATTATAGGAACACATGCTCGAAATTTATTGTTGACGGTATGTACGACTTGGTAACATATCAAGGAACATAATTAGTGGATTATTAATTCTGGAATTCTAAACTTATAAGTGGGAGGATTATGATACTTCATCAACATATATTTACAATGTTTTTTGGACACTCCTACTTGAGGTGAATATATATATTATTCTATTTCATGATTGCACTTGATATGTTATTTATATGTTTTACAATACAAGTCGGAAGGTTTTTCTTGTATTAACATCTCATACTGAAGTGGAAAATCAGTTCGGCAAAGGATTTAAAGGTTTGAAACTGATTGGTGGGGGAAGTACACTTCAGGAAGATTAAATGTATCTAATGTAATGAGTATGGAATTATTCACCGTTGTCTTATGTCATATACTCCATGGTTGAATGGAGGAATACAACTCTTGGTTATTCCCTTGATTATGTGGAAAAGCATTACATACTACTATTTGTTCAGTAAGTCATTATTTTTTATTTTGTGAACTGGAAGGAAATTATCTATTTATACTTTGATAGTATGGAATTGGAATGATTGTGAAGGGTTCGTTGCATAGAAAACAAAAATTTTCCTACAAAACAAGCGGAAGAAACCCACCGGATCTAGATCTATTAGATGAAGGTAGCGAGAAGGAGATCCAATCTCTTACCCTCGAAGAACGAACAAAGCCTTTTGTCGATGCAGGGGTTGGTCTGTCGATCCCCGCAACTAGACTCATCTAGTCGCGAGGAGATGTATTATCCGATCCGAGATCCAATCCGATGGAGTGCCGCACGAGCAACACCTCCGCGGTATCCACACGTACAGCTCGATGAAGACTTCTTCTCCTTGATCCCGCAAGCGAGGAAGAAGTGGCTCGCGAGATTCCAGCAGCACGACGGCGTGGTGGTGGATATGGTGGAAAAATTCCTGCAGGGCTTCGCCAAGCGGCTGCAGGAGAAAGGGGGGAGGTGGGAGAGGGAGGCGGCGGCTAGGGTTCAAGGGTACCATGACCCAGCCCTCCCCTCCCTCTTATATAGGCGTGGGGGGCTGCCTTAGCCCCTCCTCCAAGCCCTAGGGCCGGCGGCTAGAGGGGACTTGCTCCCCAAGTCACCCCCTAGGGTTTGGGGCGCCTCCCTTAGGCCCTTGCCGCATGGGCCTTAGGTGGCTGGTGCGGCTGGCCCATGTGGCTGCTGCACCACCCCTTTGGTCCATGTGGGCCCCATACACCTGTGGGCCCCACTTCTAGACTCCTCTAGAACCTTCTAGAATCTTTCGGTACCCTGCCGGAAAATTCCCGGACCTTTCCGATGCCTCCGGAAACTACTTTCCATATATGAATCTTATTCTCCGGACTCTTCCGGAACTCCTCGTGATGTCTAGGATCCCATCCGAGACTCCGAATCAATATTTGTTCACACCATCATTTATCTCGAGCCCTAGCTACATCGAAGCCTTAAGTGTGTGACCCTACGGGTTCGAGAACATGTAGACATGATCTGGTCAATAATCAATAGCGGGACCGGGATGCCCATATTGACTCCTACATATTCAATGAAGTTCCTTATCGATTGAACCACGATGCCTGAGATTCAATTAATCTCGTATACGATTCTCTTTGTCTCACGATATTTTACTTGCCCAAGATTTGATCATCGATATCCCCATATCTAGTTTAATCTCGTTACCCGGCAAGTTCTCTTTACTCGACCATAATATAGGATCTCTGTGATTACCACTTAATCACATGTTTGCAAACTTTATGATGCTATATTACCGAGAAGGCCTGGAGATATCTTCTCCGTCACATGGAGGGACAAATCCCACTCTTGATACATGTCACCCAACAACTTACCATCGGAGATACCTGAAAGCCATCTTTATAATCACACAGTCACGAAGCGACGTTTGATGTCCCCAAAGTAATCCTCCGGTAAACGGGAGTGACATAATCTCATGGTCTAAGGAAACTATACTTGGCATATACTAAAAGCGTTGGCAATGAAACTGTGTGACACGATCAATTGCAACTCTTTATTATTGGGTCTTGTCCATCACATCATTCTCCCCATGATTGACTCTGTTATCAAGTGACTGTAACAAGTCCATGGTTAGGAAACTCTAACCATCTCTTGACTAACGAACTAGTCCGGTAGAGGCTTACTAGGGACACCTGTTTGTTTATATTCCACACATGTATTATGTTTCCAATTACAATTATAGCATGGATAATAAACTATTATCATAAACATGAATATGCTAATAAACCATTTTATTATTGCCTCTAGGGCACATTCCCAACAGTCTCCCACTTGCACTAGAGTCAATAATCCAGTTTACATTTTCTCGATCCAACACCCATGGAGTGTCAGTGTTGATCATGTTTGCTCGTGGAAGAGGTTCTATCCATGTACTGTACTATACAGTTCTTTATGTTCTTTGCAAAATGTCAATGTCACCTACTTTGACATTACTTTAACATCATATGATAAACCTCATATCATCACATGATAAACCTCGTCATCATATGACGAATATAATATATTTGGTTACGGAGTGAGACTTTTGTTTCCCTTTTATGCCTACATGACATATGATAATTCAAAAGAACTTTCACATAGCATGTGCACCCGGAACTCACTCAATCTTGAAACAAAATTTCTCAAACCAAAATATTATATCTTTTAATCCTTGAATTAATCATATACTCCTATATGTTGTAGACTCAACAAATCGACAGTACAATCCAAGTCACTTCAATATTTTCGATCACGCTTTCGCTGCGCTTCTGCCTTCATGAGATCTCCATCTAGTTTAGTGTCATGACTTCAACCAAATCTACCATTCTCTAGATTCAATCATCTCATCTCCATGTTGAAACGACTCCTCATTCCTAACACGTTCTTCTAACCAAGAACTTGGGTCACATTTCGTCAAATACAAAATTATGGTTCTTATATGTTTAGTCCTATGAACAATTCATAGCGAACACCAACATATCCTCCAACCATTATTTCTGTACTGAGTTATCAACTCAATGTTTCACCTATTTCTCACAAGCAAATGAACCTTTCTTTTCTTGTTCCATTTTGAACTCCTTCAAAATCTTACTTAGGCTAAACATTCTGACATAATGCTTTATCAAATACATCTATCTCCATAGATATTTGACGCTCAAACTAACTTCATAAGTTATACATTGGTTCCTGACTTATTTACAACATTTATGAAATCTCTATTTCACACAAACAAGATGTTGTAAACTCCCACTCAAATATACACCATACACATATTAAATTGTGAAACCACTTTGGCTCCCACTCAGAAATATGTTATCCTTATATTTGACCATGATTAACTAGCTCCCACTCAAACATATGTCACCACATATTTTGATCATGGAAAATAGTTTCTGCTCTAACTTAATATATGTCACCACATATTTTAATTAGATCCCACTCAGTTCTTTATGCACTTTCTCGATACTTTGGACACCTCCAAAATCTTAATTAACTTTTAAATCAAGAACTCATATACGAACACTAGTACTTTGCTAGCTTTAAGTTTTATTTATTCTCTACAAAACTCCTTTTGAGGAATAAATATGTGAAACATCAATTTCACAAAATCAAGTAACAATTACTTTGTGATTTAAACTTAACATAGGATGACTCTTAGTCACTTTCGTATTTAAGGCTTCTATTTCTTTTTTGTAGTTTCGTAGGTATGTCTTGTTTCTTAAACATGACAAGTAAATCATGAACATTATTTTGCAACATGACAAAATTATATATTCTTGAATCCTACTATTCTTAGAAAAACTGAATTCGAATTCAATGATCATCATCATTAATTCCTCCTTACATGTGTCAAGTAAAACCCCAACAGAAACACTTTCCGCTGTGTTACTCGATACATTAAAGTCAAGGTCAATAACCATATTTATGTTTCTCATTTATTCCATCAACTCTTTTTATCAATGAAACCTTTTCATGATAAACCACTATAATACTTAGTACAACCAAAAACTTGGTTTGCCCCTTTTAGTTTTATGTTGTGAAACCATATCCATAGTCATATATGAATAAACACTACAAAATACTTATTCGCTTTGGCTTTCAATTATCTCATAATTACCACGACTTCTCATAACTCATATGGAATCGTTTATGCAAATCATTAAATAGATCCTTATTTAATTTGATTGTTTTCTGTCTTACAGATATATCTAAATGTTTTTCTTAAACCCTGAAAATAAATCCCTTTCTGTTAGACCACACAATGTCTAATAGAGTGTGATTACAAACTTTCAGTGTATATCAAACACCTTTGAAACAATTCTAAAATTATGTAATTTGTGACAACACTTTGCACAGGTCTCCGTACTAAACAATAACTCAAATGTCAGTCCCTTTTGATCAAATCAAAAAGACTTAATTATCTTGTTAACTTAATATCCTTATGCTCCAAAATTTATTTGATCTTATCAAATATCATAACTCAAAAATAAATACAAATTATTTACTCTTGTTATTTAGGATGGAGCGCACAAAATAATGACACTTAATATTTGCTAAAAACATACCCAACACTTGTGTTTTTCCAGCAATTCACGGCACACTTCTAAAGTAGTGGTGATTTTAGTCATACTACTTCAACAAGGCGCATGTGTTAAACATCAAAATGTTCTTCACAATACTTAGCATGAATAAAATTGTTATTATTAAGTTTTAGATATCCTTTTAGTATGTTTCTTATTTATAAATGTTCAACCAATTTATCATCTAGATTACAATAAGAATAATACACTCATAATCGAAACTTGTGATTTCCAAGAGGGACTACTCATGAAAATAGAACAACCATTGTCTTTAACATGAATAACCGTCTCACATAAGCAAGACACACTAATTAAAATCACACTTAATTCGATTACAAAACTTATTCAAATCCTCCAATAAAAAACGATAAATGTAGAGACAGATCGTCGCCAGCATCAACTCCTTGATTGCCACCATTCCGCAACGTCTTCCCAGATCCTCTATGCAAATCTCAAGTAGCAGGTCCTGTTTTCATAAAACAAAATAAGTATCAAATACTTATCAGAACCGCCACAATTGCAATTTGTACTTTAAACATTTATAACTTGTATATCACTATATACCTTATGTATTGTCAACTTCTCCTGCTATGGGTTCCACTTTGACATGACGCAGCCGAGACACAAACTCACAGAAAGTGATCGAATCCCTTCCCATGACATAGTCTCTGACATAATTCTTGAAGCTGGGGGGAAGCGAGCGCAACACCCCATCTATCGCGAAATCGTCATTCATCTCATAGTTCCAAACATCCACCAGAGTATAATACATCTTATGCATTTTCCTCAGGTGTTGTTCCAAGCAAGAGTTTTCTTCCATCTTAGTTGAAAGAAATTCATTCAGACAATCAAACCTTGCAATTCTGACTTGTGCTAAGAACCTATTCTTCAGCTCAGCGAGAATCTCATTGGCACTCAAGTCGGTGAATTGTCTACTTAGGTCAGAATTCATGAAGGTGCACATCATCCACTCGACTTTCAAGTGTGTGGTCCTCTGTTCGAGCCACTCCATGTGATCCTCATATCTTGCAGAAGTATCGGGTTTATCTTCTAAAGGTTCATCTAACACGTAGAGCTCAGCATGGGTGTGGAGGACTTCTCTCAGACGCAGGTACCACTCGACAAAGTTTGACCCATCGAGACGTAGCTCTTCAGCAAGGAAGAGTTGGTCATAGTCGGCCATGATCTACAAGGATTTTTGCAAAGACATCTTAGGATTTTTGTTTATGATAATTTTAGTTCATCTTAATCAAAATTACTACATGAACTCCCACTAAACTCAACATCTCTCTGGTTGTTTAGTGACACACGATCCAAATCCACTACACCACAACCGATCATCACGTGAGATGATGTAGCTTCAAAGGTGAACATCACCATGTTGATCATATCGTCCATATGACTCGTGTTTAACCTTTCGGTTCTTGTGTTCCGAGGCCATGTCTGTACATGCTAGGCTCGTCAAGGAAACCGTAGTATTTCCGCGTGTGTAAATCTGGCTTACACCCGTTGTATGCGAACATAGAGTCTATCACACCCGATCATCACGTGGTGTCTCAAAACGACGAACTTTTGCAATGGTGCATACTAGGGGAGAATACATCTTGATATTAACTAGAGATATCACCTTATCATGCTACTGTCGCGATCATATCTAAGCATAACAATAAGGTGCATAAAAGGATTAACATCACATGCAATTCATAATTGTGATATGATATGGCCTTTTTCTTCTTGTGCCTTTGATCTCCATCTCCAAAGCACCGGCATGATCTCCATCATCACTAACATTATGGCGCCTCCTCCATGGTTGCCATCACCAACTATTGCAACTACAACTATTGCTACTCTTAGCGATAAAGTAAAGCAATTACATGGTGATTCAATGACACGCAGGTCACATAAAATAATAGACAACCATATGGCTCCTGCCGGTTGCCGTACTCATCGACATGCAAGTCATGAAAGATTACAAACATGATCATTGCATACAATATCACAAATCACATATTGGCCATACCACATCACAGACCCTGCAAAAACAAGTTAGACGTCCTCTAATTTGTTTGTGCAATTTTATGTGGCTTGGGTCAACAAGATAGAACCGTTCTAATCTACGCAAAAACCACAACGGTGATATAGAAGTTGCTTATTTACTCATCCTTTTTAAAGGCCTTCCATTGCCAATCGCATCTCACCATAGCCAGATAAACAGACACCCGCCAGCCCACTTATACAATACAACTTGCATGTCAATCGTGAAACCGGTCTCTTGTGCGTGGACGAGTAAAGTTGGTCCGGGCCGCTTCAATCCAACCATCCAATAAAATACAAAATACACGCGAGAAGGTAGCAACAAAAATATCAACGCCCACAACTCCTTATGTTCTAATCACACCAACATCTACGAATAGATCTAGGCTCTGATACCACTGAAGGGTTCGTTGCATAGAAAACAAAAAATTTCCTACGAAACAAGTGGAAGAAACCCAACGGATCTAGATCTATTAGATGAAGGTAGCGAGAAGGAGATCCAATCTCTTACCCTCGAAGAACGAACAAAGCCTTTTGTCGATGCAGGGGTTGGTCTGTCGATCCCCGCAACTAGACTCATCTAGTCGCGAGGTGATGTATTATCTGATCCGAGATCCAATCCGATAGAGTGCACGAGCAACACCTCTGCGGTATCCACACGTACAACTCAATGAAGACTTCTTCTCATTGATCCCGCAAGCGAGGAAGAAGTGGCTCGCGAGATTCCAGCAGCACGACGGCGTGGTGGTGGATATGGTGGAAAAATTCATGCAGGGCTTGATACGTGTCAAACGTATCTATAATTTTTGATTGATCCATGCTAGTTTTGTGATATTGTCACATGTTTTTATTATCATATTAATCATTTTTATGTATTTTGTTGGACTAAGCTATTGACAAGATGCCTAGTGCCAATTTTCTGTTTTTGCTGTTTTTGTATTCCAGAAAGTCCACCACAGGAAATATCGTCGGATTGCGGAAAAAATTTACGGAGATTTTTTATAGGACGGAAGGAACCAGAGGACCAAAGGGCAGCCTGGGGGGCCACCCAGGGGCCACAGGCGGGTGGTGGCCGCGGCCCCCTAGGACCCGTAGGTGGGGCCCGCCCCTACGCTTTGGGCACCGCCTCGGCCCCCTCTGATGCCTATAAATTCCCTTTAACCCTAAAAATGACAAGGCAGTCATTATTTTTCAGAGAAGTTATCCCGACGCGCCGTCATCTCAAACCCTAGTTCAGGGGTGATTCTGAAGCAGATCCCGGCACTCTGCCGAAGAGGAGATCGATCCCGGAGGGCTCTTCATCGCCATGCCTTCCTCCGGGATGATTTGTGAGCAGTCCCACCTTGGACCATGGGTCCATGGCTGTAGCTAGATGGCAGTCTCTCTCTCTTGTGCTTCATGTCTTATGATCTTGTGAGCTGCCTAACATGATCAAGATCGATTATTGTAATGCTATGTGATGTGTTTGCTGGGATCCGATGAATTATAAAGTTATGATCAGATTGTGCATGATTCTTATATGTTGATTTATGTTCTTGCATGCTCTCCGATGTGCGTAGTTACTTTGGCCAAGTGATTGTGTGTATCTCCAAGAGTATTTATGCTAGATAGTGGGTTCATGCCCCCTTTTGTTCCTGGGCACGAGTGACAGAAACGTCTAAGGGCGAGGGTGTATTGTTGCTACTAAGGGTAAAACAGCGGTGTTAATGTCTCTTTTGATATTAGTATTGCTTACTTCATGCGCTTTACTTAATGCAAATGTCTGTTGCTTGCAACTTAATACCGATGGGTGACAGGCTGGATAGCGATCCCACGGTGGACTTTTTAGACAAAGATGAAGTTGGACACAACGGTCTTTGTTCATTGTCGTGATGCCTACTTAAATATTATCATGTTCTCTTTGTCATAGCTAGATTAAGTTTGTGTTATAATCTTGTCAATTGCCCAGCTTTAATTTGTTTACCCATCATACGATTGTTCTATTTACTTGAGTGAGTCCACTAGTGAACCTATGACCCCCGGTCCATCTTTTTACATTAATTGCAACCTTTATTCATCACTTTTCATCATCATTACTCCACTGGTCCATTTTCATATTTCATCTATTTCACTATACAATTAACCGCTTTGTTTTCTGCGAGACCGGAAAGATTGACAACCTTTCCACCGTTGGGGCAAAGTATTTTGGTTGAGTGTGTGCAGGTCCACATCTGTTGAAGATTAAGCGCCAGAGATCTTCAAAATTCACTTTGTTTTTGATTTCAAGGTCCTATTGGTTCGATAAACCTCAGTTCGTTATCGAGGGAAAACTGCTGCTTGCTACATTTCCGCCTTCGCTTGGGGCACCACCCAACTCTTCATCAGTAGCGATCAAGCTCTTTTCTGGCGCGGTTGCCGGGGATGTTGGAGATACAGCAAGGGGAGTCTCATACTCTCAATCACTTTACTTTGTTTTTGTCTTGCTTGTTTTATTTCTCGTTAGCTTATTTTTCTTGTTGTAAAATTTTTAAAACCCCCAAAAATTAGTGTAGTCTTTTATCCTGTTTTATTAGTATTCTTAGTTCTTTGGTTGTTCTTAATGGCTACTTTCTTTGAAACTAGATCTTGTTGTGGTTTCATAGAAGATCAGCAAAAATACTATAAGGAACTGTTGGGAATATGCCCTAGAGGCAATAATAAAATGGTTTATTAGCATATTCATGTTTATGATAATAGTTTATTCTCCATGCTATAATTGTATTAACCGGAAACATAATACATGTGTGGAATATAAACAACCAGTTGTCCCTAGTAAGCCACTACCAGACTGGTTCGTTAGTCAAGAGATGGTTAGAGTTTCCTAACCATGGACTTGTTATAGTCACTTGATAACGGAGTCATATCATTAGGAGTAATGATGTGATGGACAAGACCCAAATAATAAAGAGTTGCAATTGATCGTGTCACACAGTTTTCATTGCCAACGCTTTTAGTATGCCAAGTATAGTTTCCTTAGACCATGAGATTATGTCACTCCCGTTTACCGGAGGAATGCTTTGTGGACATCAAACGTCACTTCATAACTGGGTGATTATAAAGGTGGCTTTCAGGTATCTCCGATGGTATTTGTTGGGTGACATGAATCAAGAGTGGGATTTGTCCTTCCTTGTGACGGAAAAGATATCTCTGGGCCCTCTCGGTAATATAGCATCAGAAAGGTTGCAACCATGTGATTAAGTGTTAATCACGGAGATCCTATATTATGGACGAGTAAAGAGAATTTGCCAGGTAACGAGATAGAACTAGATATGGAGATATCGACGATCAAATCTCGGGCAAATTAAATATCGTGAGACAAAGGGAATCGTATACGAGATTAAGAATCTCCGGCATCGTGGTTCAATCGATAAGGAACTTCGTTGAATATGTAGGAGTCAATATGGGCATCCCGGTCACGCTATTGATTATTGATTTGATCATGTCAGCATGTTCTCGAACCCGTAGGGTCACACACTTAACGCTCCGATGTAGCTAGGGTTAGCGATGAGATAATTGATGGTATGAACGAATGGTGATTCGGAGTCTCGGATGAGATCCTAGACATCATGAGGAGCTCCGGAAGAGTCCGGAGATAAAGTTTCATATAAGGAAAGTGGTTTCCAGGGTTCCGGAAAAGTTCGGGAATTTTCCGACAGAGTATCGGAATATTCTAGAAGGTTCCGAGGGGGTCCCATAGTGGGGCCCACGTGCCCTAATGGCCCACATGGACCAAAGGGGGCGTGCAGCAGCCCACATGGGCTGGCCGCACCAGCCCCCCAAGGGCCCATGCGGCCAAACAAGGTGAAAGGGGTCAAAACCCTAGGGGTGCCTTGGGGGGCAAGCCTCCCCCCCTTGGCCGCCGGCCCTAGGGCTTGGAGGAGGGGCCAAGGCAGCCCCCCACGCCTATATAAAGAGGAGGGGAGGGCTGGGGCGTGGCACCCCATACCCCAGCCATCGGCCTCCCTCTCCTCCCTCCTCTCTCTCTCTCGTATACGGCTTGGCGAAGCCCTGTCCGCAGGAAAACCTCCACCATATCCACCACCACGCTGTCGTGCTGCTGAGATCTCATGAGCCACTTCCTCCTCGCTTGCGGGATCAAGGAGAGGAACTCTTCATCGAGCTGTATGTGTGGATACCACGGAGACGCTGCTCGTGCGGTGCTCCATCAGATTGGATCTCGGATCGGATAATACATCTCCTCGCGACTAGATGAGTCTAGTTGCGGGGATCGACTAGCCAACCCCTGCACCGACAAAACGCGTTTGTTCGATCTTCAAGGGTAAGAGATTGGATCTCCACTTCGCTACCTTCATCTAATAGATCTAGATCCTTGGGGTTTATTCCGCTTGTTGCGTAGGAAATTATTTTGTTTTCTATGCTGCGACCCCTTCAGGAACACCGCTTGTTGCAAAAAGGGAAACAACTTTGGGAATTCCTGAATAAAGTGAACTTGTATGCTGAAAAATATAAGTTTCCTCTATGATATAAAATGTTCTTGTGGGAGGCGTACTCCCCACCTCCCCTTCCAATGTCCGGACAATGAAAATGAAACCTTAGCTTCTTATGCTAGGCAAAAAATTTTGATTTCTTTGATTTTGAACAGATTGAAGAATTTGTTGCTTTTAAGGGTGCCTATGAAATTGCTTCTTTGCTGGAGAACATGGATAATGCTCGTTATCAAACTGAGAATTTTACTATACTAAAATATTGCTTTGAAATTATTATATTACTGAATATGTTAAGAAAGTCTCTCCTCCAAAAGGAGAGACCGATGCTTTGCAGGAACCTATGGAGGAGGAAATTGCTGAAACTAAGATCCCATTAGGTGAAAAAGAGGAGGAGAGTGAGGAAAAAAAGGAGGAGCTACCTTCTAATGAAAGTAACTCTTTAACTCTTACTTTGTATGATATGCAACAACTTCCATGGCTCAAGAAAGACAAAAATAAACTGTCAAATGCTTTTCCTACTATTATTTGTGATGAATTTAATGATACTCCTTTATCTATGCCTCCAATTGATATTTATGATAATAAAAAGCATGTTTTATGTGATAGCTACATCGTTGAATTTGTTAATAATGCTACTGAAAATTATTATGAGAGAGGAAAATATGGTTGTTGGAGTTCTCATGTTACTAAGACACCTCTCTTTTTGTTGCAAGTTTTCAAGTTGAAGTTGCTTTGTCTTCCTATGCTACTAGCTTATGCTCCAATGAATTATTTTCGTACAAGATGCCTATGCATAGGAAGTGGGTTAGGCTTAAATATGTTTGTTATTTGTTTCTTGATGCTCTCTTTTGTCAACTCTTACTTTTATTAGGGCATCATTGAAATCATTGCGCCTAGCTAAAAGGCGTTAAAGAAAAACGCTTTTGGGAGGCAACCCAATATCTTTTTCCTTTCAGTTTTCCTTAGTCATGGAGTTGTTGCCTCTGTAGCAACTTCATTATATCTTTTTCTTTTGGTTTTTTGTGCCAAGTTTAGCCTCTAATGCATTGAAAGTGCGAGGTGTTGTTTTGCTGTCCAGAAACAGATTTCTGTCCTTTACTGTTCAAAAATCCAAAACATCTCTGAATATTATATTTTTCCGAAATTTTAATACAGTAAGCCTGATACTTTTATCTATCTTTCGTTAGTTTTGATTTTTCTGATTTGAGCTACAGAAGTGCCTCGAAAAATTTGATCTTTACAAACTGTTCAGATTTTGACAGATTCTGCTTTTATTTTGTATTCGTCTCTTTACTATCGTCAAATGTGATACTCTTGGGGTGGAGTGCCACATTGAGGCTTAGTGAACAGTAGCTAATGCCTAATAAAGTTGTTTGCAATTTGTCTTGAGTTGAACACATGTGCATTTTTAATTTATGAGCACTAACCCTCTAATCAGTTTATGAGAAGTTTTGTGTGAAAGGAGTTTTTAAGTTACAAAGGAGAGGATAATGAAGAAATTGAAGATGGATCAAGCTCATGCTTGGGGATGCCCCCATGGCACCCCTTCTGAATATCAAGAACCATCAAGCGTCAAAGCTTGGGGATGCCAAGGCATCCCCCCTTCTTCATCGACTATCATGAGGTCGTCTTCGTTGAACTATGTTTTTATCACTTTACATATAATGTGCTATGCTTGGAGCGTCTTTTTTACTTTCAGTTTTGTTTGTTTGTTTGCTGGTCATATGCTTGTTGGATCCTTGCTTTGTTTGTGTGGGAGAGAGACGTGCTCCGCTTTTTCATTTGAATACTCCTGTGCTTCGCTTATATTTTGTTGAGTATTCTTAGCTACTGTTGTTTGCTAGTAAGCTCTCGCTTTTAGCTTTTATCTTATTTAGAGCTGCTAGTAGTAGTTGTTAAACTCTCTTGTTCTTCACTTATATTTGTTGGAGAGTTGTAATTGATAAATTCCTTGAATTGTCAAAGTGACAAAATGTTATTCATGTGATAGTGGAATGAAACAAAAGCCTGCATAGTATTGTAGATCATTATGTGGATACTTGATACTTCTCATTTGTTTTGAGATATTAAGATGAATGCTTAAACTTGCTAGTTATTTGAGTGGAATTGATTAGTAAAGAAATATTGTTGAAAGCTTGAAATTATGTGGTGTTTCGTAGTTGTTAATTATTAAGATAATCTTTCCATCAAAAGAATTGTTTGGTCAACAAGGGAGACGGTGTGGAGCTTTTATGGTTACGATTGACTTACATCTTATGTTACTCCATTACCGGTTAATGTTAGATGTTTGCTTCAAATATCTTCTTTGCTAAGCCCAAAAATTCGTACTGAGTGTATGGTTCACTCGTGCATCCAAATCCCAAAGCCAAACTATCTTGCCAGCTGAGTCCACCATATCTATCTATGCATGGTATTTCTTGCCATTCCAAATAAATTTGTCATGTGCCATCTTTAAAAATTCAAAATACTCTCTTTTTGTGCCTCTGTTTTTAAGCTCATGAGGGAGCAGTGGAGAGCTAGATATAACTCATGACGAGCAAGGTCATTTCCCCCCTTTCACCCTAGTGTCGATGGATTACGTCTTCACTTGAATCAACCCGAGAGCAACTTAAGCAAAAATATAAATATAACTCACCATTCTCCTCCGCGCAATGAAAATCTAAGAAATTAGCTATAAACATTGGACAGTGGTGAAACCAAGGAGAAAGAGGAGCGTACTCGCTCCTCTAAAAACCAGCTGCTCTCACAAGTCTAAAATCCTTGCTTGTTATGGGGGTCTAGATAGCTTCTCTGTTGTGAAGTCGTTGACGAAAGCATGCATGTCTCAAAATTGTTTTACTTCTGTTACATAAAAAAAAGCTCTAGCACATGACTAATCCCTGCTTCCCTCTGCGAAGGGCCTTTCTTTTAATTTTAATGTTGAGTCAGTTTTCCTCTTCCTTCTATCTCCACCAAAGCAAACATCTAGCATTGACCCTGGGTATCATTGATCATATTGCATCGTCAGATTAAACATGAATCTTTATATTGACTTTACCGTTGGAAGTTGAAGCTTTTTGCTAAAACTTACATCTTATTTGTTTTTATTCTCAAACACTTTTGTTATTGAACTATTACCTTTATGAATCAATCAAATATGTGGATCACATTGCTTTCATGTCTTCAACGTACTATTTATGAAAGGTTTTGCTTGAATGATTCAACTTGCTTATTCATTGCGTTCTTGCTATCAACTATAGACAATTGTTTTGTATCACTTCATTCACATCCTATGCTTTACATTACTATCTTGATCACGATTGTGTTGGTTGCATGTCTCATCAAAAATTATTTTGTTATCACTTACCTACTCAAGGACAAGTAGGAGTTAAGCTTGGGGATGCTGATACGTGTCAAACGTATCTATAATTTTTGATTGATCCATGCTAGTTTTGTGATGTTGTCACATGTTTTTATTATCATATTAATCATTTTTATGCATTTTGTTGGACTAACCTATTGACAAGATGCCTAGTGTCAGTTTCCTGTTTTTGCTGTTTTTGTATTTCAGAAAGTCCACCACAGGAAATATCGTCGGATTGCGCTGAAAATTTACGGAGATTTTTTATGCGACGGAAGGAACCAGAGGACCAAAGGGCAGCCTGGGGAGCCACCCAGGGGCCACAGGCGGGTGGCGGCCGTGGCCCCCCTAGGACCCGCGGGTGGGGCCCGCCCCTGCCCTCTGGGCACCGCCTCGACCCCCTCTGATGCCTATAAATTCCCTTTAACCCTAGAAATGACGAGGCCATTATTTTCCAGAGAAGTCATCCCGACGCGCCGTCATGTGAAACCCTAGTTCGGGGGTGATTCTGAAGCAGATCCCGGCACTCTGCCGAAGGGGAGATCGATCCCGGAGGGCTCTTCATCGCCATGCCTTCCTCCGGGATGATTTGTGACTAGTCCCACTTTGGACCATGGGTCCATGACAGTAGCTAGATGGTAGTCTCTCTCTTGTGCTTCATGTCTTATGATCTTGTGAGCTTCCTAACATGATCAAGATCGATTATTGTAATGCTATGTGATGTGTTTGCTGGGATTCGATGGATTATAAAGTTATGATCAGATTGTGCATGATTCTTATATGTTGGTTTATGTTCTTGTATGCTCTCCGATGTGCGTAGTTACTTTGGCCAAGTGATTGTGTGTATCTCCAAGAGAGGGTATTTATGCTAGATAGTGGGTTCATGCCCCCTTCTGTTCCTGGGCACGAGTGACAGAAACGTCTAAGGGCGAGGGTGTGCTGTTGCTACTAAGGGTAAAACAGCGGTGTTAATGTCTCTTTTGATATTGGTATTGATTACTTCATGCGCTTTACTTAATGCAAATGTCTATTGCTTGCAACTTAATACCGATGGGTGACAGGCTGGATAGCGATCCCACGGTGGACTTTTTAGACAAAGATGCAGTTGGACTCAACGGTCTTTGTTCATTGTCGTGATGCCTACTTAAATATTATCATGTTCTCTTTGTCATAGCTAGATTAAGTTTGTGTTATAATCTTGTCAATTGCCCAGCTGTAATTTGTTTACCCATCATACAATTGTTCTATTTATTTGAGAGATTCCACTAGTGAACCCATGGGCCCCGGTCCATCTTTTTACATTAATTGCATCCTTTATTCATCACTTTTCATCATCATTACTCCACTGGTCCATT
The DNA here is from genome assembly GCA_012064385.1 of Puccinellia tenuiflora. NCBI lineage: Eukaryota > Viridiplantae > Streptophyta > Magnoliopsida > Poales > Poaceae > Puccinellia > Puccinellia tenuiflora. The sequence goes on from QRDG01000118.1 coordinate 945,992, forward strand.
TTCATATTTCATCTATTTCACTATACAATTAACCGCTTTGTTTTCTGCGACACCGGAAAGATTGACAACCTTTCCGCCGTTGGGGGCAAAGTATTTTGGTTGATTGTGTGCAGGTCCACGTCTGTTGAAGATTATGCGCCAGAGATCTTCAACATTTACTTTGTTGTTGATTTCATGGTCTTACTGGTTCGATAAACCTCGGTTCATTATCGAGGGAAAACTGCTGCTTGCTACATCTCCGCCTTCACTTGGGGCTCCACCAAGCAGCTGGAGGAGAGAGGGGGGAGGTGGGAGAGGGAGGCGGCGGCTAGGGTTCAAGGGTACCACGACCCAGCCCTCCCCTCCCTCTTATATAGGCGTGGGGGGCTGCCTTAGCCCCTCCTCCAAGCCCTAGGGCCGGCGGCTAGAGGGGACTTGCTCCCCAAGTCACCCCTTAGGGTTTGGGGCGCCTCCCTTAGGCCCTTGCCGCATGGGCCTTAGTTGGCTGGTGCGGCTGGCCTAGGTGGCTGCTGATGACGGAATTGATGAGAGTGTTTCTCCCTCAACTACGCCACCAAGAACTCTTGATACCCTGAAAGGAAAATAATATATGGGATAGATTGAGCCTCCAAGTGCAGAGTATGTAGAAGTGGAAGTCTTTTCCCCACGAGAGTGACTCGAGGGTTTAATATCGAACTCTCGAGGAATCAGTAGTGGGGATTTTATCTCCTTGTCCTTCTCTAGATTTCCTGCAAACAAAGTAGATTGATTTGTGCCCTCAACCTCACCAAGTGGTTGTCAATCACAAGGTGTGAGAATGATATTAAGATAATAATGAATGCAAAACAGTAAATAAATATGCAATGGTGGTAAGTGGTAATGCAAGGATGATAGTAATGATGATGGATGATATTTTTGGGGTTTTTATATGTGTATGCAATGAATAAAAGTGTTTTTTGTATTTTCTGATTTTAAAATGGCTGAATGTAGAAAATGCTTAAAAGTGGTTGGAAAGTGGTTTCTTATGATTAAAAATGGACCGGGGTTCATGGTTTCACACATGCACTCTCTCTTTAATATAGTGTGGCAAATAAGTAGACATAGGATTAACATATGAGATTGCAAACAAGTTTAATGACATGTTACTAATTATATGGGCATCATGTCCTAACATAGAGACCTTTTGACTATTAGTCTCACTTATACTCCACCAAGATGCGAACTAAATCATAACACCTCAGTAATTAAGATGACTCAGAGTATAGCCTTAAGATTAATGACATGAAGTGAAAATAAGAACATGCTGGATCTAGTCATAGGTAGAGGCTTGTCACTCCTCATACCTTGCAACATGGTATTTTGGTTTATCCTAGTGAGGCAACAAAGTAACACCCAATGGATCGCGATATTAAGTTGTCAGCTTATCACATCACCACCCTCGTTACTCCAACTAATGCACACGTTCCCCCTCACACGCTCTCATAAACATGCTTGATCAAAACAAGGATACAAGAACAGGGTACATAATATGCATCTACTTTCATAACTGAAATAAACATTGCAATCTCAACATATATTAACTCATAAAAAGATCCACCACAAGGGTAATACAACGATGACCGTAATCATGTTCAGCAGCTCATACGGTGCTAATTAGTGAAGCTCAAGAGAGAGAGAGATACATATGCTACTGCCACAAACCCATAGTCCAGAGGTGGACTACTCCCTCTTCATCATGGAGATGGTGGAGATGTCGATGGAGAAGAAGGAGACCTCTCCGGCAGCGCTCCGCCGGAGTTTCCCCCCTCCAATCTGCAGCCTCCTGGTCTCTGTTTCTTGTTTCTCTCCTGTGGCGGCTCTCCTTTCGAAGAACGTCGGGGGGGCTCTTTATATAGGCGTTTTTAGGTCACGAGGAAGCTTCAGGGCGAAGGATCGACGCAAACGGGGCCACGAGGGCCAAAAGAGGTGGGCCCACGCGGCCCCTGTACCAGGCCGCGTGGGGCACCCCCTTTTGCCCCTCCGGCCTCCGTTCGCTTGCTTCTTTCGTTCCTAGGTCTTCCTCCTTCCAAAATAATGATCCTCATAAATTTATAGCTCATTATGACGTCGTTAAGGCCCTGAAACAAATAAGGAAAGAAATAGGGGTTTTCTGCTTGCGCAGGATTAATTCCATAAAAAGGGGAAATCATTATTAATTACCAAAAATCATTAAATAACAGTAATATACCCCTTATATGATGCAAATATGAATGGAAAACAAGTGTTATAGTGCAAAGTTCATGTATGCATTTTACATGCATCAGCTGCTGCACCACCCCTTTGGTCCATGTGGGCCCCATACACCTGTGGGCCCCACTTCTATACTCCTCTAGAACCTTCTAGAATCTTCCGGTACCCTGCCGGAAAATTCACGGACCTTTCCGATGCCTCCGGAAACTACTTTCCATATATGAATCTTATTCTCCGGACTCTTCCGGAACTCCTCGTGATGTCTAGGATCCCATCCGACACTCCGAATCAATATTCGTTCACACCATCATTTATCTCGAGCCCTCGCTACATCAAAGCCTTAAGTGTGTGACCCTACGGGTTCGAGAACATGTAGACATGATCCGATCAATAATCAATAGCGGGACCGGGATGCCCATATTGACTCCTACATATTCAACGAAGTTCCTTATCAATTGAACCACGATGCCTGAGATTCAATTAATCTCGTATACGATTCCCTTTGTCTATTTTACTTGTCCGAGATTTGATCGTCGATATCCCCATATCTAGTTTAATCTCATTACCCGGCAAGTTCTCTTTACTCGACCATAATATAGGATCTCCGTGATTACCACTTAATCACATGTTTGCAAACTTTATGATGCTATATTACCGAGAAGGCCTGGAGATATCTTCTCCGTCACATGGAGGGACAAATCCAACTCTTGATACATGTCACCCAACAACTTACCATCGGAGATACCTGAAAGCCATCTTTATAATCACCCAGTCACGAAGCAACGTTTGATGTCCCCAAAGTAATCCTCCGGTAAACGGGAGTGACATAATCTCATGGTCTAAGGAAACTATACTTGGCATATACTAAAAGCGTTGGCAATGAAACTGCGTGACACGATCAATTGCAACTCTTTATTATTGGGTCTTGTCCATCACATCATTCTCCCAATGATTGACTCCGTTATCAAGTGACTGTAACAAGTCCATGGTTAGGAAACTCTAACCATCTCTTGACTAACGAACTAGTCCGGTAGAGGCTTACTAGGGACACATGTTTGTTTATATTCCACACATGTATTATGTTTCCAATTAATACAATTATAGCATGGATAATAAACTATTATCATAAACATGAATATGCTAATAAACCATTTTATTATTGCCTCTAGGGCACATTCCCAACAGATTGTTTACTACATAGAACACCAAGATTTTATTTTTAATGTTTACATTCGAGTGGATCGAATGGTATTTTGTTTTGATCTAGAAATGGGAAATTTGTGGAAAGTAGGAATTTGTTATTGTGTGATGAAGAGTGTATTTACTAGCAGTCACACCGGAATCATATGAATAAACCCAAAGGAAAACACAAGGTAAACTCCCAGCACTAATTTATTTAAGAAAAGTGGGAGGAATTGACATGGACTATCATATCTTGGCTACTATATATTGTCTATTCAATGGGAAATCACTCTATGTTTTAGAGGAACATGTAAACTTGTATGGAATAGTTAAAGTTGTTACTATTTTAAACTATGGTTGATAGCATTGCGAGAAGAAATAGACTCAATGAGGAGGAATAAAGTTTGGAACTTGGTATTTTACCAAACAACCACAAGCCTATATGTTCTAGATGAATTTACTTACAAGGAAGTTTAATGTAACACATGCTTAGTGGAAATTGCAATGCTAAGCTTGTTGTTTAATTCTTTACACAAAGGAAATGTTTATACTTTGTGGAAACTCTAGAATTTCGAGGAGGTGGGAATAAAGACACGGTTTGCTAATTGAAAAGATCAAGTTATGTTGTTGGAACAAGCTTCACATCAATGGTACATCAGGTCATATGGTTTTATTTATGATGGAAGACGATCATATACAAAGGTTAGTGTAAATTGTTTTGTGTAATTGCTATATGTGCTAACTATGTTCTTTTTTTTTCTTTGAATATCACATTGATGGAATGGAAAGTTTGGTCCTGTTCTAACTTTCATATGAAAGGAATATTCAAACATTCCTGCAAAGTGGGAGTGGAATTACATAGAGAATGTTTTGATATTTTTCTATGGAAAATGCAAACCTGTCAAATACCTTTGATAAAGGGAATGATAATCTATGAGGAATTATGTTTAAACTCGTGAGGAAAAAAGGAAGAATAATTGTCATACCCCAGTTTTCGTGGGACATTATTCGTGCGACCTGATCTTAGCCATACCACTGTAATTGTTGCTACTTTGATTAGCAAGAAAAGCGATTTGCTGGAATTTGTAGACAATGGAATATGAATCTTGTAAAGATTGTTGGATCACATAATGGACTTGTCGTGCAATGCCAAGGAAATATGGATTATTCATTATTCTTTGCTGATCTCAACATTTAGCTGCGTGGATATATTGACGCTATTTGTGGAAATATGATCTCAGTGAGAGGTAATCTAAATTTATGTTATGTGATAATATTTACTTTTGTAGGTCTTTATGGTGTACAAAGGAAACTTGAATTGGATACTCTTTGTTTACGGAATATGAATACTTTGATGCATGTCAAGCATTGAAGGAAGGTCTATGGCTAAGTAATTTTCTTCCCGAACTTAAGGCCGTGGAAAGGTGCATCATAACCTGTTATTTTGTGATAATTTGACTCAGGTCACAAAGTTTTATGTACAACGTGAGTGCACTGAAGGAAGGAATTAACGCCTAACCATGTTAATTGCATGGGAATTCACTTAGCTGAAATAAAATGTTTACATACAAGTGGGAGATGTAGGAAATTGTGTCTTGCAACATTTTATATATCTACTACATTGTCCGGAATTAAACTCCAGTGTGGAAGTCGCACGGAAATAACAGGGAATTATGATGTGGAATTGTACTTAAGGAAATATACTTAAGGAAGCCGGTACGACTATGCTGGAACACAGTATATATGAATATATTGAAATTATACCCGGGAACAGTATAGAGTGGAACGCCAGGTTGTCCGTAGGATTGGCTCTATGGATTGTTAAAGCCTGCGAGTTTGATTTGTATTCGAACTCGGCGCATGACTCACACATGCGTGCTGGGACCTAAACAGAAATAGGCTCGGCAACTGGCTGTTAGGTATTTTGGTTGGTCTAACATGTCACGAGTCCTATCTAGAAACAGATTGATTTATCTGAAATTTGGAGTCTATATAAAGATCTCACCCTCTAGCCTCAATATGCATTGTAAGCGGCTCCACCGATAAGGCAGAGGAATAGAGGGTAGGCCGAAATAGCTCCAACCCTAGTTTCCTACATGCTTTACAGAGACTTGCGACAGAGGGGCGTCAATCAAAAACGGGTCATGTTGGGCCACCTTTGCTTGGTGCACCTTGACGTGCAACCTGACCCTGATGATGTCCGAACAACCAAAGCTTTCACAGAGAAAAGGGAGAATTGATCGAAGTTTCCAGGTTGAAGTTGGACGGGGATTTGGAGAAATTGCTCACTCGTTTGAAAAATGTGTTGGTGATATTGTTGATCATGCCTTTTGGCCTTCGGTATCATTCCGTGTTGTCTGTAAACTGTTCTCAGTGTTAGCAGTAGGCTTTCGACAATGTACCTCAGCAGAGCACACCACCTAGATTAGCAGTGTTACGCTGCTGATGCGGGCAAAGCCCTCTAGGGTGGCCCGATCTTCACGGATTGACGAACGAGGGGACGAACGCACGCAAGAACACGAAGAACACAAGAACACAAAGCCGATACAATTGACGCGTTGCCCTCACCGGTCGGTCCAACCGGCCCAATAGAGTCACACAAGGAAGAGAGCGCGAGGTAGAATCTTGATACGTGTCAAACGTATCTATAACTTTTATCATGCCATGCTTGATTCATATCATTATTACATGTTTATGCTACATTATTATATCATTTCAAGGCATTTTATTGGACTAACCTATCGACAAGATGCCCAGTGATAGTTCCCTGTTTTTGTGCTGTTTTTATTGCAGAAAGTTACTTATGGAAATATTCTCGAAATTGGACGAAAATTTACGACGATTTTTTATTGAAGAAATAAGGACCGGAGCCAGAAGGGCGACCCCAGGAGGGAACCATAGCCCTGGGGCGGGTCCCACCCGCGGGTGAGAGGGGGGCCGCCCCTGCCCCTCGGGCACCCCTCGGGTGCCTTCGACGCCTATAAAATCATCCCGACGCAAAAACCCTAAGCCCCGAAGGATTTTCCCAAATATGATACAGAGCTCCGCCGCCATCGCCGACAACTTTCGGGGGTCAGATTGCCTGTTCCGGCACCCTGTCGGGACGGGGATTGGCCCCCGGAGCCATGTTCATCGCCACCGCTGCCTCCGGGATGAGTTGTGAGTAGTTCCCCCCGCGGACTACGGGTTTGTAGTAGTAGCTAGATGGTACTCTCTCCCGCTTGTTGTTCAATACCATGTTCTCGTGAGCTGCCCTACATGATCGAGATCAATCCGATGCAATATGCGTTGTGTTTGTTGGGATCCGATAGATTGACACGTTATGATTAGATTATTTATGTTTATGAATTGTTGTTGCTGCAATGTTGTTATGCTTAATGCTAGTAACTAGTGCACGAGTGGCATGATCTTAGATTTGGGCGCGTTATGTTTGCATGAATATAATTGATGCTTAGATCGTATCTACAAGTTGTATGCACCTGTTATTAGTCCGGAACCGGAGACCTCGAGTGATAGAAACGGGGACATCGATGGGAATGGTTAGTAACTTGAGGATTACATGTGTTCATTGTGTGTTAATGCTTTGCTCCGGTGTTCTATTAAAAGGAACACCTTAATTGTCATTTGTTCCTTAATTGGCCCGGCTGAAACTGGATGGCAGGACAAAAGATGTTGTGCGAATTCTCATTGCGAGTAGTTACAACTATATATGGAATACATGCCTACGTATGATTGATAAACTGAATGCTTTGTCATAATTAATTAATTAGTGCAATTATGTCAATTGCCCAACTGTAATTTGTTCACCCAATGCATGATTATTTGCTTAGGAGAGCCGCCACTAGTGAAACTATGAACCCCGGTCCATATTTCTCCATCATTGTTTTCTTGTTTCTGTTACTATTGTTCTCAAATCACTGTTGCTTTCACCTCTCTCGTGTTACTTGTGCTTCTCCAGGTGTGGCTGAATTGACAACTCATCTGCAAAGACCTCTAAGTAATCTTTGGCTCCCCTTGAGTCGAATCAATAAATTGGGTTATACTACCCGCGAAGACTGTTCCGATCCCCTACACTTGTGGGTTATCAAATCCCTATGTGAAAGATCGGCAAGCGCGTGATACGTCTCAAACGTATCTATAATTTTTGAGTGATCCATGCTAGTTTTGTGATATTGTCACATGTTTTTACTGTCATTTATATCATTTTTGTGCATTTTGTCGGACTAACCTATTGACAAGATGCCCAGTGCCAGTTCCCTGCTTTTGCTGTTTTTGTATTTCAGAAAATTTACTTCTGAAATATTCTCGGATTTGGCCGAAAATTTACGGAGATTTTTTATGCGAAATAAGACACCCGAAGACCAAAGGGGAGCCTGAGGGGCCACCCATAGGGCGCAGGCGGCCTCCTACCGCGGCCCCCCTAGGACCCGTAGGTGGGGCCCGCCCCTGCTCCTGGGGCACCCCCTCGGCCCCCTCCGACGCCTATAAAATCCCTTTTGACCTAAAAACGTCGAGGCGGCCATTATTTTCCAGAAACTCGACCCCGACGCGCCGTCACCGAAAACCCTAGTTCGGGGTCCAATCTGAAGCTGATCCCGGCACTCTGCCGGAAGGGAGATCGATCCCGGAGGGCTCTTCATCGCCATGCCTTCCTCCGGGATGATTTGTGAGTAGTCTCACCTTGGACTACGGGTCCATGGCAGTAGCTAGTTGGTAGTCTCTCTCTCTTGTGCTTCATGTCTTATGATCTTGTGAGCTGCCTAACATGATCAAGATCGATTATTGTAATGCTATGTGATGTGTTTGCTGGGATCCGATGGATTATGAAGTTATGTTCAGATTGTGCATGATTCTTATATGAGTAATTTATGTTCTTGCATGCTCTCCGATGTGCGTAGTTACTTTGGCCAAGTGATTGTGTGTATCTCCAAGAGAGAGTATTTATGCTAAATAGTGGGTTCATGCCCCCTTTTGTTCCTGGGCACGAGTGACAGAAACGTCTAAGGGCGAGGGTGTGCTGTTGCTACTAAGGGTAAAACAGCGTTGTTAATGTCTCTTTTGATATTAGTATTGCTTACTTCATGCACTTTACTTAATGCAATTGTCTGTTGCTTGCAACTTAATACCGTTGGGTGACAGGCTGGATAGCGATCCCACGGTGGACTTTTTAGACAAAGACGCAGTTGGACTCAACGGTCTTTGTTCCTTGTCGTGATGCCTCCATAAATATTATCATGTCCTTTTTGTCATAGCTAAATTGGGTTTGTGTCATGATCTTGTCAATTGCCTAGCTGTAATTCGTTCACCCATCACATGCATATTTTATTTACTTGAGAGACTCCACTAGTGAACCCATGGCCCCCGGTCCATCTTTCTACATTGTTTACAACCTCATTTACTTGCTTTTAATCATCATTACTCTTCTGGTCACTTTTCATATTTTATCTATTTCATCATACAATTAACCGCTTTGTTTTCTGCGAGACCGGAAAGATTGACAACCTTTCCGCCGTTGGGGGCAAAGTATTTTGGTTGAGTGTGTGCAGGTCCACGTCTATTGAAGGTCAAGCGCCAGAGATCTTCAACATTCACCTCGTCGTTGATTTCAAAGTCCTACTGGTTCGATAAACCTCGGTTCGTTAAACGAGGGAAAACTGCTACTAGCTACAATTCCGCCTTTGCTTGGGGCACTACCCAACTTATCAATATCTAGCATCAGCGCGCGGTAGAATCGTGTGGAGGAGAGACGGTGAAGTAGAATCGTCCACACGGGAGACTTTGCGCAAGAAGGGAACCTTGAATCACTCCAATATATACATCTAAGGAGGAGCCTTGAATCCATAAAGGGATCTACTCCACAAAGGGAGGGATGAGCACAAGCCCAAGTGTCTAGTCCAACTATATCCTTACATGTCTCTGGAATGGAAGAGGGGAAATGCTATTTATAGCCTTAGTACAAAAGGGGGGGCAGGACACGCGGGGCCGGCCAGGGAGCCGGCCTAGGCCGGCAGGGAAGCCGGTTGCCTCAGCAGGGAGGCCGGCCTGGAGGCCGGCTGGCTCTGGTGTGTGGCCGGCCTGCGAGCCGACCTAGGCCGGGCTGGAGGCCGGTTGCCTCGGCAGGGAGGCCGGCCTGGGAGCCGGCCTAGGCCGGGCTGGAGGCCAGCCAGACTGGCTTCGCCTCCTTCTTCATCTTCGTCTTGTCTCCGCTTCTTCTTCCTCCGCTTCCATGCGTACGCCTTGGATGGCTTCGACTCTTGGGATCCCTCGACGTCTCCCTTGGCGTTCGTACTCATCGTGTGACACCTAGTAATGTACAAGGGTAGACGCTTAGGTAGTATACCATCCAAAGGCGGCGTATTGGGGTTCGTAGAGAGGATTGAGTTCATCTTTGATGTCCATGGTGACTTGGCACATGTTGGAATGCTTAATATGGTGGTGACGTTGGGTTGGGCTACATCATCTCCCCCTCCTTCGAAAAGCGTCGTCCTCGACGCTTGCACGTCATCACCATGTGAAGGAGGTAGATGGTTTGCCGATGGAGCGGATGTCACCATGTCGCCAGTGTTACCTACATGCATCAAAGACCAAGCAAACAATGTGTGTGCATGATAGTGGGGCACATCATCCATGACATGTCCAATCTTGTTCATTACACAATTAGCACAAAACAAATATATGTAAAGCATAGCAAATGCAAGGTCAAAGTGCAAGCAACTCATCGAGGCATCCTCGAGATGTGGAAACTCAAAATGTCCAAGAAAATTTGAAACAACCATGATAGCTCTCTCATTTTGAAACATATGAGCACTATTGCAAGCAAAGCATCGGAAAGAGAAATTGGTCAATATCTTTGTTGCAATAAGAGGAGATTTGGGCAAAAACACACAAAGAGGGATGTCGAAAACATCATCATCAATGGGCCAAAAAGGGAAGCACTTGTGACAAAGCATGCTCAAAATATCATTATGGTGGCCAACAAACATAAGGAAAGAGAAATTGCTCATCAAGTTTGTGGCAACACATAAATCATCTAGATAAAATCTCACGGAAACATGCATGTCACAAAGGTAATCAAAATCACTCACATGTTTGCAAACCAACCAAAGGAAAGAGAAATTGTTCAATTTGTTGGAAGCACTCAATCTCGCATATGGTGGAGGCACTCAAGTCACTTGCACTCTCACTCAAGTGGGCTAGGTGGCTCTCATTCTCACATGGGATTGGTACCATCTCATCATTCAAGCACATAGGGATAGGCTCGATATTCGCAACTCCATTCGCCGCCTTGGTTGAAGGGAAGCTCCCATGCTCAACCTCCTCAACCTTGTCGTCTCCAAAGGTGAATGCCATATAATGGGCATTATCACTCGACTCCTTTGCCGAAGGGAACATCCCATGCTCGGCATCTCCACTTGACTCGACGTCCATAGTGGTAGCATACTCCATGCTCGCCTCCTTGGTCGAAGGGAAAATCCCATGCTCGACCATCTTCTCGCCATCTTGATCCATCGTGTCTTGGCTCTTGGGGCAATCCCACATGATGTGACCGAGGCCATTGCACATAGGGCATAGGAGGTCTTCATCTTGGTGTAGAGGGGGAAGTAGGCTCAATCCGGCATCATCATCATATATGGGGCCTTGTCTTCGTCCATCTTCAAGTGTAGAAGCCTGTTTCTTCTCGTTGGTGGCATGCTTGCACCGAAGGCCTAGGCACTTGAAGCACTCGAAGTTGTGGCACCCCAACCAATAGTGTTTGGCATCTTGGCACTTGACACACTTGTGATCTTCATGATGGTGAAGGGGCGCTCTTGTGGGATTGGCGCGAGGAGGAGACACCGTATGATGAGGGTCATCCTTCGTCGAGCTTGACTTGAGCTTGGGCGCCATGTGAATGGGGGCTTGCATGTCCTTCTTGGAGTCTGAGCTTCTCTCGGGCGCCAATTTTTTGGTGGCACAAGGAGTGGACACCATATTATGTGACGGTCTTGATTCCTCCATGTGTCGTCGATGACGTTCTTGTGTGGAGGGGTGTCGTCGAAAGTCCTTTGGGTGACTTGGCGACCTTGACTTGCGGCTCCGTCTTGGGCTTGGAGAAGTATGGCGAAGCTTGGAGAGTGTGTCGATCTCGGCTTCAAGCTTGGCGTAGTTGGGAGCTGACGTGGGGTTACCACGGCAAATCCCATCGGTAAGATACCTAGGGTTTCATATAGAGGGAGAAGTTGGCGCGCTGGTAGTGTCGGACGGCTGACAAGCAAGGATTTACCCAGGTTCGGCCCCTCATTGTGAGGTAAAGACCTACATCCTGCTCGTCTGATTTGTATTGAAGTATCATGGTGGTGTTACAATGGTGCCGCCGGTGGCGGGTGTTGTGTTTCTGTCCTCCTCTCTGTTTGGATGCCCCTACCTGGCTTTATATATGCAGCGAGGTAGGGTTTACATGACTTGTGGGCTAAGAAATCATCGGTAGCTTCTTGGGCTTTGTTTGGGCCTCCAGGTGGGCCTCCAAATACATCTTCGGTTGAGCTGCACCGGGTATGCCAATGGTGGGGTGCCCGGAGGGTATGCCCACGTCAGTAGCCCCCGAGTGTCTGGTCGATTCGCAGAATCGGGCAGAGACTCAGAGCAGCAATGTCGAGCAAGCGTAGTCGATGCGACAGGTATGTTGATGTCTTTGAGTAATCCGGTGCGAGCGTAAGAAACATGATAATAATAAATTTGATGCGGGTGTAAGGAAACCCGACTTTGAGAACTCCTGTGCGGGCTATAGAGAGCCCGACTTTGATAAGTCCGGTGCGGGTTATAGAGAACCCGACTTTGAGAATTCCGATGCGGGCTATAGAGAGCCCGATTTTGATAAGTCCGGTGCGGGTTATAGAGAACCTGACTTTGAGAATTCCGATGCGGGCTATAGAGAGCCCGACTTTGATAAGTCCGGTGCGGGTTATAGAGAACCCGACTTTGAGAATTCCGATGCGGGCTATAGAGAGCCCGACTTTGATAATTCCGGTACGATATGGTTGACTCTGCTGAGGACCGAGCGCAAATGAAAGTCCAACTCAATTCTCGTCGGGTGCGCGACCAGCGCTCCCGATGGGAGTAGCCCTCGAGGCTATGTTCAACTATTTATAGTTGGGCATGGGCTCAATTTGCCTTGCTTCTTGTTGTAGTCGAGCACTTCGCGAGAGCGCTCTCCCGATGGGAGTGTATGACTCGTAGAGTCTGTATCTTTGCTGTTTTGTCGGGTGCTTCCAACTCGGTAATACGTCGATTAGCCCCCGAGGGCCTGGTAGACTTGGAGAGTCTGGTAGGTACTCCTCCGCATTGTATCGTCCGGGTGCGAGTCATGCCTTTAGTGATTCATTCGTATCCGTGTTTCAGGACGCTTAGTGGTGGATCTCGCATAATAAGCCTGGTACTCTCGACGGATCGGGACCAGTTAAGTGCTCTTGGGCACAAGCATTATTAGCGTACATCAAACTCGAGTCCCCATGCTCGAGCTTGGAGGCTAGTCCCTTCGACTCCAGCCGCTTGGGATCTTACGGAGTCGAATTCAGCCTGAAAGGGTACCCAACGTGTCCGTCGGGATTTTTCTTCACACCCGTTGGTGCGGCATATCTGTTCAAGCTACCACGGCTGCTGCCAGTGGGCCTGGCCCTACACAACGGATCGGTGGGTCTTACCTTTGCACTACGGAGTGCAGCATCCGAGGGTCAGTTTGTATTTGATTCATCTCGGGTATGTTGCTCGGGTTAGACCGAAGTCGATAACCTTTCGAGTGTTGCACAGTCGTGCTTTTATCGAGTGCGCGGTGGCGCTGATGAGTTGCTGGGCCTGTACAGCGTAGCCCCCGAGTATCGGGTGCCGCTGACCCGATGTAGTATCAGGTGCCGCTGAGGCGATGTTGTTGTAGGGCCTGTAAAGCGTAGCCCCCGAGTATTGGGTGCCGCTCACCCGATGTAGTATCAGGTGCCGCTGAGGCGATGTTGTTGTAGGGCCTGTATAGCGTAGCCCCCGAGTATCGGGTGCCGCTGAGGCGATGTTGTTGTAGGGCCTGTACAGCGTAGCCCCCGAGTATCGGGTGCCGCTCACCCGATGTAGTATCAGGTGCCGCTGAGGCGATGTTGTTGTAGGGCCTGTACAGCGTAGCACCGAATATCGGGTGCCGCTCACCCGATATAGTATCAGGTGCCGCTGAGGCGATGTAGTATCGGGTGCCGCTGAGGGACTCAACGTGGCGGACGGAGTCAACGCGGCGGAGTAGATGCGAGGGACTCGACGCGGCGGAGTAGATGCTAAGGACTCGACGCGGCGGACCGGAGTCAACGCGGCGGAGTATATGCGAGGGACTCGACGCGGCGGACCGGAGTCAACGCGGCGGAGTAGATGCTAAGGACTCGACGCGGCGGACCGGAGTCAACGCGGCGGAGTATATGCAAGGGACTCGACGCGACAGCTGCAACGCTCAGCCCCCGGGTCCATCTTGTCAAATCAGCGGGCGGTGCATCTGTAATAGCCGAAAGGAAAAAATCTTTGTACACTATGTGGCGCAGCCCCCGAGTGTCGGGTGCGGCCAAAATAGATTATATATGTGTGGCTAAGTAGCCTTATTGACTGAAGAAATTAACTAGAAAAAACGACTTAGCTGTTGATAATGCGTAGGTTGTAGTCTGGTGATTAAGCCGGAAAGGCGTGTTGTTGATGTCCACGGCGGAGTCGGTGTAGTAGGAGGGGATGTCGAGTCCGCCTGACCCGACGGCTGGCCTGTTGATTGCCTCGTTGTTGATGACGTGAAGCACATCTACGGACCGTCGGCTCGTCAAAGACGGCGCGGTCCGAATTAAACTGGGCGAAGTTGTACACGATGGTGGTGTCAATGACTCCACCATGATCGAGGTGTAAATCCGGCACAGCTGCACGGCCGTTGCGGAGTCGAGGTTGTAGCGGGCCATGACGGGAACGTCGGCGACCGCGGCCGGATTGCACACGTCCTCGGATGTACGATCGATTCGTCGGTCCCCTTGAGACTTGATAATATTTTTTTATCCGCCGATCGGCAGATGCGCGCATAGACGCGATTTGAAATTTCCTCAAATCTGCCAACATTGTAGCGCAAGTGGCAAGTAGAAAATTACCAGGAAAAAGCTAATCTGTGCATAGCAACAAAAATAGAATAATATCACCTGATTGAGATCCTTGGACTCCTCGTGAAGGATTTACGAAATTAGTTTGATCTCGTTTTCCGTGCGTGTCCTGCTTTGCTTGAATTGTTCCAGGCATGCACGGATCGATTCATGTCTCACGCCTGATGCACCAAAGCAATCTGGTTCCCGAATCGGGTACCGATCGAGGTGTTCCTTGGCTCGTCCGGCCAAGTGTCCAGTTTCCGCGGCGACCAACAGATTGGATCGTGCAAGTCTTCGTGATTGAACGTGTACGACTTGGATTCTTCTTGTATGAACGCACAGCCTGGTTCGGCAGGTACGCGCCGTTCCAACTGATCGCCGCCACACGGGTCAGCCAATGTCGAAGTCGAGCCCTGCGGCTACGCTCGATGAAGAGGTCCAGGCGCACGAGTTGCCTGACCGGTGATGAAGTCGCCGATGTTTGTTGACGAAGATGCCAGACTGCGATGCAGATTGGATCGCGGATCGGGGTGAGATCGACGAGTTGCAGATCACTGTTGTTGATAAAGATTGGAGCCGCCGACACCGTGATCCAGCACGCGTTCTTCCCACAGACGGCGCCAATTGACGTGGGGTTACCACGGTAAATCCCATCGGTAAGATACCTAGGGTTTCGTATAGAGGGAGAAGTTGACGCGCTGGTAGTGTCGGACGTCTGACAAGCAAGGATTTACCCAGGTTCGGCCCCTCATTGTGAGGTAAAAACCTACATCCTGCTCATCTGATTTGTATTGAAGTATCATGGTGGTGTTACAATGGTGCCGCCGGTGGCGGGTGTTGTGTTTCTGTTGCCTCCTCTGTTTGGATGCCCCTACCTGGCTTTATATATGCAGCCAGGTAGGGTTTACATGACTTGTGGGCTAAGAAATCATCGGTAGCTTCTTGGGCTTTGTTTGGGCCTCCAGGTGGGCCTCCAAATACATCTTCGGTTGAGCTGCACCGGGTATGCCAATGGTGGGGTGCCCGGAGGGTATGCCCACGTCAGGAGCCATCTTGGAATTCTTCTTGGGCCGCCGTATGTATGATGAAGTGACGACCTTGGCGATTTTGGTGATGTCCTCCTTAGGGCGCCATCATGATGGTGATGGAGCTTGATAGCAGGACCTCATGGTGTTCCTCATGTTGCTCCGTCTTGGGCTTGATGGGTCGTATGTGGCACCTCTTGCAAGCTTGGGGTAGTAGACCTTGGAAGATTCATGCATGCTCGTGGAGGTGTTGTCGATGTAGTGCTCCATCAAGACGTCGGAGTTGTAGTCGTAAGAGTGCTCCATCATGTTGTTGATGCTCATGGAGTCGGGGTCGGTGGGGTGCTCCATCTTGTCATGGAAGCTCGTGGAGTCGGGGTTGGTGTAGTAGCCGTTCCCCATGTCTTCTATGCTTGTGGCATCGTGGTCGTTGTAGCTCATCGTACCTTCATCATCATGGACTCCATAGTATGCTCCGCTCTCACTAGACATGATCACTCACAAGACAAGTGTATATAGGAAGTGGAAGGAACTAGAACACAATCTCACCTTGTTGATAGTATTGGACGTCGTGGACGACCAAGGGCAACAACGCACAAAGTAACGAGGCTTGTGTTCAAATGTCCAAACGCAAACTCCAAAACACACACGGCTTAGAGTGGATAGGTATGGATTGTGGAAAGCAAAAGGAACAACCGGAAAACCAAGATATTGCAATGGAAAGTAGAGAACCACGATGCCACAAAGCAAATACAAGTCGATCTCAAATGATATGAGTGGAGCTCATACAAACACACGCTTTGAAAATTGGGACTCGTGCAACCAAAAATGAGCTAGTGATGGACCTAGTGAAGACTAAAGCTCAAGTTGCACAACTACAAGAGAAACCAAATCGATTGCAATTTATTGGTGGGCTACAAGATATGCACAAAGATACCACACCTACAAAATTTTCATCGAGCTTGCGCGTCTACTATAAGAGATTAGGCAATGACGCTCTTTCTTTTTATTTTCTCTCTTTTTATTCTTTTCCTATTCTCTTTTTGCTATTTGTCTTTTGCCTCTTACTTGCTTGCCAACAAGAACTATATCAACTAGCGCATACAAGTTTGCTCGGAACACTACGAGGTATCAAGTGTGCAAAACCCAAGCAATCATAGATGAGAAAGTTTCAATAGGATAGATAGGCACTAATGGCTTGGCTAACAAGTGATGCAAGGTGGGAGAAGAATTGGGGATGTTATACCTTTCGTCGACGTTCTTCACCCGTTGGAGTGGAATGTCCCTTCCTTGCTCACGAAATTTGGTGGAAATATATGATGGATCAACCACCGTGGTGATGTAGAGCTTGTTTGTAGCTTCGATTAGAGACAAAAATCACCAAAAACATAGTCCGGAGTGAAAAGTTATGGCCAAAACAAATTTGTAGAGAGGTCGGCCTGGGAGCCGGCCTAGGCCGGGCTGGAGGCCGGGCGCCTCTGCCGGGGGGCCGGCCTGGGAGTCGGCCTAGGCCGGGCTGGAGGCCGGGCTGTTCGTGGCCGGGTTTGACCTTCCCGTGTCGCGAAAATGGGCGATTTGGGCGGAAAAACGGCCCAAAAAACACCAAATCGGAGGGGAAATCAAAAGAATTTGGCCATGGGAACGCAAAGGGAGGTAGATCAACAAGTATAGCAATGGATCCATGGATCAAAACCTACCAAAACGCACTAAAATCTCAGATCGATCCAAAAGCAAATTGGGGCTATTTTTAGTGGAAATCTTCGAAATTGGCAAAATCAAAGAAAAATTTGGGGGAATTGGTGGAAACACAAGTCAAATCCGTGGCAACCTAAAGCTTTGATACCATATGATGCGGGCAAATCCCTCTAGGGTGGCCCGATCTTCACGGATTGATGAACGAGGGGACGAACGCACGCAAGAACACGAAGAACACAAACCCGATACAATTGACGCGTTGCCCTCACCGGTCGGTCCAACCGGCCCAATAGAGTTACACAAGGGAGAGAGCGCGAGGTAGAATCCCTATGTGAAAGATCAGCAAGCGCGCGGTAGAATCGTGGGGAGGAGAGACGGTGAAGTAGAATCCTCCACACGAGAGACTTTGCGTAAGAAGGGAACCTTGAATCACTCCAATAGATACATCTAAGGAGGAGCCTTGAATCCACAAGGGGATCTTCTCCACAAAGGGAGGGATGAGCACAAACCCAAGTATCTAGTCCAACTCTATCATTACATGTCTCTGGAATGGAAGAGGGGATATGCTATTTATAGCCTTAGTACAAAGGGGGGGGGGGCAGGACACGCGTGGCCATCCTGGGAGTCGGCATAGGCTGGCAGGGAGGCCGGCCTAGAGGCCGGCTGGCTCTGGTGTGTGGCCGGCCTGGGAGCCGGCCTAGGACGGGCTAGAGGCCGGTTGCCTCGGCAGGGAGGCCGGCGGTCTCTGGCGTGTGGCCGGCCTGGGAGCTGGCCTAGGCCGGGCTGGAGGCCGGCCAGAATGGCTTCGCCTCCTTCTTCATCTTCGTCTTGTCTCCGCTTCTTCTTCCTCCGCTTCCATGCGTACGTCTTGGATGGCTTCGACTCTTGGGATCCCTCGGCGTCTCCCTTGACGTCCGTACTCGTCGTGTGATACATAGTAATGTACAAGGGTAGACGTTTAGGTAGTATACCATCCAAAGGCGGCGTATTGGAGTTCGTAGAGAGGATTGAGTTCACCTTTGATGTCCATGGTAACTTGGCACATGTTGGAATTGAAGGCAATTGCAATTGTTGCACTTAGATTGATTGGATCCCTTGATGGGATTATATAGTAGTACAAGGAGGTGGCTTGGACGCAAAGGAAAAAGATTACAACTTAGGAATAATCTAAACTAATTCTAAACCTCCTTGAATACGGCTGACTTGTAGTTCACGTCTAACACCCCCCGCAGTCGGAGCGGGAGCAGAGCGGACGTTCAGACTGGAGCGAAACTCTGTGAACACAGTTGACGACAATCCTTTTGTGAAGATATCAGCATACTGAGAAGACGTCGGAACATGGAGAACACGAACATCTCCAAAGGCAACATGCTCACGAACAAAGTGTAGGTCAATCTGGATTCGTTGATGTTGAACCAGGATTCGTCGAAAGGTAGACGGCAGAGATGTTGTCGCAGTAGACCACCGTAGCTCGCTGTAGAGGTCGGCGGAGCTCGGATAGGAGCTGTCGTAGCCAGCAAGCTTCAGCAACGACATTGGCAACACCGCGGTATTCAGCCTCCGCACTTGACCGAGAGACAGTTTGCTGACGCTTCGACGACCAAGAAACTAGATTATCACCAAGGAAAACACCATAGCCTGAGGCGGACTTGCGAGTATCGGGGCAGCCAGCCCAGTCAGCATCAGTGTAAGCGGTGAGCGATGCAGGCGATGAGCGGTATATCTGAAGTCCATGGTCGAAGGTGCCACGTAGATACCGGAAAATCCGCTTGACCGCATTGGGATGCGGTTCCCAAGGGTCGTGCATGTACAGGCAGACCTGTTGCACAGCATAGGCGATGTCTGGTCTTGTAAAAGACAAGTACTGGAGAGCACCTACTAGGCTTCGATAGGCAGACGGATCAACGACTGTGGTGCCAGCAGCTGAGAGCTTAGACTGTGTATCAACGGGAGTGGAGCATGGGTTGCACTCACTCATGCCTGCACGGTCAAGGATGTCGATGATGTACTGCCGCTGGGATAGGAACATGCCATCTGAGGATCGTGTAACTGCGACTCCGAGGAAATAATCCAATGTGCCAAGATCCTTGAGAGAGAACTCACGCTCGAGAGCCGTGATGGTTCTTCGAAGAAGCTGCTCAGATGAAGCTGTGAGAACTATATCATCGACATACAACAACAAGTAAACAAGCTCAGTGTTGTTGTTGTAGATGAAGAGTGAAGGATCCGCTCGGGAGCTGACGAATCCAAGGCGCAGCAGGTGATCGGCGAAGCGGCTATACCAGGCACGCGGCGCTTGTTTAAGTCCATAGAGAGACTTATTGAGACGGCAAACATGGTCAGGTTTGGAGAGATCGACGAATCCTGACGGCTGTGCACAGTAGACCGTCTCGGCAAGAGTACCATGTAGAAAAGCATTGTTGATGTCAAGCTGATGAACCGGCCAATCTTGCGCGATGACAAGAGAAAGTACAGTGCGGACAGTGGCCGGTTTGACAACCGGGCTGAAGGTTTCTCCATAATCAACACCTGCACGCTGAGTGAACCCACGGAGGACCCAACGGGCTTTATAACGGTCCAATGAGCCATCCGGTTTAAGCTTGTGCCGAAAGATCCACTTGCCAGTTACGATATTGGCGCCAGGTGGACGAGGAACAAGATCCCATGTCTGATTATTCTGCAGAGCACTGAATTCATCCATCATAGCATTGTGCCAGTGGGGGTCCTTGAGAGCGCCCCGATAGCTCTTGGGTAGCGGGCTAAGAACATCAGCCAAAAGATTAAGACGGTTAACCGGTTTAGACATGCCACGTTTGTCACAGGTGAACATAGAGTGAGTATTGTCAACCAGGGGAGGACCAACAGGGGCTAAAACCACGGGCGAAGTAGGAGGAACGAATTGAGAAGTAGGAGTGTGGGGTTCAGGTGTCGGTGGTGTGGTTGGTTCTGGTGGAGGTGGGGTTTGCGGCAGCGGTGTATGTTGGGTAATGTTGGGTGGGTGATCATCGAGAAAGGAAAAATCAGTGGATGTAGGTGTTGTAGTGGATTGTTTGGCAAAAGGGAAGGTATTTTCATCAAAAATTACACGGCGAGAGATTATTATTTTATGTGTGGCGAGGTCAAGGCAACGATAGCCGCGATGGTTAGAGGGATACCCTAGGTAGACGCACGCGGTTGTGCGTGGAGCAAGTTTGTGTGGTGCTGTAGAGGATAGATTAGGATATCAAAGGCAACCGAAAGCACGTAAATGATCAAGAGGTAGAGGGAGACCACAAAGAACCTCATATGGTGTACGGTTTTTAAGGGTTTTGGTGGGGTGTAGGTTGA
Source organism: Puccinellia tenuiflora (assembly GCA_012064385.1). NCBI lineage: Eukaryota > Viridiplantae > Streptophyta > Magnoliopsida > Poales > Poaceae > Puccinellia > Puccinellia tenuiflora. The sequence goes on from QRDG01000118.1 coordinate 966,552, forward strand.
AGAGAAAAGTGGCGGTATGGAGAGCTTCAACCCAATAGGTGGGTGGCATGCTTGCTTGGAAAAGAAGGGAGCGCACTATGTTATTTGTAGAGCGAATGATACGTTCGACTTTTCCGTTCTGGGAAGAGGTGTAAGGACAGGACATGCGAAGGGTGGCACCGAGAGAGAGGAGAAATAGGTGAGCAGCGGTATTGTCAAATTCGCGACCATTGTCGCATTGAACTGATTGTATGGTCGTATTAAAATGAGTGCATACATATGCGAAGAAGTGTTTGAGGGTGGAAAAAGTGTCGGATTTTGCGCGCAAGGGAAAAGTCCAAAGGTAATGAGTGAAATCATCTAACACAACGAGATAATATTTGTAACCAGACAAACTAGGAAGAGGCGATGTCCACAGATCACAATGGATGAGTTGAAAAGGACGATTTGTATTGGTAGATGATGTATCAAAGGGTAGGCGAACATGTTTTCCTAATTGACAAGCATGACATAAATGATCATCGGTGGCGTTTTTATTACAAGGAAAAGAAAAAACACTTGCTAGGTGTGACAAAGCTTGACTACTAAGATGTCCTAAGCGCGATGCCACAAGGTTGAAGACGACGTGGTGGTGGAGAGAGCATGCGCAGGGGAAGACGGCCACCAGAAGGGGTACAGGTCACCGGAGCTATTGCACCTGACGATCTCGTTCTTGGTGCGGAAGTCCTTCACAGAAAGACCAAAAGGATCAAATTCGACAGAAACAAGATTATCAGTGGTTAACTTACGAACGGAAATTAGATTTTTTTATGAGGTTAGGTGTAACTAAGGCATTGTTGAGAAAGAAGGAGTGGTTAGGAGTGGAAAGGGTTGTGTGGCCGATTTGTGCGATGGGAAGTGATTGACCATTGCCTACGATGACATGTGGGTAAGGGGAGTTAGAGGGGATGATGTGCGAGAGGTTACCCTGATTTCCGGTCATGTGAGCGGAGGCGCCTAAGTCCATGATCCACTCGTTTGATGATGGTGGTGTGAGAGACATGGTGTTGAACCCCTGCATGAGATGTCCCTGGTCGAAAGATGGTGGCAGAGCAGCATATGTCGGGGCGGTTGTTGGAGCACCTGGCGGAGCTCCTGGCATCATACAGGGCATAGTTGACGACGGCACCCCTAGTGGACTTGGCATGGTCGACGGAGCACCGTAGACCCACGGGGGCGGCGGTGACATCATGGCATGATGGGCCTGTGGCGGACCTGGAAGAGGCGGGCGCGGAGGCGGACCTGGCCACATCTGATATGGAGGGCCAGGGCACCTGCGATTCCTTGGCCGACGTGGTGGAGTTGCCGCCTCGTTGCTCGTTGCCGCCTCGTTGCTCGTTGCCGCGTTGCTGGGTAGGGCCGGAGTGGAGGAAGCGGCATCTCGCACCAAATTGGCAACTGCCTCGCTGCTGGAAGTTGCGGCATGGGTAGGGGCGGCGTTGAGGCGGCGCGGTTTCCGCGGGACCGCGTGTTGTTGGAGGCGTGGAGATGCCTCGCGCGACGAAGGCGGTCGGAGCAGGCGCCGATGATGCAGAATGCTTCAGCGTGAGTTCCTCGAGCAGGAGGGACGAGCGCACGTCGAGGAACGACGGCAGTGGGCGTTGTTTGAGGGTTAGGGTGCGCATGTAGGCAAGCCCTGAACCGAGGCCGCGAAGTGTGTTCTGCACGAGACGCTTGTCGGTGATGGTTGTGCCCAAAGCATTGAGCTCGTCGGCGAGAAGCTTCTGCTTGCGACAGTAATCGGCCACAGTCATGGACCCCTGTTGGAGACCGTGGAACTCTTGCTCGAGGTAGGAGGAGCGGGTCTCGGCGTTGTCGTGGTAGATGTTGGAGAGACGCGTCCATAAGGAGTGCGCAGGAAGTGGCGTGGTGGTGTCGACGATCATGGCGAGAAGCTCGGGCGCGACGGTGCTGTTGAGCCATGATCGGACGATAGCGTCGTTCCGACTCCACTGTGGTGTGGGATCGGTGGGGTACTCCTTCTCATCTAGATGGTCTTCGAGGGCATACTTCTCGACGGCGTCGGAGAACATGCCTCGCCATTGGAGGAAGTTGGAGGTGGAGAGCTCGAGGGTGACTTGAACGGCGGCGCGGACGCTTGGGAGCGCGGCCGCTAGCGCCCATAGCGCTAGGTTGTGGCGGCGCCATGAGGAGAGAGGATCGTAACCTAATCTGATACCATGAAGGCAATTGCAATTGTTGCACTTAGATTGATTGGATCCCTTGATGGGATTATATAGTAGTACAAGGAGGTGGCTTGGACGCAAAGGAAAATGATTACAACTTAGGAATAATCTAAACTAATTCTAAACCTCCTTGAATACGGCTGACTTGTAGTTCACGTCTAACAGGAATGCTTGATATGGTGGTGATGTTGGGTTAGGCTAGATCAACTGCTTTTGGTGAAGAGAAGAACAGGAGTTGGAGTCGTCCACGATGATGCGAGAGTATAAGCTTTAGGATAGGCATGGAGTCCCTAGTGCTAGGTTTCTCTGCCTCTCTTGTCCGCTTGAGGGGTATGATCTTGTATATATACTCTGCCTTCTATAAAAGTACGGAGCGTACTCTCGAAAACAAAAAAAAGTGTTAGCAGTAGGCGGCGACGCCGGCCGTAGAGATCACTTTTCGTTTGTTTTGCACCTAGATGTTAGCTCTGTTGTTCTTTTGATGGATAGTGGAACCCGCTCCTTTTCTAGGGGTCGTACGGAAGAATATCTCTACCGCTCTTCCTTAATAAAAATGTAATGTGCAGCGTGTTCACTAGTGGAAACAGGGGCTTCGGTTTGGCCCTTCCGTCCCGGTTCCCTTACGGACCGGTACCAATCGTGGCACTAGTCCCGGTCATTGGTCCCAGGGCGCCCGCCAGGACCAGTCCCGGTTCGTAGGGGACCTACCGTCCCGGTTCGTGTTACGAACCGGTGACAAAGGGATGTGGGAGGAGGCGACAGAGGTGGGACCAGCCCGGACAATGCACTGTCCCGGTTCTATTTACAGACCGGGACTAATGGAGGGACTTTAGTACCGGTCCTTGTTACGGACCGGGACTAAATATATTCTATATCATCTGCCACCCCCCGACCCGGCCGTGGCCAGGCCGTGGCCATTTTTTAGCTCCGGGTTCATCTCCATTTTCTTAACCCTTGCTCCTCCCAACCACGAGTTCGGCCCCTATTTTCTCCACCATTTGTCAAGTTTGGCGGCACCTCATCTACCCGACGGTTAGCACTCCGGTGTTCCTTTTTTAGCTCATTTTGGTGCTACTTAGCAAATTTTATTTTTCTAGTGCTAGCAAGGTGTTTGATGAAATGCCTAAGTAAGAGATTTCATTTTTTTACATGCAATTTTAGCTCAAATTAAAGTATAATGTATTGGGTTTACAGTTGTCCGGTGACCATCTTTACCATCGTCGATCGCCCGCGCCATCCCGTCGCCGGCACCTCCTCGGTGAGTCTTGTTTTTATCCCTTTTTAACTTATTGATATACTTTAGATGCATGTATATTATCTTACTTTTTTTATATGTATAGTGTGTCATGGTTTTGATATCCGTCCCCGTCGGTCCTCGTCCGGTCTATAACGATCCGGATGTCGTTGTTGAACCGGAAATTCCAACCGACCCTATCATCGAGTTTTTTGAAAATGAAATTAATGATTTGAAAGCAAAACTGGAAAGAAGTGAAAATCTCCGTCTCCAAACCCTAGAAGAGAAGATGAAATTGGAGCTCCATATTGCCGACATCGTCGATGAGCACAAGATCAAGATGGATGCAATGCGCTTGAAGATTAGAAAAATTAGAAATTATGCCATTCATAAAGAGGCTTGGTATCATTATGGTGTTGGTTCGATAGTTACCATAGTTGTGATTTTTATCGCATTTGTTGTTGGGCTTAAATTCTTTAGATAGTTGTATGTTAGTTTGAACCAATGTATGTTTGTGAGACTATATGTATTACATTTGGTTATTTGCTCTACTTTGGTTTGAATGTGATGAACTTATATATTAATTCACTTTATCACTGTTATATATTGAAGAAATAGTGTTAATGGTTTTTTATATTTTATTTATATAATGCAGATGAGTCAGATGAGTCGGCAATGGATGTACAGTGACCGACGTTATCCCGACTTTATTAATGGCATGCATTATTTTCTCCAAGTGGCTGAGAAAAACAAGCCGCCAAATGGTTTTATTTCATGTCCATGTAGTGTCTGCAAGAATACTCAGGACTACTCTACCTCACAAACCATTCACGTCCACCTGTTGAAGTCCGGTTTCATGACCGGTTATAATTGTTGGACCAAGCATGGAGAAAGAGGAGTTATAATGGAAGACAATGAGGAAGAAGAGGATAATGACAACTATCCTATGTTCACTGATCACGGTGGTACATCAATGGGGGAAGATGAAGCTGAAAAAGAGCCCATTGTTGATGAGCCCGATGACGATCTTCGTCGGGCCATTCTTGATGCGAAGATAAACTGTGGAAGTCAAAACGAGAGGTTGAAGTTGGAGAGAATGTTAGAGGATCACAACAAATTGTTGTACCCAAATTGTGAAGATGGGCAGAAAAAGCTGGGCACCACACTGGAATTGCTGCAATGGAAGGCAGAGGAAGGTACTTCTGACAAGGGATTTGAAAAATTGCTGAAAATAATAAAGAAGATACTTCCAAAAGATAACGTATTGCCCCCCAGTACGTACGAAGCAAAGAAGGTTGTCTGCCCACTAGGATTAGAGGTGCAGAAGATACATGCGTGCATCAATGACTGTATCCTCTACCGCGGCGAGGAGTACGAGAATTTGAATGCATGTCCGGTATGCGGTGCATTGAGGTATAAGATCAGGCGAGATGACCCTGGTGAAGTTGAGGACGAGGCGCGCCCCAGGAAGAGAGTTCCTGCGAAGGTGATGTGGTATGCTCCTATAATACCACGGTTGAAACGTTTGTTCCAAAACAAAGAGCATGCCAAGTTGTTGCGATGGCACAAGGAAGACCGTAAGAAAGACGTGATGCTCAGACACCCTGCTGATGGGTCGCAGTGGAGAAAAATTGACAGAGAGTTTCCGACATTTGCAGATGACGCAAGAAACTTAAGATTTGGTCTAAGTACAGATGGCTTTAATCCCTTTGGAGAGCAGAGCTCCAGTCATAGCACCTGGCCTGTGACTCTATGCATCTATAACCTTCCTCCTTGGTTGTGCATGAAGCGGAAGTTCATTATGATGCCAGTACTCATCCAAGGCCCGAAGCAACCCGGCAACGACATTGATGTGTACCTGAGGCCATTAGTTGAAGAACTTTTACAATTGTGGCGCGAAGAAGGTATACGTGTTTGGGATGAGCACAAACAAGATGAATTTGACCTACGAGCATTGCTGTTCGTGACCATCAATGATTGGCCAGCTCTTAGTAACATATCAGGACAGTCAAACAAGGGATACAATGCATGCACACACTGTTTAGGTGATACTGAAAGTATATATCTGGGAAACAAGAATGTGTACCTGGGGCATCGTCGGTTTCTTCCGGAAAGGCACAACGTAAGAAGGAAAGGCAAGCATTTCAAAGGTTTGCCAGATCACCGGCCAAAGCCTAGACGGCCTACTGGGGATGTTATATATGATATGGTAAAGGATTTAAAAGTAATCTTTGGAAAGGGTCTTGGCGGACAATCTGTTCCAAATGATGCTGACGGACACGTGCCGATGTGGAAGAAGAAATCTATATTCTGGGAGTTACCCTATTGGAAAATCCTAGAGGTTCAGTCTGCAATCGACGTGATGCACGTGACGAAAAATCTCTGCGTGAACCTACTAAACTTCTTGGGCGTGTATGGGAAGACGAAAAATACACCGGAATCACGGCTGGACCAGCAACATTTGCACGAACGAGACAACCTGAATGCAGAGAAGTATCAAGGTCCTGCCAGCTACGCTCTTACCAAAGAAGAGAAGAAGATCTTTTTTGAAGTACTAAACAGTATCAAGGTCCCGTCAGGCTTCTCGTCGAATATAAAGGGAATAATTAACATGACAGAGTTGAAGTTTCAGAACCTAAAGTCTCATGACTGCCACGTGATTATGACACAATTACTTCCGATTGCACTGAGGGGGCTCCTGCCGGAAAATGTTCGAGTACCCATTGTTAAGCTATGTGCATTCCTCAATGCAATTTCTCAGAAGGTCATCAATCCAGTAACTCTGCCGGATTTACAGAAGGAAGTGGTCCTATGTCTTGTCAGCTTCGAGTTGGTGTTCCCACCCTCCTTCTTCAATATTATGACGCACCTCATAGTTCATCTAGTCGAAGAGATTTTCGTTCTCGGTCCCGTATTTCTACACAACATGTTCCCCTTTGAGAGGTTCATGGGAGTCCTAAAGAAGTACGTTCATAACCGTGCTAGGCCAGAAGGAAGCATATCCAAGGGCTATGGAACAGAGGAGGTCATTGAGTTTTGTGTTGATTTTATTCCTGACCTCAAGGCAATCGGGGTTCCTCAATCACGCTATGAGGGGAGACTGCGGGGAAAAGGCACGCTGGGAAAGAAAGCAATAATATGTATGGACGGGCATTCTTATAGTCAAGCACACTACACGGTTCTACATAATTCCAGCTTGGTGGCTCCGTATATCGAGGAACATAAGAATATTCTACGTTTGAACTTCCCAGAGCAATCTAAATATTGGATTGATGAAGAACACGTGAAGAATTTCGGAGGTTGGTTGCGAACACGTCTCTTTAATGACAGCACTGTTGGAGAACAGCTATACTTGTTGGCCAATGCACCATCTTCGACTATATTGACTTATCAAGGGTATGAGATAAATGGAAATACATTTTACACGGCCAATCAAGATAAAAAGAGCACCAACCAAAACAGTGGTATCCGCTTTGATGCAACAAACAGCAATGGGCAAAAGGACACATATTATGGTTACATAGAGGAGATATGGGAACTTGAATATGGACCATTTTTTAAAGTCCCATTGTTCAAGTGCAAATGGTTCAACCTGACAGGCGGGGTACATGTAGACCCGAAGTACGGAATAACTACAGTGGATATGCAGAATCTTGGATACGACACCGAACCATTCGTCCTAGCCAGTGAAGTGGCTCAGGTTTTCTATGTGAAGGACATGTCTAGCAGACCGAAGAAAAGAAAAGATAAGCAAGCAGTGAATGCATCGTACGACGTCGAGCCAAAGCGCCACATAGTTCTTTCAGGGAAAAGAAGCATCGTGGGAGTGGAGGACAAGACAGACATGTCAGAAGATTACAATAAGTTTGATGAAATTCCCCCCTTCACAGTGAAAATTGACCCAACCATCGCGTTGAATGATGAAGATTGTCCATGGATACGACGCGATAAGAAGAAAAAATGACAGACACGAAGAAGTGTTGAATGATGTTGATGTATTGTGGTCATTTGTAATAATGTATGAGATATTTATTTATCCTAACTTGTTCTATACATATGTGTAATAATTGGTAGAATTTTGTTTTGACTGTTAAAAAGTTGAGGGTTTTTCATTAAATATTTAAAATGTTAAATATATTTATCCTAACCTCGGATTTTATTAGTACAACGGTTTTACTCAACTCATCTATTTAAATGTTCAATATATATAACATATTCATATTTACATTTGAAAACATGTAAAGTTTATAAAATATGAACATTTGAAAACATTCATAAAATGAAGAAAAAAATACAAACGGCCGTTTAGTCCCGGTCCGTGCCTACAACCGGGACTAAAGGCCATTTTCGGGCCGCTGCGAAACTTAGCGCGCCAAAAAGCCCACCTTTAGTCCCGGTCCGTGACACCAACCGGGACTATAGGGGTCTTTAGTCCCGGTTGGTGTCACGGACCGGGACTAAAGGCCGATTTGAGCCTACTTGGTCCCTCTCCGCGGATTTCTTCCCCATTTTTGCCGCCAGGCCCAAGACGCAGACGCCTCCGGGCTCCTCTCACGCGACGACGCCGCCAGGCTGCCAAAATCTGGCCGCCGCCGCCGCCGCCGCCGTCGCTCGCGTCCCTCTTCCTCGCCGCCGTCCCCCGCGCGCTCCGCCTAAGGTACGGCCCTCTCAAACTCTAGATCGGCGCGGCGGTGGTCCGATGGCACGAACCCTAGCTAGAATCGGCGGCGGCGGTGGTCCGATGGCACGAACCCTAGCTAGAATCGGCGGCGGCGGTGGTCCGGTGACCTTAAATCGGCGGCGGGGACAGTTCATAGATCGGAAAGGACATTACATTACTTAGTTCATTACATTTACTTAGGGGGGGGAGGGGGAGGTCCTAGCTAGTCCTCGTCGCCCTCCTCGTCGGAGAGGACGACGTACGGTGGTGCCTCCCACAGATGCGCCGGCGGCTGCTGCTGCTGCTCCATGGGGACGTCCCGCGGCGGCGTCCCTGGCTCCTCCAGGATGGCGTCCTGGGGCGGCGGCGGCGGCGGCAGCTGGGGCACAGTCGTGAATACCCACGACTGCCCGAACAGCTCCGGTGGGAATCCCACCGGCTCCTGGTACTCCTCCTCCGGCGGGTCGTAGGCCTCCTCCTCCTGGGCGAGGGCCTGCACCCAGTCCAGCCCCGGCTGTCCCTGTGGCGGAGGCGGGGGTGGAGGCGGTCCCTGCGGCGGCAGACCGTGCGGCGGCGGCGGCGGCAGTGCGTCCTGCACCACCATCTCCCAGCGGCGGCGCTCGTCGTCGACGAAGGCCTGCCGGGACGCCGCCATGGCTGCCTTCAAGGCGTCGTCGATGTCGTCGTCCTCGTCCATGGGGGCGGCCTCGCCGTCGGAGTCGACCTCCAACCATTGGTCGAGGTCGTCCATCCCCTCCGGGAGCGCCGGGTACTCCGTGCGCTCCACCGGCGGCACCGGGGCCGGCGCGAAGTAGCTCCGGCGGCGCTCGTCGTGCTCCTCCCGGAACCATTGGTCCCAGTAGGGGGAGCCCGGCGCGTACGCCGGGTCGTCGAGGAGGTGATTGGGGAGGAGGCTGCGCCGGCGTGCGATCTCCACCGCCCTGGCCGTGGGGTCGGTCGGGATCGGCGGCACCGGAATCCGTTGCGGATTCAGGTGCCAGTTGTCCGGGAGGTGGACGTCCGACCAGCGCACCGGGACGGCGTTCTCCCAGTGCCACTGCGCCTCCTCCACCCGGACGTACCGGCGGTAGCGCGTCTTCTTGGCGGCCGGCCCGCCGGCCTGCGGACCGGCACGACGCGGGCCCGCGCCGACGATGCGCACTCCGCGCGGCGCCGACGATGGTGGTGGTGGAGGAGGAGCAAGGGGAGGCAGTCCAGCGCCCCGGCGACGGCCGGAGCGGCCAGAGCCCGAGCCGCCGGACTCGGACTGGTGCTTGCCGCCTGGCCACCACCGCTTCGACATTGCTCCGGCGAGGGCGAGGGCTAGGGCTAGGACTAGGGCTAGTTCGATGGAGTGTGGGGAGGGCGGCGGGGCTAGCTGTGTGAGGTCCCATCGCGCACGGCCGGGGTTTAAAAAGGACGGGGGCCGCGTCCACCGTGGCCAGCATTGACTGCGGGACGGGAAGCCGAGGAGGCCGTCCAGTCGCTGGCAGGTGGGCCAGGAGCATTGACTGCGGGGCTCGGACGGTTGGGTGGCGGGGGAGACGAGGGAACGTGGCGGTCGGGTGGCGGTTCCCACGCGCGACGTGGCCGAGTGGGCTGACCGCGCGGCGGTTGGGTGGCGGGGTGGCCGGGTCGCTGGCTGGTGGGCCAGCCTTGACCACGCGCTACTGGCCAGTGGGTGGACGCGGGGGCTGGATTTTTCTAAGGGACCAGCCGCTACTGGCCAGGTGCCGGGCAGGGTGCTGATTTTTCTAAAGGACCAGCCGCTAGCCAGGTGCCTGGCCCTATTTTTTTTTCAGGACCAAGGGCTGTCATTTTATGTGACAAGTTGCACAATGCCACCCCTAATTATTTTGGGGTGTCATTTATGTGTAATTCTATGTCAAAAAAATTACAAACACATATAATTGATTGCAGGTACATTGAGCTATGGCGGACATTCCCTTAATTAGAGACGAGGAGCATGAAGATAAAATGCAACGAATAATCTATGCGAGTGCCCGTGAAGAAGGCGGTGGAGATGATGATGGACAACAAGGCGGTGGAGAAGATGATGGACGACAAGGCGATGAAGATGATGATTTCAGCTCACAATTTCTGAACGACTGCGGTGAGGGACTCCAGTTTGACGATGAAGCGCCCTTAACGACAAACTCCGGCGAGGTATATACATATATTATATAGGCTGACAATTGATCGATCGATCATGTATATATATGCATTTGTTAATTAACGATTCATTTTCCAGCCCTCTGGATCGAGCAAATCTGTAAATAATGTTCCTCCTCGAGGCCTGACGAAGAGGATGGCCAGCGATGCTCCGAGGCTAACGATAGAGGAAGTTTCTCAGAGTGGCGAACCGCTGGCACCCATAGCGACCTGTCGTAAATTTGTAAATCAAGCTGGAGTCATTGTTAGGGACATTCTCCCGATCACCATTGCAGAATGGCATAAGCCGAAGGGTGTGGATGAGGATGATGCTTCTTATGTCCCTGATCATACGAAAGAATTGCTTTTCGATACGCTCATGATACATTTCAACATACCAGAAGGCAAGACGGAGAAAGTGAAGGAGTGGACTCTTAAGAAGATGGCCACACAATTCCAGAGCTGGAAGAAAACACTATGGAGAAAGTATGAAGATGAAGATCCAGCTAATTTCACCGGAGCACTCGAGAAGATAAAACATTCCTGGCCCGCATTCAAGGCGTACAAGAATTCCTCTACTGCCGTGGCTCGATCGGTCGTAAATAAGAGAAATGCTGGGAAGAAGGAATACCACCATAGGTTGGGTACAGGTGGCTACAAGTCTGCCATTCCCAAATGGTTAGCCTTTGAAGCGGAACTGGTTGCTAAAGGGATCACTCCACAGACTTTGAACTGGCCCGAGAGGGCCAAGTTTTGGTTGTTCGCGCATGGCGCAGTGTTGGACTCAGAGACGGGGTTGATTGTTGCAAAGGGAAAATGGAAGAAAAAGGTTGAAACAATCGTTCCGTTGCTTATTGACGCAATAGATAAAGTTCGAAAGGGAGAGTACCATCCCGAGAGAGAGAACGACGAGCTGACACTCGCACTGGGGAATCCCGAACACAACGGACGATTACGAGGCTTTCCCGGCGGTACCAACTTGAAGGAAGGGTTTCCGGACTGTGCTGACAGTTATAGAAGCCGTGGGAGAAAGAAGCAGAAGGAGTTAGACCGTTTATCAGAATTGGAGCGCATGGTTTCCGGACTGCGCTGTCAGATTGACTCAATCAGCCAGCACCGGGCACCTGATCAACAGCAGCAACAAGTCGACGTCGTCCAAGAACCGCGAAGAAGCAGCGTGGGTTCCACGCCGCTACAAGTATCTGCCGCAATAATAGAACAGCCGGCGGCTCACTACCCCGTGGATGATATCACGGAGAAGACGGAGTGTGAGCTTCATATGTTAATGAAGAACATATCCTTCAAGGTGGCGGTCGGCTATGCGTTACCAAACGAACCTGGAGCAAGCTACCATCTTGGTCAGATTCCAGCTGGCTATGCTCGTGTCGGGGTGGATGCTATTATACCGGGATTTGAGGCACTTGAGCTTGACTATCCTGGAGGTGACGATGAGACGACACTGGGACAAGTCAAGCACGGTTTCGTTCTATGGAACAAGAAATACATCGTGCTTCCAGGCTCAGCACCAAGGCCACCGACTCCTCCAAGTAGAAGTCCACCACCTACAAGTCCACCCTTCCTACCCCAGAGGGACCCCAGCGCGAGTCCGTCTCCATCTCCAGCTACACCAGTACGGTCTCCATCTCCAGCTACACCAGCACGGTCTCCATCTCCAGAGCCAGTCCAGCGGTCTCCGCCTTATAAGTGGTTTGATGCGAAGAGGGCCGTTAATGGTTCGCCTCCTAAGAAGAGACAGAAAAAGCCGCGAAAAGTGAAGACTCCTGAGAAGTTACCTTACGAGAGGACTGTCGAGGAATCCGAAGCCATCAGGAGGGCCGAGGTTACAGCCCATTTTACAAAGAAACCGCCCCCGGAAGAACTACCCAGCATCAAAGGGCTTCCTCGTGACAAACTACATCACACTATTAGGTGCTTATACAACCCTCCACAANGTCTCCATCTCCAGAGCCAGTCCAGCGGTCTCCGCCTTATAAGTGGTTTGATGCGAAGAGGGCCGTTAATGGTTCGCCTCCTAAGAAGAGACAGAAAAAGCCGCGAAAAGTGAAGACTCCTGAGAAGTTACCTTACGAGAGGACTGTCGAGGAATCCGAAGCCATCAGGAGGGCCGAGGTTACAGCCCATTTTACAAAGAAACCGCCCCCGGAAGAACTACCCAGCATCAAAGGGCTTCCTCGTGACAAACTACATCACACTATTAGGTGCTTATACAACCCTCCACCAAGGCCGTCATCAGACTATGAGCGCTCTATTGAAAAGTCATACGACTCGGTGTTGGAGAACCGGAAATGCGGGAAACAGATAGCCCAGCTGGGACAACAAGCTACGCAATCGCTCCCTCCGCTTAAGGTACTTACCGACAAAGACGCCCACCGTATGGTACCTCAGGGAAGTGTCCGCCACTTCCCTGAGGAACCTTATAGGGTGCCTTATCAATATGTTCAAGGCAAGTCTTTGGTCACAACTGAGGTGGTCAAGTTACTACCAACAAGGATGCGTCAGTTGAATTCATGGTACATGAAAGTCGCAAAGAAAGGTATAATAGGTATCATGGCAAAAGTTAGAAAGGAGGAACACTTCTACGATGACTACGGTGTGCAAATTGATTTCTCCGAACTTTTCCAATTATACAATGGTTTACCCCTCGATAAAGCAATCATCAGTATCTTTTGTCTGTAAGTTATTTATTTTTGTAATTTAATTAAGTCTTTATATATATATATAGCTCACAGCACATTCTAATTTTGGTACGCTATTTGTGCAGAAAGAAGATGATCGACTACAAAAGGGAAATAATAAAACCGGTGGAGATTGGTTTCATGGACCCTAATGTTATTCATGAAGTGAGCATAAGGGAGAAACCACAAGTTGTAAAGGGAGTAATGATAGAGGCTTTTAAGCGACACCAAGACAAAAAAGAAATATTTCTTCCTTACAACTTCAGGTAAGTGTTACTAATTGCTTGTACACATTCTATTTTTGCTCACCCGGTATCTTAGTCTAATTGATGAGTTATATGCGCATGCCTCTGTATGTAAATTTGCAGCTACCACTTTATTCTCATGGTCATTAGATATCACCAGGGAATAATTGAAGTCTACGACTCATTAAGGAGAGACCCTAAAGAGTACAAGAGCTTGTTTGATATCATGAAAGAGTAATTTAAATTCTTATCACATTACTATACCGACCTCTCTTTCATTCATTTCGTGATATCAAGTAATTAATTAATAACAGATGTTTTGTTCTTTCTTTGTTGAGTAGAGCATGGCAGACATTCGTCAAGGAAGTACCCGGTAAATGGCACGAGAAGCTGGTATGGACTCTGAACCAAGTAAGTAGTACTATACCTATATCCATGAATTAATGTAGTTTGCAATACCATTACCAAACTTAATGTGTTGAATTCTATTCTCGAACAGTGGTGTCTGGAACAGCCAAAAGGGACCCTCTTATGTGGGTACTACGTTTGCGAGTACATTCATAGGATGACTTATGAAAAATTTGAAAATCGAAGAAACGCAGAGGTACGTAATTATACATTGTTCACAAGTTTTTTTTGACAAAATAATATGCATATCAATTGTGTGGAGTTTCATTCATAATTGTTTAATTTTCTCCTTCTTTTAAAGATTGTAAGGAAGCGGGCCGGCCTCCTACCAGATGACCGTATAAGAGCAATTGGGGAGGAGCTGGCGGGATTTCTTCTTGATGATGTCATACCTGAAAATTCAGAGCACTATTATCTACATATATAAATGTACTATGATTTCATGCATGTATAATTAATGCATTTGAGTACTTATTGTGTACGGAAACGTGACGACAAATTCATGTGTTACAATTAATTTGTAAGTGTGTTATATATATGCATCAACGTGTGATCATAGTACAATATAATTTATATCGACGTGTTTCCGAAACTATCCAAAACCCCGGCACTAAACACAGTACACAACACCCGGTCCGTGCAATTCTGGAAAAAATTATAAAAGAAAAAAAAGGCCTAACGGTAGTCCCGGTCCGTGTTCCCGGTCCGTAACACGGACCGGGACTAAAGACATCCAGCCCGCGGGCTCGCCCGTGGCCACGTGGGAGGCACTCTAATCCCGGTTCGTAGCCAACCGGGACTATAGGGGGGGGGGGCTCTAGTCCCGATTTGGTAGTCCGGGTTGCCCAGCCGGGACTAGAGGCCGTCTGGAACCGGGACTACTGCCCCGTTTTCCACTAGTTTGTTCTTATAGATATGATCCTAGCATGTTCGCATGGTCTGCGAGGCATTAGTGCTCATCAAAATCCACCTAACAGCCTAAACTTTAAAGTGTGACTAAAGAAATAACAATTACGTTAGTATGTATATATACTAATAAGGCAATAAACTCTTGTTTATGTAGACATTTCTCTTTGCCCCAACATATGAGAAGAATGTTAGCTATCTTAGCTATATATAGCTCATGTGTTCAATGTAGCCGAGCGATCTCAACCAGACAGAGTACAGCAGTACTAGATGTCATTGATTATATATCTTGTACATGCTCACGAATCAATTGCTAAGAGTACCCTGTATGAACTCCCCGTTGTCCCCACAGAAATGTTTCAACTCAAATTGTTGGTTTTAGATAATATAAGATTTGCTAGCTACTAAATTCTTGTCGCTAAAGTCACTGAAACCAGGACATAATAATTTATCTAGTAAGCAACTCAGATTATTTTTTGACAGAAAACAGCAGGACTGTGCTGCGTGTATTTCATTGATTTTGGTTTTAAAAAAGTACAAGAGCTTTGTACAGGTAATTAAAAAAGGAGAAAAAATGATATACATGATAAGCACTCCCGAGCAACAAACGAAAGATATTTCTTTATTGTTGCTCTAAGTTTTAGCCACCCGAGGCTTTCCTTGAAAATTGTCCTACACCTATACATATTTGGTGTGTTGTCATTAAAAACTTTGTCGTTTCTTGTTTTCCACACCGACGAAGCATCGAGAATAATGATTTCCATGAATAAGCACTCCGGTAGATTATTCTTGATCATGCTGATGGCTTCCAAATGATTTGCGACCTCATGCAACTAAAGTGAAGGACATATGTATTTCGAGCACGCTCGATCAAAAGGACATTCCGAGATCAAATGTGTTCTAGTTTCTCGAGCACTCCTACTGTAGAGAACACATGAATAATCATGCAGAAGCATATTATTTCTTTGAAGAAGATCCCTAGTATTCAGTCGATCCTTGAGAAGAGGCGGGAAGAATACCCGGTGCTTTTGCTGACAGCAGGACTCAAGGCTGATTCTACAACAAAACCCTAGTCAAAGGTGGATAAATATCACCTAATTCTACAACAAAACAAGGGTAATTAAAGATGGAACACTAGATGACACTGAACCACCAAAATAATTGAGAACATTGGAATATTATTTCTCGAACAACGATGGACTGCCGGTCAGTTCTGTGTTGAACTAGAAGAGGAAAATCGTGAGCATACTCAAGATGGGGATACAACTTAGATTCTTGACTATCTATAAAACAAACTAGATAAAATGTCAGGAAACAAGGCATATGTCAGTTAAAGAGTAGTTTGATGGACCCTATTTTTATAGCATACCTTAACCGATATGCCCAGCAAAGTATCGCAGTCAATAAGTAACTAGATTCTAGAACGATCGGAATAAAAAGCACAAAGATAAAATGAGATATGTTAGAAATTTTCACAAAAATATCATCCGCGCATAACTATAATATGGACCCTTTTATAAGAAGTGAGCCTAGCTCACTTGGTTGGGAAAGTGGATGTACAACCCAGCCATCCAGGTTCAAGTCCTCACTGACGCAGAGTTTAGTTCTAATTTAAAAAATGAAAATCAATCTAGGAGCTTTCGCTACCGTGTTCCTTTCAAAATAAAAGTGTCGGATTTTACAGAATTTACCCTTGTTGCCTACTCTGCTGATGCATGAGGTTCCTAAGTTCAGATTTCAGAGTTCTTGGGGTATGGGAATTTTAACAAAGAGGAGCTGGTCGGAGGCTTTTGAGTTATCCTATCTGAATTTGATTGGTGGGAGTAATGTTCCAGCTTCTGGGCTTCTGGTGGTTCCTACACGTAGAGTGGCAAGGCAATTAACTTATGATGTTGGAAATGGTATGCAGTCTGATATTGCTGGTTTTGGGAATTTTTCTGCATCCCCGGTACCTTCAGTGAGTAAAAGAGGGTGCCCAAAGAAAAAGTTACTTTGGTTGAGGTTGATGTCAGGCGCAGTGCATGTCAGATGGCAATTCGTAATGGATTCAAAGCAAAACCTGCCTATGAGGGAAAGCAAACAGGTAGGAAACGTGCTAAGAAAGGGGACATGATGGCCTCTAAAGAGGAGATCAAGAAAAAGAAGATATCGGACAAGAATGGAGATGATCATATGCCTAAGGACAAGAATGCAGCGAAGGATCACTACTAGGGGAAATGCTATAGGAGACATCCTTATAGGAGGCGCATATGGAAATATGCGCCTCTGCTAAATTACCCGAGGCGCACTGTTTGGCCATGCGCCTCCAACTATCAAATAGCTGAGGCGCATACTGGTGCCATGCGCCTCCCCTATTCCATGTACGGATGAATCTGGCGGCCCCAGGTTATGCGAGGCGCATTTCCGCAATATGCGCCTCTAATATCCGAGGCGCATATTATTGAAATGCGCCTCCCATAAACCTAGTGGGCCCGGGTGGGGGCGGGTGGTGGTCGGTGGTATCTTATCCGAGGCGCATACTGAATATGCGCCTCCAGTACCTCACATATCCGAGGCGCATACTGGCAATATGCGCCTCGGATAAGTCGCGCCAGCTTGTTGCCACCTTTTGGCACATGGAGCCACCTACCACCCCACTCACTTGTCTCACTTATTCCTTCTCCACCAAACAGATCTGGTCGACCCCCTCCTCCTCCCCACCTCATTTCCCCCATTGATTCACCATAGAAGCTTGCTCAACCTCCATTGGTTGACACTCATATGTAAGTGAAGTCTCTTGCTCCTCTAGATCTACAACATGTGCCTTTGTTTTCTCGTCCGGATCTCTTGTGCAAGTCGTCGTTAAGTGGAGGAAGCGTGAAGGCGTTGCTTGCATGTATGCGTGTTGTCGGCCAAACCGACTATATGATTGTGTTGTGGTGCTTCTTCTTGTGCAGGGATTTCATTTGAGATGCCAATGTTTCGCCGGAAAGTCGATTCATTTCTTTTCCGGCGAATTTCTGGCACTCGCGGATGTCCTCTTTTTAGGGGAGGTCATGCCGAATTTTTCCGGCGATCCACGTCCATATATGCTCTAATTACCCTCTTGCTCTTCGTACCGTGTGCAGGCGACCATGGTCCGACCACTGATCAGCAAAGAGCTCGTGGATAGGTGGATGAGATGCGCGAGGGCCGACATGGCACACGCAAACAAGACGGAGATAAGATGTCCGTGTCGCGATTGCAAGCTAAAGTATCTGATACAGCACGATTCCGGATTGCTGGAGTCGCACCTCCTCCGACGTAATTTCATGGATGGCTACACTCGGTGGATACGTGATGACGAAGATGATGATGAGGATGTCAATCATGGTGGTGATCAAGATGCCGGTCATGATCATGAAGATCAAGATGCCGGTCATGATCATGAAGATCAAGATGCCGGCGGCGGGGCAGGTGATGATGATCATGAAGATGATCAGGGTGGAGCCGGGCATGGACACGAAGATGATGAAGGTGGTGATTCGAGCTGGCTGCAAGACCCTCATTATCAAGATCTGCTTCTCAAGGAGACGAGTAACGCCAGAGCCGCTGCTAGAGAGAGAGCTAAGCTGGAGCAAATGAGAAAAGACGCGGTCGCTCCATTGTTTGAAGGATGCAACGACGGGCATACCCGTCTGAAGGTAACGCTCAGGGCTCTAGAGATTAAGGCGAAACACAAAATGACCGACGAATGCTTCGACGAAAACATTGAATTCGTGCATGATCTTCTTCCCAAGAAGGGTAACACATGTCCGACTAGTATCGCTGAGGCCAAGAAAATCGCGTGCCCTCTCAATCTACCGGTCGAGAAATACCACGTCTGCATAAATGATTGCATCATCTACCGGGGCGAGGATGCGGAGAAGACCACGTGTCCGGTGTGCAAGACATCTCGATACAAGAGAGGGACCAAGAAAGCTCCTAGAAAGGTGGTGTGGTACTTTCCCCTAACTTCCCGCCTGCAGCGGTATTTCGCGGACCCTAAGGAAGCACGGCTCATGCGCTGGCACGCGGAAAGAAAGAGGCCGGAAGACGATGATCCGGATAAGGAGGAGATGCTGAGGCACCCTTCGGATGCTTGCCAGTGGAAGGCGTTGGACCTCCAATATCACAAGCATTTCGGTAAAGAGTCAAGGAACCTAAGGCTGGGCGTGAGCACCGACGGACTCAATCCGTTCGGAAGCCAGAGCAGCACACACAGCACCTGGCCCGTGTTTGTATGGATCTACAACCTCCCACCCTGGCTGTGCATGAAGAAGAAGTACGTAACCATGAGTATGCTGATTCAAGGGCCAAAACAACCCGGTACAGACATCAATCTGTATCTCACGCTGTTGAAAGAGGAGTTGTCCACGTTATGGGAAGAAGGAGCCCGTACGTGGGACGCCTCGAGACAGGACTACTTCAACATGAAAGCGGCGGTGATCACGACGGTGCAAGACTATCCCGGTTACGGATACTTCTCGGGGCAGGTGGTCCAAGGATTCTATGGGTGCGTTAGGTGCAAGGACAATACATCGTACACCCAGCTGCAGAAAGATCTCGGGTCCGGGAAAACCGTGCACCTTTCGGCTCGGAGGTGGCTTCCCATGGATCACCCATGGAGAACGCTATCACATCTGTTCGATGGGAAGGTCGAGCCCCGAGGAAAACCGGACCAGAAGAGCGGCGCGGTAATCGCCGAGCTGCTGAATAACTGGAAGGAGTGCCCTGCGCCGGGAAAGACCCAGAAGAAGCCAGAGCCGCTGTTGAAGGTATGGAAGGCGAGGTCTGTCTTCTGGGACTTGCCATACTGGAAGATTCTCCGCGTGCCTCATAGCCTCGATCTCATGCATATCACGAAGAACGTGGGCGAGAGTCTGCTTGCCACTATCCTTAACACCGACAAGACCAAAGATGGGCCGAAGGCAAGGAACGACTTGAAGCATATGGGCATCAGGGTTGAACTTCAACCACCACATAGCGATGACGAGGAGGAGGAGGAGACGGAAACGCAGAATAGCCGTCGTCGCCGCAAGGGCAAGAAGGGCGAGGTCAAGCTAAAGGCCGCGTGCTTCACTCTGAGTAAGAAGGAGGCCATACAGTTTATGAAGTGCCTCCTCGGAGTCAAATTTCCGAACGGCTTCGCGGGGAAGATAAGCAGATGGCTAGACGAGGCGAAGCAGCGCTTCAGCGGGATGAAGTCTCACGACGTCGCTGTGCTGATGACGCAGGTACTCCCGGTCGCGATCCGAGGTATAATGGACAAGCACGTCCGTGAAACTCTATTTGGCCTCTGCAACTTTTTCGACGTCATCTCTCGGAAGTCGATAGGCATTAGGCAGCTCACGAGGCTACAGGAGGAGATCGTGGTGATAGTATGCGAGCTCGAGATGTACTTCCCCCCCCCCCCCCGCATTCTTCGACGTCATGGTTCATCTGCTTCTCCATGTCGTGGAGGATATCGTCCAGCTCGGTCCTCCGTTTCTGCGAAGCATGATGCCGTTCGAAAGGCTGAACGGACACATCAAGGGATACGTTAAAAACAGGTCCCGTCCAGATGGAAGCATAGCAAACGGCTTCCTGGCCGAAGAGTGCATCTCTTTCTGCTCGAACTTTCTACAGTCCGAGACCCCTGTTGGTCTGCCAACCAACAAGCACTTCGGGAGGCTCGCTGGATTGGGTCACCACGAGGGTCGGCACCCAATGCATGTCGACTTCGAGGGCCGAACAAAGGACTTTGAAAGAGCAAACCTCGTCGCGCTGCAGCACCTGGAGGTGGTCGATCCATACATAAATGAGCACAAAGAGTTTATCAAGAAGATTTACGCCGACCGGGGGCGCCAGGTCCCGACGGAGGCCGTTGTTATGAAGGAGCACAACTCCGGTTTCACGAGGTGGTTCAGGAATAGGGTCTTTGCTAATCCGCCGCATGGCGAGTACTCGGAGGAAGATAAACTCATATTCGCCTTGGCACAGGGCGCCGCGCACAACCTGATGACCTATCAGGCATACGATATCAACGGATACACGTTCTACACCGAGGACAAGGACAATAACTGCGATTACCAAAACTCAGGGGTAACGGGGATATTCTACACCGGAGACGTCCCGGAAAGATACTACGGAAGGATCGAGGAGATTTGGGAGCTCGACTACGTTACGGAAAAGGTGCCAATGTTCCGTGTCAGGTGGGCCAAGAGCGTCGAGAAAGAAGGCCGGTATTTCACCACCATGGTTATACCGCCAAAGTCAAAGACCACCGGCGCGAACGCACCCGCGAGAAATGAGCCTTGGGTTATGGCTAGCCAAGTCGACCAATGCTGGTTCATCACAGACCCGTCAAAGCCTAGCCGGGTGGTCGTCAGGAGAGGCAAAAGAAACATCATCGGAATGGATGGAGTCGCCAACGAGCAAGACTTTGACCAGAACGGCGACCCGAAGATGGAAGACGGATACGGCAACCAAACACCGTACACCACAACCGCACCTAAGAAAGGAGTGCTCCCGTACAAGAGAAGTAGCGAAGACGTCCCGGACCTAACCTATGCAACCGCGACAAAGAGGGGCAAGAAGAAGATGGCCGTCAAGAAACGCTAACGCGCTAGTTCCGACCATATTGTCAAGATCGAACCATTCATAAGTGTCACTTTTTGTATGTTATAATATTGCATTGAATATTATGTATCGAGATACACATTCATAATTGTCACTTGCATTGTATTGTTTTGACAATATTTGAATATTTAAAATATATGTAATATATTTTATAGTCTATATTTGTTTGGACAAAGTTTTTACATTGTATTGTTTTGACAATATTTGAATATTTAAAATATATTCAGTATATTTTATAGTCTATATTTGTTTGGACAAAGTTTTTACACTAAATCTGGCCTTTACAAAAAAGAATAAAAAAATTGGGCCTACCAGGAGTCGAACCTGGGTGGCCAGGGGTACAGCATAGAACGCTAACCAGTGAGCTAGTGAGTGTTTAGTGACAAGATCTGAACCGCGTGCTATTTGAGTAGTAGCCACAACTATGCGAGGCGCATTTAGTCAATATGCGCCTCGGGTAATATTAAGCGAGGCGCATTTAGCCAATATGCGCCTCGGGTAATATTAAGCGAGGCGCATTTTGCAATATGCGCCTCGGCTATTCGCTGTACTATTCCCCTTCCTTCTTTTTCCTCGATCCATCTCACACTCTCTCACTCACTGCTCTCCCGATCCGCCCTCGCCAAGGTCCTCGCCGCCGCCCGCCCGTCCGTGGAGCCGCCGCCCGCCCGTCCGTGGAGCCGCCGCCCGCCCGTGGAGAAGGAGCCGCCGCCGCCCGCGGAGAAGGAGCCGTCGCCGCCCGCCCGTCCGTGGAGCCGCCGCCCGCCCGTGGAGAAGGAGCCGCCGCCGCCCGCGGAGAAGGAGCCGTCGCCGCCGCCGCCTCCCGAGCCGCCCTCGCCAAGGTCCTCGCCGCCCTCGCCCGCGGAGAAGGAGCCGTCGCCGTCGCCGCCGCAGGAGGTACTCTCCCTCCCACCTCTGTCTCTCCTCCCCTACCCTCCCCGCCACGCCATTCTCCGTCTCCGCGGAGATCATGTGTACATATGATTACATAATTGTGTAAGCAGATCATGTGTACATAATTGTGTAAGATGCCATCAATATTTCTATTTTTTTGTCAATTGATTCAAGTAACAAATTAGTTTAGTTGATCACGCTTGATGATGATGATGATTTTGTTTCCATTGCAAATCAGTTTAGTTGATTTTCCAACTTGCCACACATAGCCGAGAGGAATAAGGCCTACCGCTTGTCAGGCTCTTCCTACAACAACAAATATTATTTATTTACGGAGCAAATGTTAACAAACTATTTAACCTGCCGTGAACTTCACGAAGGAACCACAATACGTCTACCAGCTGGAGAACCTGCACATGATGCATAATAGCATGTTTTGCTAATAATCTTTTACAGGAGTAGTTCAACATTCGATGACATCAATTGTGATGAGAGAAATCTGGATAGTATCAACTATGTCGAATTTTCTGTCAAGAAATGTGCATATGTACCTTTTTCTGATTTTTTTTCATGCCTTGCATCACATCATATAGAAATAGAAGTTTATTCCAGACATGCATAAGATGAATTGTTAGCTTGAAAAACTACACCAGGTTACACATGCGGAACTATATATTGTTTATACAATGCCAGTACTGTATTCCTTTTTTTTTTGGAATCTTAGCATCAATTTATTACTATTGTCACCTCATTGTTTTAATAAATTTATCCTTACCATCGGCCAAATTACTTACCATAGCATTGTGAACTTGGAATTACCTGTCGACTCGAGAATAAGTGTTGTCAAACTATGGTGAACAACCACATAGGACACATTGGTACTGCAACAATCAGGATGCTATATGGCTGAGAGCAAATGTATATATTTCTATTCTTGTTGGATCAAGAAGATAAACATTGCTACTGCGAAAATCAGGATGAACATGCCTCCAACAAAATATGATATTTATATGATCCTGTGCTACTTGATCACAGTTAGAATATTGCTGGCTGTGTATGTTGTCCAGCCAGCAGTTGCTGGCTGTGTTTGTGCCTTTTTAGGCCATTTTGTGCAGGTTTTTTCTTTTTGAGTTGCCAATGTTTCGCCGGGATGTTGATTCATTTCTGTCCCGGCGAATTTCTGGCACTCCTAGGCATAGAAATACAGGGGAGGTGCTGCCAAATTTTTCCTAGGAATTTTTGTGCTAATTAGTTCCATTTAATTGTGTGTTTAGATATGTCGGGGGAGCCGGGCCCTTCTAGCAGCAAGAAGCCATTTTGGGAGCAGCTGGCGGAACTGGAATCCCAAGAGGACCCGGAATTCATTCCGCCGGACGACGAGATGGAGGACGACGAGGATACCTCGTCTTCCGATGGTATTGAGGAGACCGGGAACGACGATGGCGACGCCACTAACACGGATGGCGGCGGTGAAGCTACTACGGACGGTGGTAGCCAACCGAAACCGAAGAAGGCCCGGAAGAATCGGACCCCCATCATGGTCGACACCACCAAAAGGTCCATCTTCACAAGAGTGAACGCTATAGGGGCGCCTCAGGAGCCGGAGGAGTTTGTCACGGGTTACGTAAACCAACTCGCTGCAATCCTCCGGAACACCGTCACCATCAACACGGAGAACCTGAAGGGCGAAGAGAACAGGGGTTTCCTGATTCAGCTCTTCCGGAAGCTGCACCAAAGATACGCGTTCCCGTGTGATGAAAATGGGGCAGAGCAGTACAACAATGACAAACTCAAAGGGAATCCGGTGAACAAGTACGCCATTAGGAAGTTCACGAAGGCCTTGTCGAATTGGAAGGCCCGGGTGAAGAAGCTGATTGTCGAGGACAAGCTAAGTTACTCGGAGCTCATCAAGAAGGAGCCTCTGGTCAAGGAAGAAGACTACAATCAGTTCAAGGCCAGATGTAACTCCGCCGTGGGCAAGGCCAAACGTTTGAGGGGCAAGGAGTTGAGAGCCCTGAACATTGGTACCCACCATCTCGGCTCCGGCGGTTATAGAGCCGCGAAGCCCAAATGGGACAAGGAGGACGCCGCTGCTCGTGAAAGGGGGGAGACACCTCCCTTTGACGACATAAAGGAGGAGCAGGCAAAGAACTTTGTAAGGGCCCGGTTTAAAAAGCCGAGAGGGTCCGCTGAGTATTCCTCGGAGCCCGCCGGTCCCTTCTCTTCGAAGGTGAAAGACTTCATGAGTAACTATGTAAGTAGTTTGCATGCAAGTCGATTAATTGATTGCGTTCACGATTAATCAATGAAGTCTAGTTTTCTGATCAAATGCTTCGTGTTCCTTGTGCGTAGGAAGCGGAGTGTAGGACCTCCTCATCCCAGGGCGGGTCGACGCCCGTCGCCAAGTGGGACAACACTTTTAACAGGGCGCTGAACAAGACCAAGAATGTCGATCCCCTGGCGGCCCCGTCGTCGGCTGGTCGTGTGGTGGGCTATGGCGGCCTTACATGGTCCGAGTACTATGGCCAAGAGCGGAAGGGATCCAAGGCCGATGTGAAAAACCTAAGGGAACGGGTGGACGCCATTCCCTCTATAGTCCAACAAGCCGTGAACCAGGCTGTGTCGGCTGCCGAGACAAAGTTCCAAGAACGAGTCTCACAAGTCCAGACACAAGTCCAGTCACAAGTGAACGAGAAGCTCAACACCATCCTTCCCGTCTACATGGAGAAGTACATCAAGTGGGAGAAGGGTGGTAGACGGGGGCCGCCACCGGTTGCCAACGTCGACAGCGCCCAATCGGAAAACGTGGCGCGGCCGGAGGCGCTTCTGACTCCTCCAGCTCCGGAGCTTAACTTGCCGGCCCGCACCGCCGTGGCAACAGGCAGCCACTCAGCCGCCACTTGCGCGCCCAACAAGCCTGTCGTCGGCGGCGCCTCGACATTGGCCGAGTTCGACGCCCTCAAGGTAACTAATTAATTAGCTGGGAGAGTCTCAACCACATGACCGACTAATGACTTGATATCCGTTTTACTGACGCCCCGCCTACATGTCTTTCGCAGGAAGACACTCCTTGCACCCTAATGCACTGGGTGGGCGGCCAGTTGAAGGATGTTGCCAAGGGTAGTATCGTTCAGCCGGAGAGCCGCGCATGGCACAATGGCACAATGGACCCCGGCAATATGAGGGTCAAATACACTATGGTGCTTCCGGGCTACGAGCAAGTGGAGCCTCCCTCTCAACCGGCTGGATGGGACGATGATGACCCGCCGGCGGTCCTCAGTACCGCCTTCGGCTACGTGTTCCAATGGCCGAAGAGCCAGATCCGTTTGGGGACGGAGGACCAGCACAACATCACCCCAGAGGCAACACGTCCACCACATGATGAGGCAGCACATCAAGCACAACCTGATGAAGACTTTGAGATGGCGGACTTGGACAACATGGCACAGGATCCCGACGATGGAGACAATGACCCGTACTTCGGCGACCAGTTCATTAACACAAGGTTTTCAGATTATTATGAGCCGGCACTATCAGGCATGCATGATCAAGTTGTCGAGACCCAACCAGCACCGGCGAAACCCCCTTGCCAGGTGCGTCTCTTCCGAAATAGTCAGGAGACGCCGCCACCCGCCCCCTTCACCGAGCCTCCGAGGCCAGCAGTTCCTATGAGCACCCTCAAGAAGGCAGTCGGTGAGGTGAACGCGGCCGCCGTGCCCAACGCCGTGAAGGGCAAGAAGCAAGGTGGTCGCAGAAGGAAGGCTAAGGGTGACCGGGGCCAGGAACAAATTCCTGTTTACCGGGCTAAGGACGGCCCTGTGGGAGAAGCTTCCAGGAGTAAGCATCACGTGGCTGGTACGCCGATGATGCCTCCATCGATGCTCGACGTCGCAGGCCCGCATATGCGCAATCTTCATCATAGCTGTCTACATGTCGAGGAGCGCCGCCTTCGAGAGAACGATTAGTCGTACATGGTTTACAGGGCTAAGTTGCCTTCTGATGTGCCGTGCCTCGTCAGTGTACCCCCCGGGGATATCTTCTACTTGCGGCATACCGACATCTTCGACATGTTGAACGGGTTCCGGCTGCATGATACCCTGGTCCGGCTGTTCTCCCTGAATATGGCCATGCAGATCATACGAGACAACATCCCCGGCATCCAGATAGTGGACCCCTTCTTCATGCGTGACGCCTTCCTGAGATCTGAGGACAACATCGCGCTGGCGTCCGACTACCTCTCAGCCTTCATGGAACAATACTCAGACAAGGATGTGATTCTCCTTCCCTACCATCCCATCACGGCCGGTGATCGGACAGGCTGCGTGCTCATATACTTAGACGTGAAAGACTCAACAGCCGTGTACCTCGACTCTAACAGTGCTATCCGGAAGGACTACTCCACTATCAGGAGAATTCTTGATGGTGCTCTCACCGGCTACGTCGCAGCGGGAGGCGTCAAACCAAGAACACCACGTCTGAAGTTCGGCGCGCACATGTTCCGCCACACGATGCAGTTCCCCTGCGTCAAGCAGCCGCCTGGCAGCGAGAAGGATGCCTTCTACGTCATCCACCACATGAAGGCGTTCTTCCAGGAACAGGAGAACCGCACGCTGCCATCTGACCTCAAGAGGTGGGCTGAAGATCTTGCAGAAATACAGGATCGCAACCTCAGGCAGAACTTCTTCAACATCCAGGAGGAGCTCGCGACAATCGTGCACCAGGAAGTCATGAGGCGGGGGGGCGCCTTCAGTATCGCCTATACACCGCCCAACAAGGAGATAGACGCAGAGTTAGCGCGGCAGGGCGACGGCAGGTCATTCATGCAGATGGCGAAGAATCGGTCGGGCTTCATCAATGTCCCCTCGAAGAAGTCTTGATGATGCCATGATGTTTACCTAGCTAGCTAGCTGTTAGTTCCGAACTATATCCATGATGTCCTTGTGTGTTGTAAACCCTATCCCTATGTTTACTTGCCTAGCAAACTCTAGTGTGTTTCGTCAAACCGTTGAAACCTGATTGTGAGCGACGCTATCTAGTTATTTGTGTGTTATGAACTATTTCAATGCCTTGGTCATGTTGCTTTTTATTCGTTAGTTGCCGTCGTTTGCGTTTTGAAATGCCGATGATTAAAACGCGTTGTGGCACAATGTGTGTGATTATACCCTGACGATCTGGTGTGCCTTGTGATATGTACAAAGACGAGTCGTTGTGCATCTAACTTGGCACACCAGATCCGTCAGCGGCATTGTCATTTCCGTGTCCAACCTAAGTATATATGAGGCATGCTCTATTTTTTGAGTTGGCTCTTTTCTTGATAACAAGTGCCGATGATTAGAACGTGTTGTGGCACTATGCGTGTGACTAGGCTCGCTGTTCGATCTTGTGTGGCAACTAGACTAGTAATTTGGGCATATACTCTACTTGCTGCACAAGATCGAATAGCGAGTCTGGTCATTTTCCGTGCCCAACCAAAGTATGAGGCACGAATCCAAGTCATTCTTGGGTTGCTTTCTTTGTCTTCTCTTCGAGTTGCCTCTTTTATTGACAAGTGTGTGTGTGTCTTTTTTTTCGGGTCTTTCTTTGAAACGCCGATGATTAGAACGTGGTCTCTTACATGTTGTTGCACCATATATATGCATGATTCTATCTTGTGAACTGCTAGCTATTGTTTCCCACTGACATAACTAATATCATCTTTCTTGTGTGTGTAGGAGATGGCGAAGAAGTGCTATGTTGTTTACATAGGTGCTGTTCCAGGAGTGTACGACGAGTGGAAAACACTGCCACAACCAAGTGAACGGGGTTCCCGGGCAACCTCTACCAAGGCTACTAGAGTAGAGCGGTGGCGGAAGCTATGTGGAGACAACACCGGAGGGAGAAGAAACCGGGTGAGGAACTTCGTCATCGTCATCACCATCACTTGCTCTTGGTGGTTGTGGTATTCTCTACCTTGCCTAATAGGTTCAATGTATTGTAATGAGATGGTGAAAATCATGTACTCGGTCTCGAGAGATATGTGGACATGGCACTTGTAATGTGATGGATCTGTGATTACTTTGTGGATGATGATCTACTATTTGATGATGTGTTAGTTTTATCCATATTTTGGTCCATTGACCCTTTTATATATATCTGTGAATATACTGTGAATATACTGCTGAATACCTGTATACTGTACAGTATACAGGTATTTTATTTTTAATTTCAAAAATGATTATCAGAGGCGCATATTGGAGGTCATAGGAGGCGCATATGCCACCTATATGCGAGGCGCATCACCGAGCTATGCGAGGCGCACCCTATATGCGCCTCTGCTAATCTGAATAGGCGAGGCGCATATCAGTATGCGCCTCCGATATACTTATAGGAGGCGCATATTGATATGCGCCTCGCATAAGGCAAATACCCGAGGCGCATATCATATGCGCCTCCGGTAAAAAATACCAGAGGCGTGGACATAGAGGCGCATATGATATGCGCCTCGGATGGGCAAAGTGGTGCGCCTCGGCTAGCGTTTTCCCTAGTAGTGGATAGGGGGAGCAATGCTGACGCCCAGATTCCAATTACGCCAATAAAAGTTCTACAGGAGGTAGGAATTGGCTTGGGAATTGCAGCAGAGTTACTATCTCAGGAGAAGCTTGCAGCTGATCCTGCCTCTCAATCTCAAGGTAGTTCCGATGATAAGTGAGCCTTTGGTTTCTGTGGAGCCTGGGGTTTCGGCCAGGAGAAGATGTGTCTTTGGTTCACGTCAGTACTCGGTTGTCTTTTGTTATGCAGTGTCTTTAAACTCGGTCAAGTGAACTTGGTTCTTTAGTTGTCAGGGGTCTTTTGAGTCTCTCAAACATGGTTTTTATGTCCCTGGTTATTGTCTTATTTCTGGGCAGGATTTGATACTGGTTGTCAGTGGCTGTGAGATTCTGTCATTTTGTATGGGATTCTTGTGGATGCTTGAGTATATTATCAGTACTTTTATTGAGCTGCTTCTTATGTGTTACTTGTTACCGTGTCACTATGCTATAATTTAGTTGTACCAGCTGGATTGTGTTACATATTTCAACTTGTTTCATAATGAGTAACAATGCTACCCATTTGTGGAAGGTCTTTGATATGAATGTCAGAGGTCTCAATGGGGAGGAAAGGCAAAATGATGTGAGAGCGAAAATTGAGGAGAGTCAGTGCACTGTAATATGCATCCAAGAAACAAAAAATGAGTACTCTGATCATCGGTTGATCCGTAAATATTGCCCAAAACATTTTGATAGTTTTGCTTATTCTCCTTCAGTAGGGGCATCTGGGGGACTAATCACTATCTGGAATTCCTCGGTATTATCCGGAAAGCTAGTTGAAACTCAAAAATTTAGCATCATAATTGATTTCACATCATTGCACAATGCTGAGTCTTGGAGATTAATTAATGTTTATGGGCCTTGCCAAGGAGAAGATAGAAACAATTTTGTTAGATGGCTATATAATCTGGATATCCCTATATCTAACAATTGGCTTATTCTAGGGGACTTCAATTTTATTCGATCAGTTGATAACAGGAATAGAGTTGGAGGAGATGTTAATGACATGTTTGTTTTTAATGAAGTTACTAGTCATCTAGGACTAATAGAATTTCCCATCAAAGGAAGATCTTTTACCTGGTCGAATATGCAAAGAGATCCGCTTTTAGTCCAACTGGACTGGTTCTTCACCTCAGTTAATTGGACAGTGACTTATCCTAATACCGTGGTTCTGCCTTTAGCAAAATCTTCGTCAGATCATTTACCTTGTGTAGTTTCCGTTGGAACCTCTATTTCCAAATCACGAACATTTCGTTTTGAGAACTTTTGGGTTCATCAGAAGGGTTTTCTGGAATGTGTGGAGAACTCATGGAAGGAACAGTCTTACAAAAATTCTAGTGCAGCTACCATAGCTCGGAAATTCAAGAATCTTCGGTTTCAACTAAAAAAGTGGGGCTCCAAGTTATCAAAAGTCAATATTCTTATTGAGTGGTGCAACAAAGCAATTTTCATTCTCGATGAAATTGAAGATAGCAGATCATTATCATGGCCAGAGTTTAACTTTAGAAAGATTGTTAAACAACCCAAGGAAAAGTTGCTAGCTGCACAATGTGCTTACTGGAAAAATCGCTGCGCGGTAAGATGGGTGAAGATAGGAGAGGAGAACACAAAATATTTTCATTCCATGGCCACAAATAGATTTAGACGAAATTCAGTTGCCAGTTTGAAGGAGGCAGATGGTACTATTATCCCTGATCATGGGTAAATGGCGGGAAAGTTTTACTAAGTGTTTAAGGCTAGAATGGGCTGTTCCATGGGTGTTTCGATGACTCTTGATGTGCAAAGCCTAGTGAAACATGTTGATGGTCTGGAGGAGATTACTAGGCCTTTTGAGAGGGGAGGAAATGGATCTAATTGTGAAGTATATGCCTGCAGATAGAGCCCCTGGTCTGGGTGGTTTTAATGGGCTATTCTTGAAGCATTGCTGGCATATTATTAAGGACGATTTTTATCAACTGTCTAATGATTTTCACAATGGATCTACGGGTTTGATGAATATCAACTCTTCTTATATTACTTTGGTGCCTAAATCCTCCTCTCCGGAAATGGTTAATGATTATAGGCCTATATCTCTAACCAACGTCTGCCTCAAATTCCTCACCAAGCTTGTGGCAAATAGGTTGCAGGATAAGACTATGTGCTGTATCAGTAAAAATCAATATGGGTTTATTCGAGGAAGAACAATTCAGGATTGTATGGCATGGACCTTTGAATATTTACATTTATGTCATGCCTCTAAAAGCCTATTGTTATTTTAATGCTGGATTTTGAGAAGGCACTCGACACAATTGAGCATGACGCAATTTTGAAAGTCTTGGAATGCAAAGGGTTTGATCAGATTTTCATTGGCTGGGTTAGAGAATTATTATCTTCTGGTACTTCATCTATTCTACTAAATGGTGTACCTGGCAAACAGTTCATTTGCAAGAGGGGTGTTCGGCAGGGGGATCCATTGTCACCCTTAGTATTTTCATTGGGTTCTAATCTGCTACAAGATGTTGTTAATGATTTGCATGCCAGAGGAGATATACAGCTACCAATTAAAACCTCGGATAGTTAATTTCCTATAATTCAATATGCAGATGATACTCTTCTAATTTTACCGGCAGAGGAGTGTCAGATTATGTCTTTAAAAGGTCTGTTACATCAGTTTTCAGAGACTTCAGGATTGCATATCAACCATCATAAATCTTGTATGATACCAATTAATGTTGGGAGTGATTGTTTAACTAAGTTGGCGCAGTGCTTTGGGTGTCAAGAAGGGGCTTTGCCTTTTACCTACTTGGGTTTGTCGGTGGGAACGTTGAGACCGAAGATTCAAGATTTAACACCAATGGTCACTAGGTTGGAGAGGAGACTTTGCGCTACATCTTGTTGGCTATCTCAAGGGGCTCGGTTACAATTAATTACATCAGCTTTCACCTCTCTCCCGGTGCATTTTCTTTGTTCTATGCATATTCCTCAAGGTATCATTGAGCAGCTTAACAGGATAATTAGGCAGTGTTTGTGGAGAGGGAATGAGGATGTTCCAAAAATGTCTCTGGCTTCCTGGGAGTCAATTTGTAAGCCAAAAGGAAAAGGAGGTTTGGGTATAGTAAATTTTGGAATAAAAATGAGGCCTTACTAATGAAATTTTTACACAAATTCTACAACCGAGCCGACATACCGTGGGTTTCGTTGGTCTGAGAGGCGTATTACCAGAATTCTATTCCTCATGCCTCAAAGTTGTGTGTGTCTTTTTGGTGGAAAGATATTGCTAAGTTAATGGATAAGTATAGAGGGGTAGTTAAACCCATACTCAATGATGGCTTGTCTATTTTGTTTTGGATGGATGCTTGGGAGATTGGAGGCTCACGTGTTCCTCTTTGTCAGAGCTTTGCAAGACTGTTTTCTTATGCTGTCAATGACAAAGTTTCTGTTCATGACATGATTCAGCTTGAAGACAGATCGGTTTGCTTTCACTTACCTCTGTCCTTGCAAGCTTTTGAGGAGTTTAATACTTTGTCGGTTTGGTTAAATGCAGTTCAACTGAACTTAGGCATGCATGATTGCTGGAGGTCTGATTGGAAGGGAGGGGACTTTGTGGCAGCTAAGTATTATCACTTTGTTCACCAGCCTATTGTGGTTTGTCCTGTGTACAGATGGATTTGGAAAAGTAAGTGCACAATGAGAATTAAAGTATTCTTCTGGCTTCTAATCAGTGATCGACTAAATACTAGAGATTTGTTGAATAGGAGACATTGGCATGTTACAGATGATGTACATTGTGAATTATGTATTGGGCAACAATATGAGGACAGACAACACCTTTGTTTAGTCAGCGTATTTGGAATTATCTACAGATCAATTGGAGCCAGGGAACTGATTTACTTCAGATTGCGACACAAGCTAGAAAGGATTTTGGCAAAAGTTTTTTTATGGAGGTGGCTATGATAGCCTGCTGGAATATTTGGAAAGTGAGGAATGCCAAAATTTTCAACTATGAAAGGCCTCGTTTTATAACCTGGAAAAGGTTATTCACTCATGATATGGTTTTGCACACTCATAGATTTTCTGATAAGGTCTCTCTATCTGTAAAGGCTTGGATAGATAATCTCCCGTAGTTTTCTTTACACTCCTTGTGCATCATGTACAGTTGTTATTATTTTATAAAAGTTAAATAACTGTGGGGCTTTTGCCTCACAGATCTTATTCAAAAATAATAACAAGGCACCACACAAGCTTCGTTAGAAGTGTATGTGAGGAGCATTGCTTGCTGAAAATGCAAAGCTTGAAGATAAACACAAGTGGTTGGTTCATAAATAATCCGTTTCCTTTCTTTTTGTCAAATATGGGTCATATTATTTAGGTATGCGAACATAAGTATCTTACAAACATGGCATGATGAAGAATGCTTGATTGTACTCACTGACCACACTAGCTCGTTATCCAAAGCTGAAATCAATAACCTATTCAAAAAACATTGTGTCGAATGAAAGGGATAAATGAACAAAAAGATCCCCGTGAAAGGTGGTTGCTCGGTGGTCCATAATTAGGAACGTGCTTACACAAGGGAGAATAATGATGATCAATACTACTTTAAAATTGTCAATACAAAAAAACTTCGTTGCTGGCAAGATAACTCACCTATAAATTAGTATATTGGGTAAGCCAAATGTATAAAACATAAATGACTTTCAATACATTTTTTAGGTATTTTTTCAAGAGATATTGTACTCATTTAAATGTATAAATCTTGGGATGTACTCATTTAAAAAAAAAGCTAATAAACTTCTCACCTTCAAAAAAAGGTTCATCTAATATCAACAACCAACAATGTTGATGGTGAGGCATTTGTTATAACGTCAACAAAACATATGGGATAGCAAGCAAATTTTAGTTAGATGCACCAATCTAATATCAGGTAGACATGACAGATGTGGTTATTGATGCGATTCTGAAAATGTATAATAATCACACACCCACAGTTAAAATTGATTAAAATTTTCATGCACGTGTGATATTTTTATTAAGCATAACATTCTATGGTTATAACACCATATTATTTATTATGTTCATATAACTTCATCGAATATCCATGATACCATACTTTAATTTCTATGACGGTATCAATATACTAAATAAATTTGCGAGGGTCACCTTGCGTGCTAGTTAAGAAAGGATGAATGGAAATGAATGAAGTTCAGGTACTGAAACTTCAGTATTAATATGTTTTGATGGGATTGCTTGGCCACACTAAAATATTTACATGGTAGTGGGATAGCTAGACTTCATCTCTTATCTTGCAGAAGATATAAATTTTGAAACTGAAATAATACTTTGTTGCATTGTAGGTAGACATACAAATGGCTTTGCGGTAGCATTAGAATGACTGAGATAAAAATAAACGATAAATTGCATCGGAAGGGTAGGCATTGGGACACAATACAACATTGTTTACCGCCGAAGAACAAATCACCAGACTAATAAGGTTCGGTATGGTTCAGTAAACGTTCAACTCAATGGATAATTTTTTCAGATAGCTATCTTATGTCGCATGAGTGGAAGTTGTGCCAACCAATATACTACTACAAACAAGTTTTTGTGGCCAGAAGATGCGAGCGGAGAAATAAAGTAAGCTAGTAATATTACCACATTTAGTACAAATTGTGTCAATTTTTCCGTCCATTAGGTAAAGGTGGCGTACCACGTAAGCTGTTATCATGTATCATGGCACGACTGGGACCTCAGACATACGCGCTGCAGCTCAATGTCGTGTCGCTCCGGACGATGCCCATCATGGTTTGACCATGGCAATGGACTTTGGCTAGCTGATCTACTTACATCAGAGCGAACACGGGCGCTGTGACACCAGCCTTAGCTAATCGATATATCGGCTCTTTAGTCCCAGTGGTGTGTACCAGCCTTAGCTAATCGATATATCAGCTCTTTAGTCCCAGTGGATGGCCTCAGAATTCATGCTTTCATTGGCTGTTTTTGGTTTTTACACTCTCACATACCCAAATTCATCCTTTCATTGGCGGTAGGAAGTTCGAAGTTGGTGAAGAAACACGATGTTGTGCTAGATTGGAGCTGCTGATGGTCCTTTTACTTTATTTGCATTGTCTACTGAACCTATGCAGTGTTTACTGTAATGTGTTGGCATGTTGTCTAGCATGCTCTGCTTATCTGTGATATGTATGAACTCAATTAGTTGATGGTTTGCTTGCTGTCTATGCCAATCTTGACATATATACGATTTTGTGATGATAAGCTAATGTTCGTGAGTTGATTTTGCTTATATCTGCTTATTGGTGCCTTGTAATGTTGCTCTGAAGCACTGATATGGCCTTAGCCTCTAGCCCCATACTGGGTACATGTTCATCCATTTCTTTAACATATGGTCATGCTATAGTGCAGGATAATCTGTGTGGAGAATCTATAAAGTAGTGTGATCCCTTTACCCTCCCGGAACAATTTTCATATGCAGCGTGATGTGTATATGTTTCCATATCTCATCTCATTTTAATTTCCTCTGTTTTCTTCCCTCTTTAACTAATTAAACCTGATGGGATCTGATGCTATAGCATGTGGTTTGGCCTTAGTATACCTATGAACAACAAATCAAGGGTGTATTTGTGTATGTGCATAATGTTGCTTTGCTTCTATCCAGCCTTTGGACAGCTCCGCAAGTTGTGACAGCTACATGCATCTCTCCCTCTGTTTAACCTTGTAGATATTAATAGATATACTGTATGTACATGTCATTCATGTAGTTGCTACAGCATAGATGTCATTCATATACTACAGAATGGTGTCTTTGATTTTATCATTTATGTACACAACCAAAGTAAGTAAATAAAGATCGGAAATCCATTTCGGGTCATGGGTGCATCTGCACCCATGACCCAAAAAACCCATTTTCCAAATGTTAAAAAATTCCAAAAAAAAATATGGAGATAGTTCAACATATTTCATGGGTGCACAAAAAAATCCGCGGTGAAAAGACATTTTGTGCGACCTGTGCAAAAAAGACAAATCCGGATTG
This sequence comes from Puccinellia tenuiflora, assembly GCA_012064385.1. Classification (NCBI taxonomy): domain Eukaryota; kingdom Viridiplantae; phylum Streptophyta; class Magnoliopsida; order Poales; family Poaceae; genus Puccinellia; species Puccinellia tenuiflora. The sequence continues at coordinate 1,002,161 of QRDG01000118.1, forward strand.
CTACGAAAGACTTTTGTACGAGACATGGTTTTGTCTTTTTTGCACAGGTCACACAAAATGTCTTTTCACAGCGTAATTTTTTGTGCTAGCACTAAAAATATTGATGCATATCCGGATTTTTTTTCGGAATTTTTTGACACATTGAAAAAAAACTAAAAATGTTTTACTTAGTGGGTGCATCTGCACCCACGAGCCAAAACGCCGCCTCCAATAAAGATCGACTTTTAAGTTTCAAACATAGTGCTGCAGCTACAGAGATTTGCATGACAGTCATTTTTACTTGCTACAGCGTATTAATTAGCCTTCTGAATGTGTATACCTCGAACACAAGATAAACTCCAGGTTAGAGCCAAACAGATTCGAAACCACCCTGCTACAGACCAACCTGTAGTAAGATCTCGTATCTCTTGAGTTTGTCTTCAGTCAGCTTCCAGAATCAGAAAAAAGGCCCTTTCTCAAAAAAAAAAAAAGAATCAGAAAAAAAGGTAAGAGTTTGTTTCTTCTCTTGAAGAAAATAATCAATGGCACACACAATGATTCAGAATCAGCAGACGGCATCAGCAGGTAAACATCTTCAAACCGTCAGCCAACATCTTCAAAACGCCACCCGACCGGCTGTCCTACTGGCCGACAACGCGCACCTTGGACATCTCATACACACGCACAAAATCTGTGATCTCCTCAAGCTCGCCTCAAATAATAATAAAAGTAACAGATTAACACAAAAATGGCCCTTTCTCGATAAAATATGTCCTACTTTGTGTGAAAATTGTATATGTGCCATTTTGCACCATATTTGTCGTACTTGCTTCACAAAAAATGTAATTTTTGACAATGAAAATATGAAAAATGATATTTCTAAATGTAATTTGAAAAAAATTAGTTCTGCAACACTGTTTGTCATAACAAGACACACCTATGTGTCAAATATGGACACATTACACTACCACAGAATGGGTTATAGGGAGGTTGGCACTCTGTGGCGCACCGTTAATTCGTGCGCCACAGAAATATGTTTCTGTGGCGCACCGTGCTTGGTGCGCCACAGAAAGTCACATTTCTGTGGCGCATGTGGCCAGGTGCGCCACAGAAATGTGACTTTCTGTGGCGCACCAAGCACGGTGCGCCACAGAAAGCCAGATTTCTGTGGCGCATGCCCACCCATGCGCCACAGAATTTTTGTGGGTCCCACGTACAATCATTGTGCTAGGGTCCATCTGGGGACATTCTGTGGCGCACCGTGGCTGGTGCGCCACAGAAAAGTGACATTCTGTGGCGCACCATGGCTGGTGCGCCACAGAAAGCTGACTTTCTATGGCGCACCAAGTTTGGTGCGCCACATAATTTTTTTTTCCAAATCCCACCCCCCCCCCCCCCCTGATCGCCTTTTTAGTTTTGCAGGAAGTAAAAAAAAATGATAAAAATTTCAATAAATAAAATCCTTTGACATGTAGTTAGGTTTGAGTGTCTAGTAGGTATAGAAATTTTGAAATATGAATTTTGACCTTTTTTGCAAAAACCCGTTAAAAAATGTAAAACGGGCATAAATTCACAGAATCCTCAAATTCCAAACCAAAAAAAAGTTATGGCCAACAGAAGAATTTTCTCAGCAAAATAAAAAAAATCAAAAAAAGGGAAAACAATTCTGTGGCGCACCAATGCCAAGGATGCGCCACAGAATTATTGGGCGGGATTCGAAATTTTGAATCCCGCCCAATAATTCTGTGGCGCATCCTTGGCATTGGTGCGCCACAGAATTATTGGGCGGGATTCGAAATTTGAATCCCGCCCAATAATTCTGTGGCGCACCAATGCCAAGGATGCGCCACAGAATTTCAAACAGACGATTTTTTTCTACAAATTCAAAAAAATTCAAAAATTCAAAAAAAAATATAAAAAGAAAAAAATTCGAAAATTCCAAAAAAAATTATAACAAAGAAGATTGTTGAAAATTTTGGATTTTTTAAAGGTTTTTTTTTAAATAAGTTTTTTGAAAATTTTGGATTTTTTGAATTTTTTAAAGTTTTTTTTAAAAAATAAGTTTTTTGAATTTTTTGGATTTTTTAAAGTTCTTTTTTTAAAATAAGTTTTTTGAATTTTTTGGATTTTTTGATTTTTTTAAAGTTTTTTTAAAAAAATTTAAGTTTTTTGAATTTTTTTTGGATCTTTTGAAACCTTTGAATCTCCTTTTGAAAGTTTAGAAGTTTTTGAAAAATCTGAAATTTAAAAACACACATTTATAACACATACATAACATATACACATACAAGACTTAAGAGGATTCATATGATATATATCAATAAGAACTTGAGTAGCAGAAGGGTAGGTGAAGTGGGTGGAACTTAGAAGTTAAGCGTGCTAGGGTTGGAGCAATTTGAGGATGGGTGACCTAGCGGGAAGGTATCAGTTCAAAATGTGTAAAAAATCTGAAAAAATTCAAATAATTAGGATTTTTCATATTATTTCATATTTTGATTTTTCTGAATTTTTTTGAAACTTTTTATATTTTTTTTGCATTTTTGAATTTTTTCAGAATTCTGTGGCGCACCAGGCCAGGTGCGCCACAGAAATATTTTCTGTGGCGCACCTTGCTTTCTGTGGCGCACCAAGCAAGGTGCGCCACAGAAAATATTTTTGTGGCGAGAATTCTGTGGCGCACCCAGCAAACCTGGGGGTGCGCCACAGAATTCCAGTTTGGTGCGCCACTGATAGCCATTTCTGTGGTAGTGTTATCACAAACTATGGCACGAGGATGATCATATCTACGTCAATTTGACTCGAAACTTATACCTGTTTATAGATGATTGACCTTTTTGTGAAGAAGTTTTTTATTAACTTTGTCAAAACTCAGGTTTATCATTTTTCCTAGCAACTAGTACACATAAAAGGAGTCCATGCCAAAGGATTTCACTTTTTGAGTATTTTTCCACTTTCTTTTATTTTTTGAAATAAATTGTCAAAATGGACCCCGTGCCATGATTTGTGATAAAGTGTCCATTTTTGACACATAGGTGCGTCTTGGTATGACAAACATTGTTGCCAAAAACAATTTTTAAAATATTATTATAAATATCATTTTCTATTTTTTAAGTACCAAAAGTGACCTTTTTATTAAGCAAGTACCACAAATATGTTGGAAAAAGTCATATACATGATCAAAAAGATGATATGGATGTCATATTTGGATTCCTCTCATTTTTATAATCTATTTAACACTTTATTTGTTAAATTTTGATTTATAGATTTAAAGATATGAATTATTTCATATTAAATGCCCCTGTGCCGACGGCAGAACCTACACCGACAGCCGTGTCGACGGGCAGGCCTCGTCGGAGTCTATGCCGACGGCCCCGATGAAAAGCCATCGGCATAGGGTGTGGCCGTCGGCATAGAAGCTCATTCCTGTAGTGTCTAGTGCACTAGCTTGGTAATTTTTAACCCAAAAAAATCATTAAAACACAGCCTTATGGGATTGGGATTGGAGTCTACATTTGAAGACCTTGTCACCACAATTTTATTTGGTGGAAATCAGGTTTATATTAGTTATCATTTGAAAATTAAAACATTTGGAATTATTAAAATATATAGAAATCTTGATGAGGGAGCTTGAGGTGGACCCGAGAATGTTCTAATTTTTCCAGCTTACTATGCAAGAGGATGGAGCTTGGGGTTGAAACACTACCGAGAACGTTGGGTACCACCTACCAAAAACATAACGCATTAATTACATGCATATAGCAAATTAAGTCCCCTCAGATAATAAAGAGTTGTAGAAAAAAATGGCTCATAGGCGGTTCAAGTGGCCGTGATCTGAATCAGGAAGCAAACGTAAGGTGGAGCAGTTTTCCCTAGAAATTACAAACAAGTGGGAACATCGGGTACGTAGTGACTGAAAAATGTATAGTACGTGGTATAGTACCACTCTCGACGTGTAACTAGGATACATGTGATCACCTGCAGTATAGTACTCTCTCCGTTTCAGATTAAATGACTTTCAAATGGATATATCTATATGTATTTCACGTCTAGATAATTTTATTTGAGAGTCATCTAATATGAAACGGAGTGAGTACGTGGTATAGTACCACTCCCGAGCTTAATAAATGCCAATTTTTTTATTATGATCTGCTGCTACTGTTATAGGATGTAATGGGAGAGATTGGATCACTACATTCATTGATTACATAAAATAAGAAGATTGATAAGTTGGAATTTTTCAATGCGTTACTTTTTGAAATGCTAAAAACTCTTTTTTCTATGGAAAATACACGCGGCGCAATGATGTAACTACTTTAGGGTGTGTTTGGTACGAGGCATGAAGTGGAATGTAACGGGTTGGTCCTGCACCTAGACTTCATTCCTATGTTTGGTAGAGAAGTGGAACGGAACCTACTGATTCTTGGGAATAGCATATTCGGTCAAGATTCGGAATTTGGTCATTCCACCAAATCGGTGGAATCACCCGGTTCTATCTTTCTCTCTCCGTCTTATCTCTATCGAGCTGTTCTTTTCCCCTTGACTGGAGCTGGGCCGAGCTGCGTGTGATGACGGAGCAGTATGACCACGACAGCGGAGCTGCGTGACGACGGTGGCAGAGCTGGGCGAGGACGACCGCAGCGACGGAGCAGCTGGGCGATGACGGCGGCGCAGCAGGGAGGCCGCTACTACTGCTGGGAGCGTGGGAGGAGCTGCGGCTGCTGCTGGGAGCAAAGCGGGCTAGCAGCAGGGGCGAGCGGCCGGCTGAGCGAGCAGCCAGGCTAGCAGCAAGGCAAGCGGTCGGGCGGTCGAGCGGCAGGGCGAGCGGCCGGGCTAGTAGCCGAGCGAGCAGCCAGAGGAGCGGCCAAGCGACGAGCGAGCGGCGAACAGCACGGGTCGGCGGGCCAGATTCTTGTCATTCTAGCTGCTTAGCCAAACAGGAGAATAGAATCAACCCGTTACAGTTTTATAGACTACCAAACAGAGGAATATAATCGACCTGTTCCTCAAGAATGTCATCATGACAATCCATTCTAGTTGGTCCCCAAACCAAACACACCCTTAGGGAACCGCAGGGATGGTGTGCAACAGCGCAAGCGCGATGCAGTTCGTTTAAATCGGAGATGTCAAAGACAACACCACTGCAAGCCGACACCACATGTGTATCATGGGGCTGGCGTCGAACGGACACCATAGGTGCTTCAAAGAAAAAATGTTGAATTTGGATACGCTGTAAAAATTTCAATTAATTTTCTTCAATCGTTTTCAGTATTTTTTTGTTGTCAGTTGAAATGCTACTTACATGTTTTTTTGCTGTATAAGTATATGAAGTATGCAGACGCTCACTTACACGCACGTACCCTCATCTCTATGAACACACATACGAACACTCTACCTCTATATATGAGCACCTTCAAAATACTGAGCCGATGGATTGAATCCGGAGATTGACAAATTCACACAGCCGCCTCGCTATTGGCGGAAACGTTGGCTCCAAGTGAGAAAATATTAATTCCGCATTTATACTGCACACAGATGTCAAATCTGAAGTTTAAACTCCTCATGGGTTGGGAACGTACAAGTGGTACAACCGTCGTCCTACCCATCCAACTACAACTTAGCTCGCTATTCACAATATTATTTAAAATAAATATTCACGCAAACGGTAGCCTCCACGAGAGTGAACGGAGATCGACGCGCCTAGCCGAGGATGCGACCAAATGTACAGTACAGCAGTGACCTTTATTTTTATTTTTTTAGGGGAAGCACACCAACGACTTGATGCAGCATTGGGAATGACTTGATGCGGCCCATCAACGGGATTGCGGCCCAGCCCACAAACGACGGAGCTGAGAGCTATGGTAAAGCACTATGGTAAGGCAGCATAACCATAGAAACAGAACGCGCTATGGTAAAGCACTTTCCTAGTAAAGAAGAACGAACGCATCATATTGGGCCTTCATAACTACTGTAAGTGCTCTTTGGATTCCCAATGCCTACCATCCCCGAAAACATGCTAAATTCATTTCTTGCTTGCTCACTCATGGAGTCATGGCAATGCTAGCACCAAGCGCTACGTCTCTATACCAATAAGGAGTGAACACTTTTTTCTTTACACATTTCTCTCTTAACTCAAGACATGAAAAGAGTGATATCTATCTTACTTATAAGCCCAGCAATATCAACCGGGCAGAGTAGTGACTTTTCAGTAAATCTTTCGAGTACAATACTAGTGCAGGTCATTTATTTTCTCTTGTCCTTGCTCATAAATTCATCTTTATTCTTCTACAAAGCTGAATTGTATATGTTTTTTTTTGCAGGTAATATGTGTCTTATTTACTTGATAAAGATAAAGTTACAAGCTACGTACCTATCAACCTGACATAATGAAAAAGGATAGAAAAACTTAACTTTTACAAAAAAAAAAAAGATACCCCAGAGCAAGATACTAACGCATGTCACTCTCCCTCGGTGCCCCGTAGCAGTCATCCAAGAGAAAATGGGACAGATCACCTCTTCGCCAGAGCTCGACGCGACTCCATCATTGATATGCAGATTTATAAACCTCCAAAGTAGCTCGTCAAAGGCAAAGCTACCACCATTAGAAAAATCAAACTGGGACATCACCTTGGCTAGATACCGAATCAGGCTATCAAACTCCAGACCTAGCACCCCGTGCGACTCCGTCGGAGGAGGGACCCAGATTTGCCAGCTTTCACTTCGACGATGGAGCGAACACGATCGCAACCGCAGAGCCCGAGCTAGTCTCCATCTAATATGGTTTATTAGGATCCTAATGAGTTGACCGTGCCACACCTAATTTGTACATCAGATGATTATAAAGTACGCCAAAACTTAGCCTTCTAAAAAAAGCCGAATCGACCATTTCTTCGCGGCAAGGCGCTGCCGAACATGCCTTTGCCTTGCACGCGTTGGGAGACGCGCGAGACGGGACGGGTTAACTCTCCACTCCACTCTCCTGGCCGCCTAGAAATCCAACTCTCTCACTTTCTCCGCACCACCCGTTACTCCGCCGCCAACTGGGATCAGGAGCGATGGGTCTCGAGTCTCACCGAAAAAAAAAGAACATTCTCCGATGGATTTGGATAAAAATGCTCAAATCCCCCTCCCACAGTTGATGGCTGGGAGTTCGTCGATGGCGTATGCGGTTCCTAGTTTTGAGCGGGTGAGTTTGATGGAGCCCTTGCCGGTGCCGGCGCGGTGGGGATTTACATTCCGGACACTTCGACCCGCCTTACCGCTAGGAAATACCTTATAAAAGCCTACCAATAGTGGCGTTCTCCATAGTTGCACGACCGTAATACCTAGTGTACCGGTTTCGCACACGTACAGATAATCCTGACACGGCACCCATACGTGAGACCCATGTGTCCACTCGGCGAAATCTTTTACTGACGGTCATATGCGCGACATGCCACCATCAATTTCGTAGCGGTGGCGTGTCCATCCTGCACACCACTAGTCGTTGTCTAGCGGTGGCGTGTGTCTACCGCCGCACGTCATTGAAAGCGATGCGTCCTTGACCGGATGGGCATAGAGGCATGGATGGTGCAAATGTCAGCCTCTCATCGTCGAGGAGAGCATTCAACTCTACTAATGGCGCACCAAACCTCTCCTCACCGCCTACCATTTCACGTGCCGAGGAGCTTAGGGTTGGAACGCTAACAAGAAAGTTTGATACCAAGTACCAAAAACATAACGCTCTAGATATAGCAAAGTCCACTCAGATAATAAAGAATTGTAGAAGAAAGTGGCTCATATGCTGTTCAAGTGGCCGTGGTCTGAATCAGGAAGCAAACAAAAAGAGGAGCAGTTTTCCCTAGAAATTACAAACAAGTGGGGAATACCGGGTACGTAGTGACTGAAAAAATGTATAGTACGTGGTATAGTACCACTCCCGACGTGTAACTAGGATACATGCTCTTCCTCTGTCCTTACGTACGTACGTAGGGTCTCACGCTCTTCTGCGCAGCAGGAATGCTTGCTGAAACCATGGAAACGGCAAAAGTCCGATGAGCTCTACTGTGGCTGCAGTCGCCGCAGCTGGGGCGTGCTCTCTTCCTGCGCCGCCTCCGTTGCCGCTACCGCCGCCGCCACCACCCGAGCTTGCACGGCCTTGGGGGAGTTCTGCTTCTTCCTCCGGTGCCTCGCCTTCTCCGTCTCGATTTGCTTCCTCCTACACTCCTCGCTGCAGAATGGCGTGTCCCCTCTGAACGGCAAGAGCGTACGTGGAGTGTAAGCAAATGCATACGTAGGTTCTAATTATCTATCATGGCCAACGATGATCGTCGGCGTAATGGTGGTTGACCTGTACATGAAGATGTCGCCGGTGAGGCATTTGCGACAGCGAGAGCACTCGTTGAGGAAGTGTTGACCCTCCCCGAGCTCCTCGTCCGGGACGGTGAAAGTCACGGACGACGAGGCGGCGGCGGTGGGGCTCTGCCTAACCGCCGCCGCTCCCTTCTCCGCCTTCACGCCGGCTACGTTGCCGTCGCCGACTGGCCGGAGGGCCTGCGCGCTGCCACCGGAGAACACCGCGGCGAAGTCGGGGTTGCCGAACGCGTGGAAATAGGACGCGTTGAACTCCATCGGCCCCGTCAGCTGGCACGAAACCTGCCGCCGGCCGGGTCGGGAGCCGAGAAGGAGCCGAAGGAAACCAGAACAGGCGCTCGGGGAGAGACAAGAAGCCAGCGGCGACCGATTAATAGGCAAGGGCTAACGGTTTCAGCCGATTTTAGCTGTAGCCGTAGCTATTTTTTGTTTCTTGGGAGAACCACAAAATACCCTTTGATCTGATGACAATGTTGGGTGCCAAAAATGCAAGTTGTGTTTTTAGTATGAAAAACACATGTTTGTTGTCACTATGTGAGTTGGTTGCATGCACCTAAAGATAGTAATAGTGTGCTGTGTCCTGTGTGTACACCATGCCAACCTGTGAAGGGATGAAATTGGCACCTGGTGACTTCCTAGATATAGCTGATACTGCCTCAGTTACCGAAAAGTAGGCGTATATTTTTTGTCTAATGTCAAGTAGTTGAAAGCAGTTTGACCAAGTTTATACAAAAATCTATCAAACATTATAAGACTCTGTATATATAATATGAAACTGCGGGTGCAGAGTTTGAGGAAACTAACGGCTCCCAAGCAGAGCACCTGCCACCTGGCTACTCGAGTAAGAACAGTCGAAACCACAGGAGAACAACCTGATTCAACTCATCTTAGTGGTGAATCCTCAAAAACAGAATAATTATCTTGAGGTACCAGTTTCAAGAGAACCCGATTGAAGAAGATACCAGTCAAAGCAAACCTCCAACAAAGTCCATCCGGGAAGACTTATCCACGAATACTTGTGCTCAATAGAAAGCAGAAGAGGCGCCACTCAAATATCCAGGCTGAAGATCAGATAAGTATTTCTCTCTCAATGAGTAAGTGCAACCAAAAGAGTGAAAACATCACGACTTAGGTATACTCTTTCCTTATGTGTGATCAGTCATCATTGGATAAATACCATCGCCCCATCTGGTTGGCGAATTATCCATCATCATGCTGAATTATCATTCCGTTATTCTCGCATTCCTCTTGAGATATTCTTCCTGTTTGCGTATCAGTACTATACTGCATTTTATTTATTGTCGTGTGTTTCGGTACGGTCCATTTTTTCTAAGTGAATGTGGACGCACCCTGCATATGTATCTGGTCTTCATCCTAAATTCACAGAAATTCAAAACGACTCCTAAGCTCATATGTTCCTGGCCGGTTACGAAAATTTTAAAAAATTGTTAAGCATTTCACAAAATTCTGAAAAAAAAAAGTAAAACAAACATATGATATTTCTCTACATGTGTCGAAATAATATTTATCATACTTTGTGCAAAAACAACAAAACCAGTGGCCAAAATACGGTTTTGGAAATATCTTTTTGGAGTACAGATTTTGTCGTTTTTGCACAAAACGCCATAAATGTCATTTTATCACGGAAATTTTCACATACATACAACACTTGGATATGTTTGTTGTCACGGTTTTCAGATTTTTTTGAAATGTTTTAATACTTTAATTTTGTCCAACCGACCCAAAGAATATATTCAGTGGGGGCAGAAACTTTGACCGGGGGCACTTCTATTGCACATTCAAAAATTTCAAATATATTTCTCCAAACATAAAAAGAATTTTCCAAACTTGAGTGGGGGCATAGGCCCCCACTTAGATTTAGATTTTCTGGTCGACCCTGCTCAGGAGCCAAAACTGCAATCCCACATATGCTTGTATAATAAAGTTAACCCCGACACCTTGGTAATAGACAAAAAACGATTTTATTCTAAATTGCTTCCTTGATTTTGACACCTCATTTTTGAAATGAATAACCTCGATACTCTTCCCTTGCCGAGACTCTAATCCTACTGTTGAGTGGGAAATTGGATGATGCCCGGAAGCGTCGAATGCGACAGTAAGCCATCAGAAAATGTAAACCAACAATAATGGAAACTGCCAAACCAAGGTCACAAGAAGCAAATGAAAGCAATACTATTATACTGCAAATGAAACAGATAGTTCATTGGCAACTTTCACAGATTGAACGCACTTGCTAAACAAAACATAAATTAGAACAATAAATATATGACGATCCACTGTACGAACAACTCCTCCTAATCGTCTAACGAGAGGATGATTACGAGAGGAGGTGCAAACGGTGTCGATGCGTCCTGCCTGATTACGAGAGGAGACGACATGGAGGTTGAAGAATACACATCACGAAACACAACCTAGTAGATGTTGCTAGAACGACGGAGTTCATGACGGAGAGCGGCGGCGGTTTAAGTGGAGACCACATAGTGGTTGAAGAACACACGTGAAACAAGCATAGTCTCTAAGCTTACACATGTGTAGTACAAGACTATGACGATGGCGGAGGTACATGCGGTGGCTGCAAATGGTGAAGATACCATGAACGAGTGGAGACGACATGGAGGTTGAAGAACACACATCGCCAAGCACAGCATAGTAGTTGCTAACACAACGACATAATTTTTTACAGCAGCGGTTGAGCAGAGACGACACACAGGTTGAAGAACACACATACGCTGAGCATAGTCTAAACATGTACACATGTAAACTATAAGATCTATTCATGTATGACCATAAAAAAAACTTACAAAACGAGAGTTGTGTGAAATGATGAGATGAAACTACACCTCAAAGGAAATTTCGAACGATCAACCGTGTGCGATCAATTTCATGAAATTCTTTAAAAAAGATTCAAACATAAACACATAACTTGAAGTAAACGGTTAACAAATTTTGGAAACGATGGCCAAAATGAAACCGCATCGTCAACGCGCAACTTTTCCATGTATAACTTATTTTGAATGAAGCATTGTTGCACTGATTAGAAGAGACGAGGTGAAGCAACCCTAGGAGAATGAGCCGAAGCACAGATCTATTACAAGGTTGTACGGCTTACATCTTTGTTTGCTGGCACTAGATCCTTGCTAGCTGAAAACGGCCGATTCGAGTGTTCCCAGCCGGTCTGATTGAGGAGTGCTTCGATGAGCGTGCTGACCTAGCAGATCAGCACTCACAAGGTCCCAAGTGCTGGCATACAGAGGGCCTAGTTTGAAAATTTGCACGATACCAAACACGCCTCAAGTTACAGCCGCTTAGACATGTTGTGCTGGACTTGAGGTTTTTCTCTGCCTAGATGCAGTAGAAACGGTAACATGCTGAACTACTTCCTTCCATCGATAATCCCACGACGACGACTGTGATCAAACATCGTGCGAGTATAAACACCCATAGTTGTAAACTTCCTAATGCCTTCCATGGCTACCATGCACTTAAGTGATCGAAGAGCAATAAAGCAAAATAACAGAACAAGAGGAAACAATAATCTACATAAGGACAAGACACATGTTTCGGGACAAACTCCGTGTATTATATAAGAAAAGAAGTATCCTTATGAGACATCAAATATGGTAGATGGCTAAAACTCATTTGGACATAAGGTGGGTAGATTGTACAGAGAGAAATCATCTGCAATGCATTGAATTTTCACATTCAAGTAATATAGTTCTATAATTTAGTAGTTTTTTTTACTATGCACATTAAGAAAGTAGGCGAATAATCAACATGTTCACACGTAATTTATTTTCTTTTTGTGTGGCCCTGAAAATTGGTAGGTTGATACACCACAGACATGGTAATTCAATACACACAATGTGTTCAAAATGATAGACCAGATGATTTGATTCGGAAACAAGTCTTATTCACGCATTTCAGGAACACTAATACACCTTTTCATTCAGTAATAAAAATTCCTTACTCTTGCATTAGTTTTTGTTGCATTGAAATCTGCTCCTCACTTAAACATCTGGCTCACAACCATCTTATATATATTCTTGAATCTCCTAGAAGTGTTATGAACTTTCATGTTGTAAACCTATAATTCACTGGTGGAAAACCCCCCTATAGTCCCGGTTGGTTTGGGCCATTAGTCCCGATTCCCCAACCGGGACTAGCCAATCGGGACTAATGCTAGTCCCGGTTGGGACATGAATTGGGACTAATGGGGGCAGCACATGGCCCGTCCGGAGGCAGTAGGGCGGAGGGGCTTTAGTCCCGGTTCGTAATACGAACCGGGACTATTGTCCCGTTAGATTTTTTTCACTTTTCTCAGAAATTTCAGAAAAATAAGACCTATTTGATTATGTCAAATGCATGCATGTTTAAAAAACTTAAATTAAATATTTTTTAGAACTACAAAAATGCCATTACTAGTTAAATATGGGAAACCACTATTACACGTCATCGTCACGAATATATTACACACATCTCATTCGTCGTGCTTGGTCAAACATATTACAAACGGTACATGTAGTACACACGAGTTTCATTCATATATATATATATATCTCTTTTACACTCGATCACCCTTTAATTTCAGCATTAACATAGTATTCTCCTTTCGGATCTAGAACCTCTGCATCTAAGAATCCGGCAATTTACTATTGAATTGCTCGTAC